>JAGQAX010000024.1:1554861-1594861 GCA_019142605.1 Cephalopholis sonnerati
AGGATTTAGAGGCAGAAATTGGCAGAAATATAATGGTTATAACTATGAGTCGTTGGGTTTCTTTTTCCTCAGAAAATGACAGAGTTTGTATCTACGTATGGAGTGTGTATTGTCCCACAGAGTCCGCCATATTTCTACAGTAGCTCAGAACAGACAAATCAAACACTGGCTCTAGTTAGGGACATTCACGTTGTTGCTTTTTCAAGTTTTTTATTCTGCCATCGTAATTCTACTCGCTTGGCACAAGGGAGAAGTTTCAGTTCTGCAATCTCAATGCTAGATCGCTCTAAGTCCTACACGCTCGACCTTTAAGAAAGACTACGCAAGTAGACACTCAATCGTCACTTACGACCCACTGGAAGTGTCTGTATTTCAAATATATTACCATGCCTGCACACTGTGAAATATTTAAGACCCTGAACGAAACTTATAAGGTCTTTCAGATTAAAAAACAAGGAGACCTACAGCGGTTCCATGAGGAACTCCAGGATTAAGGATTTAGAGCAAAATAAAGGTAATTTTTTTAACATTTTAGAGCTCTCGTAGGTTTTGTTTTCTGGTGAGGAGGGGGGTTATTAACTGTATTTGGTTCTTAGAAGACAGAATAAACAACAATTATGTTATTTAGCACCTGTCTTTATGTTTACAAAACTAAATTTAAAGAAGTACTATGCAAGGGTTTTCTAAAAAACAATAAATGCCTTTCAATCATCTCTTATGAGCCACTAGAAGTGTGTGCATTTCAAATACATTGCCATGCCTGCACACTGAAATGTAGAAGACCCTGAAGGAAACTTTAAAGGTCTTTCCAAAAAAACAAACAAAAAAAAAACAGGGGGACCCAGGATGGTTCCCTGAGGAACTCCAAATTAAGAATTTGTAGTAAATTAAAGGTAATTTGTTACATTTTAGAGCTCTTGCAGGTTTTGTTTCTTGGTGAGGAGGGAGATTATTAACTGTATTTAGTTAATACAGGACAGAATAAAAACCAATAACTATATTTAGCACCTGTTTTTATGTTAAAAAAAATGGCTATTAATGAAATACTACGCAGGACCTTTTTAAAAAACAATGAAACCCTTTCAATCTTAATTTAGGACCCACTAGAACTGTGTGCATTTCAAATACATTACCATGCCTGCACACTGAAATGTAAAAGACCCTGAAAGAAACCTTTAGGGGTTTTCAGATTAAAAGAACAGGGGGACCTGGGGTGGTTGCCTGAGGAACCCTGGGATTAAGAATTTAGAGCAAAATAAAGGTAATTAGTGACATTTAAAGCTCTTTACGTTCTGTAAAAACAGTCTGGGCTGCCCATCTGCAGCTTGCATTCTTCATCCTAAACCTTACCACATGCTTAAACCCATGCACCCCTCCGCCCGCCCTACATGGACTTTCGCCACCTTAACTATTGTTCTTGTCCCGCCGCATTTCACCCTGACACTGCCACCCTGACCACTGTTAAGCTATAACGGTGACCGGCCGTGTATCATGCTGACGTTTAAGGACGACTTTTTTCGAAATAGTATGAGGGCATAAGTTGCTGCCCAATTGCAGGATTTCGACACTTTCGGAGTGAGACCAGTTACCAGATAATAATGAGCCAAGCTAAGTTAATGTAAATAAGCCAGCCTGTTCCTGACTACGGTCCGGAGCCAGTAAGCTTTCACTGAGAGTGGTAACACACCGACAACGACTGACAAGCGAAGCCGGTCTCACTCCAAAGTTGTTGAAATGTGGCGCTTGGGCAGTGACTTGTGGCGTCAGAAAGCAACGAAAAAAGGCGTCCTTTAACATCGGCAAGATTCACGGACGGTTTTAGTCATAGTTTGATGGCACCCGGCGGCAACAGCTACTCACCATCAGCACAGGGAGGGAGCCCTGAGACGGACCCAAGGCAATCACAGGACAGCTCTGAAGACAAAATACCTGAAGCCCAGGAAACAGTTTCACAGGAGCTGGGTGATGTCATAGACGTTTTGCTTGATGATGCCACTGATGCAGAGCGTGACGTTCTGTTGCGTGACTCCAGCCGGGAGAGTGACAGTGTCGCCAGTGACATCAGTGAGTTCACTGGTTCAGCAGAACCCAAAGAGGAGCCCGACCAGAAATGTCACATGTCGGATTTCCGCCGGAAGCACGTAGGTGATGGCAGCGTAAACCTGGAGCTCCTTATCACCTCGGACCAAGTTTATAAATATAAAACATGATGTAGGAAGAAAAAAAAAACAAAGATAACAAGAATAACGGCTTATCCTCCTAAAGGAATGAATTTACGCTCAGGATCAGTCTCACACTCAAAGAAGAAAACAGAAAAGAAACCACGAGGCAGAGCGAACAAACAAATCTCAGACAAAGAACCGGAGACGGAACAACTACTGCAGAAATTCACAGAGGAGATAACTAACCAACTGGATAAAGTAGTCGCAGACCAGCTGTGTGACTTTCTCCGTGATAATAATTTATTTGAGGAATTTCAGTCAGGATTTAGGGTTCATCATAGCACCGAGACAGCACTAGTTAAAATTACAAATGATCTTCTGATTGCTTCAGACCAAGGACTCGTCTCTGTACTTGTCTTACTAGATCTTAGTGCCGCATTTGACACAATTGACCATCAAATTCTGCTACAGAGACTGGAACATTCAATTGGCCTTAAAGGTTCTGCACTAAGCTGGTTTAAATCGTACTTATCCGATCGCTTTCAGTTTGTTCACGTTCATAATGAATCATCTTCACGTACTAAAGTTTGTTTTGGAGTACCTCAAGGTTCAGTGCTCGGACCAATTCTATTCACGCTATATATGCTTCCCTTAGGTAACATCATTAGAAATCACTCTGTAAATTTCCATTGCTATGCGGATGATACACAGTTGTATCTATCGATAAAACCAGAAGAAACGGATCAATTAACTAAACTTCAGAAATGCCTTAAAGATATAAAAACCTGGATGAGCACCAATTTCCTGATGTTAAATTCAGACAAAACTGAAGTCATTGTTCTTGGCCCCAAACACCTCAGAAACTCTTTATCTGATGATGTAGTTCCTCTGGATGGCATTGCTCTGGGCTCTAGCACCACCGTAAGAAACCTCGGCGTAATATTTGATCAAGATTTGTCTTTTAACTCCCATTTAAAACAAACGTCTCGGACTGCATTTTTTCATCTGCGTAATATTGCGAAAATTAGGCCTATCCTGTCACTAAAAGATGCTGAAAAATTGGTCCATGCGTTTGTTACCTCGAGGCTGGATTACTGTAATTCTCTATTATCAGGTAGCTCTAATAAGTGCCTGAAAACTCTCCAGCTAATCCAGAACGCGGCGGCACGTGTACTGACAGGAACTAAGAGACGAGATCATATTTCTCCTGTTTTAGCTTCTCTGCACTGGCTCCCTGTAAAATCCAGAATTGAATTTAAAATCCTTCTCTTAACTTACAAAGCTCTAAATAATCAGGCTCCATCATATCTCAGAGAACTCATAGTGCCCTATTATCCCACCAGAACACTGCGCTCTGAGAATGCAGGGTTACTCGTGGTCCCTAAAGTCTCCAAAAGTAGAACAGGAGCCAGAGCCTTCAGCTATCAGGCTCCTCTTTTGTGGAATCAGCTTCCTGTTTCGGTCCGGGAGGCAGACACCGTCTCCACTTTTAAGACTAGACGTAAGACTTTCCTTTTTGATAAAGCTTATAGTTAGGGCTGGCTCAGGCTTGTCTTGGACCAGCCCCTAGTTAGGCTGACATAGGCCTAGTCTGCCGGGGGACCTTCTATAATACACCAAGCCCTTTCTCTCCTTCTCACTCTCTCTCTCTCTCCCTTGCTAGTATTCATGTCCTGTTAATGCATCTCTCTAACTCGGCTCTACTGCATGTCACTAACTCGGCTTGTTCTCCGGTGCCTTTGTGCTCCACTGTCTCTCAGGTTAACTCGTGTCACAGCTGTGCCTGGATGGTGTGTGGTGTTGTGCTGCTGCCGTGGTCCTGCCTGATGCCTCCCACTGCTGCTGTTACTATTAGTCATACCTGGACTATTATACACATATCATTATTGTCACATACATATATAATCATATTATTAATATAATATCTGTCTCTCTTTATGTCTCATTGTGTCATATGGATTACTGTTAATTCATTATATTGATCTGTTCTGTACAACATCTATTGCTCGTCTGTCCGTCCTGGAAGAGGGATCCCTCCTCAGTTGCTCTTCCTGAGGTTTCTACCATTTTTTTCTCCCCGTTAAAGGGGTTTTTTTGGGGAGTTTTTCCTTATCCGCTGTGAGGGTCCTAAGGACAGAGGGATGTTGTATGCTGTAAAGCCCTCTGAGGCAAATTGTGATTTGTGATATTGGGCTTTATAAATAAAATTGATTGAATTGATTGATTGATAACTTCAGAAAAGACTTTCGAACCGAAACAAAGCAAGCCTTCTCTGACCTCCGTCAAGAAATTAAAGAGGTGAAATGTGAACTAAAAGACACCAGAGAAAGGATGGAAGAGGTGAAGGAAAGGATAGTGCAGTGTGAGGAGAGAGAGGACCTGCTCCACGAGACAAATAACTTTTTGATGATGAAACTGAAAGAGGCAGCAAGTAAAATCGACTACCTGGAGAATAAATCAAGACAAAATAACATCAGGATATACAACGTGAAGGAAGGAGCCGAAGGGGAAGATATGATTCGTTTTGTTGAGGACTTCTTAAAGGAACATTTGGAGCTACAAGTTCAGCAAAAAATCACCCGAGTGCACCGCGCAGCTACAAGCCAGCGCACAGAGTACAGAGACAAACCACGCTCGATTATTGTTTGTTTTCTGGACTGGGACATGAGACAACAAATACTCAAAGCGGCGTGGAGGAAAAGAGAGATTCTACTTGATGGCACAAGAATCTACTTCGACCAGGACTTCACTATGAGAGTACAGCAGGAGAGAAACAGACTGCGCCCAATCCGAAAACACCTGCAGGAAAGACAGGTGAAATCCCAAATCATCTATCCTGCCAAATTAAAGGTGTTTGGAAAAGACCGAACAGACATTTATGATGATGCCTATGAAGCAGCGAAGGCCTTCGATATAAACATCCCAAGATCCTACCAGGTGGACTTAGAGGAGAAGCTGCGGGAAGGAGATTTGTGGAAAAGGCAGACATCCAGGGGACAGCAGCGAAGACGCGAGGCGGAGAGAAGCACGCAAATGAATAGATAAATAAAATAAACTACAGATTGCCACACCTCATTGTGGCGACCTTTACTTGGACAATGCTGCAAAGACTCAAATGGTGAGATGCACTAAGGTTAGTGAATGAACACGACATAATGAGAGACAAGTGAGAAAACTTGAAAATGATTAATTAAAATTTAAGTGAGACAAGAATAGTGTGGGTTACTTTTGTATAAGTTAGTTCCTTTAGTTAGTATGTATACATATGCGTGTATGGGGTTGTGTCTGTATGTATGTACATGTGTATGTATGGGTGTGTGTATATGTACTTATACATGCATATGTGTACGTGTGTATGGGCTATATATAGGCTGTGTGTGGGTGTGTGTGTGTTAAGTTAATCTAATTTATATAGTTATTCTCCATTTGTTTGTTTGTTTTAGCCCGCCCCCATGCTTAGTGTTAGTTTAGCGTAGGACTGTATTTTTTTATCTATTTGTTTTTTTTTTCCCACTGAATTTTATTTGAATTGATTTTGGGCTCATTCAAACAATTAAGAACAATGTCTTGATTGAAGCTTGCGACTGCTAAAAAAAAAGATGTGCTGTCACAGAAACCTTATCATCACGTTAAGGGAAGGGTCACAACCAACAATAGACCCCAGGATCCATGTGACAGTAGACGTATGGAAAACCAAACCAAGCTACCCAAGGAAGGGGGTGGCACACATGGAAGTCATTTTATGTTGTTTTGCTTTAATGTTTTGCTATTTTACGTTTGCTTCTTTAGTTTTGTCTTTGTGTAGTATTGTTTTTGGGCCTGGCAAGACAGCGGAAAAAGAAGAAGAAGAGAAAAAAGGAAGAAAAGGAAAGAAAAAAAAAACACAATTCCACATCTAACATTAAAAAAAAATTAGGATAAAAGATTATGACACAGGAAATTAAAATAACTTCATTAAATGTGAATGGCTTAAATAACCCAATAAAAAGAAAAAAATCTCTATTAAGGATGAAGAGAGAGGGGGGAGACGTAATGTTCCTTCAGGAAACACACCTTTCAAAAGAGGAACATAAGAAATTAGAAAGACTGGCAAATGCCCGGGTGTACTCAGCCTCTTTCCACTCTGCAAGGAGGGGGGTGGTGATATTGATTAAGAATAGCATCCCCCTCCACTGTGAAAAAACTACTGTAGACAAAGATGGGAGATATGTACTAGTTAAAGGAAGAATAGATCATGCTGAAATAACATTATTAAATAAATACAGGCCACCGGAACAAGGAGCTGACCTTATATCTAAAATAATAGACATGATCATCTTAGAAGCAAAGGGAACATTGGTCATGGGAGGGGATTTAAATCTGGTCATGAATCCAGAAGTAGACTGTCAACATAATGTTAAACATAAAGCAGAGAGGGCCTCACAAATCTTAAAAAGAGCAGAATATGAGATTGGTCTTATCGACGTCTGGAGGAAATTAAATCCTAATAAAAAAGATTATACGTACTACTCAACAGCTCATAATAAATATTCCAGATTAGACTATTTTGACCTGTGCTGCAGTTAACAGCCGGCCAGGATTTGCAGACAGAGAAAAACAAACGCTGGTGGGCATTCAATGTGACGACCCCCGTATCCTCATCGACCGCCTGTTCCAAAAGATATGGGCCCAGGTCCAGGGAACTGATTTTGAGATCAGCCCAGAAACTTTTAAAAGCCTGGACAAGGTCATTTTCAAGGACCTCTGTAAATCCTGGGGCTGTGCAGAGCAGGTTCTGATTTCATTGCATATAGAAGACCAAGAATTGGATCTTATAGCCCAGACTTTTGCACATCATATTTTGACACCACCGAAGAAGGGTAACGCCATCTGCAGGTTCTTCTCCAGACTGGGCAAAGTCCTCTCCAGGCGCTGCAGAAGGGTCAGTCCCATGTAGGTGACGTATAATAGGACTCATGTTGGAGGAAAAGTGGCGTGAGGCTTGTTTCCTCCAACATGAACGCAATAGAGTTCATGTCCTGCCTCCTGTCCAGGTGACCTCCAGGTTACCTTTTGGACACATGGGAGACAGGACTTGAGCTCTTAGGACCACCTTGGGAGTCAGCAACGCGACCTCACAGGTGAGAGTTGGATTTCCGGCCCTGAGCCTTTGTGAGTTTGTGTGTTGTCTCCCTGGATGGTACGGGTTTTCTCCGGGTACTCCGGTTCTCCCGTTTTCTTCAAGCCATGCAGCAAAAGCTACATGGCTTTATGTTTTACAATTAGAACACAACAAATACATAAATAAAAAAACAATATTCAAAGACTGTTTTCTTTCTTTTTCATGTGAAAAGCAGTTTTTTTTTAGCATGAAAGTTTGCTTGTGTTATTTTAACTGTGTTTTTCTGATAATACAGTTTGTAGCAAGGTTGTGTTTCACAAGAAAAAATATACAAGATTTCAGAATATGACATCAATTAATTTCCCTGGTAATGTGTGTTTTTGCCTCTTCATTCTGATCGCTACTTTAACATTCAAAAAAATATCTGAAATTCATTTTATAGACAAAATCTAATCTTATAGATTAAATTAGGTGGAGGTTGGAGATTTAAATCAGCCAGTCAGATGCAACCAAATTTCTCTGTTATGTGTACAGTGTGACGCTGTGGAGAAGATTTGCACTAACACATGGATACAAGAGAAATTAAAGCTGCAAGCAGCGATGAACGGGCCCTCGCACCTTCACGTAATTCGAGGGAGCTGGCAGGAAGCTGGCAGGACGCCGGCCGACGTGGCCGTTCATTCCTGTCGAAGGCAGACACTTCACGTAGGAGTTACACATCATATCTCTCAAATCATACGAAGACATGTCATATTGCCAGTAGGTGGCGCCGTACTGGAGTTTTAAACTACTTCCTGTTTGAGGGCGGGACTAATATGAGAGAAGCCCTGGTGTAGCCAATAGACATTAGACTGTATCCAATCCACAGTGTGATGCTTGATGAGCAGCTGTCAATCAAAGGCAGTGGTCGTCATAGCAACACAGAACAGAGGAGAGACACACAGGTGCAGCTGAAAGTAGGTCAGTGACACAGCATTTTCTTCAGTCTGTGGCCAAAAAGCGACACGTCGAACAAAAGGCTCTGGTGACCACACCGTTTCAGCTACGAATGAAAGAAAGATATGGTGACGACCAGAAGAACGTGGGGATTACTGTGATGTGCTTATTTTCCAGGTAGACGCAGAAATATGGATATTTTAGCGAGTTAAACATGAAGGCAGTTAAGCTTTTCTCCTGAGATCAGCAGACAAAAATTGTATGGGGGCGGATGGGACACATGGAGGGTGCTCATTGTCTTTGGAGGAGCACAGTTCAAATTCTGTTCCCGTCAGTGTGAAAAGGAGACACTTTTATGAATCAGGACAAAAATCTCTGCTACTTTAGAAAAAATGGTGTGTCTAGCTTAAAGTATGTGCCCGTAGGAGCAGTTTCAAAAAGTTTTTTGGACAGTTTTCAGAGCAGCTCCTCACTCTAGCGGCAAACATTCCGTCTCATAGACACCCATTATAAACTCCAAATTTCTCATGATTTACTCATGGTACTTTTGGAGGCACTGATCAAAAACCGTAACAGATACAAAAAAAATGAGAACATGTGTGAATAGACGAGAACTGCGGCAACATTTTACAGTTTTAATGGAGTCTGTAGCTGAAACCATGCCAATGTTATTAAGGGTTGTTTAACAGCGAGTGTTGGTGATTTTCTTCTCTTCTCCCATTCATTTCCTATGGGAGAAATTTCGAGGATTTTCAGGATGTGTGTGCGTCGGGCGCTTTGAGAGGGTATAAAATGAAAACCGGGCCAGTAATGAAAAAGTTACTCAGTACTTTTTTTCATCAGGGTGTGAACTGTCACCTGTGCAACATTCAGGTCAATTCGATAAACGGCCTCAGAGGAGATAGTTTTTGAAAAAAATCTTATTTTGAAAGGGTAAATAGCTGACTTCCTGTTTGATTTAGGTCAGGGGTATCAGCGTGATTTGTAGGTCTCGATGAGACGAACAAGACGGTTTTTGTTTGATCTTTCTGTGACATTCCTACGGGCCGTAAAGTGCATTTTTGTGTACCTAGGTGGCGCTAGAGAGCCCATTTTTGTATTTTTGAGGTAAATTTTTGCATTTTATCAAATTTTTCGCCAGTCTGGATGTGCGTGCCAATTTTGGTGAGTTTTTGAGCATGTTTAGGGGGTCAAATTTGGGTTTAAAGTGGCGGCGGGAGAAAGAAGAATAAACTTAGCAATAACAGTAGTGTCCTCGCCTTCGGCGATGACTCACCTCCTCACACAGAATTTAATGGTCGCCTTCGGTCACGACTTTTCTTGATGTGGAGCGCTGTAGGACGCTCTGACCGGCTCAATAGGGTCCTTGCCCTATGGGCTCGGTCCCTAAATACTGTGGAGACTGAGTGGTAGTTCCTAAGTCTTGAAGTGCCTTGCCTTTATGACATCACAGATGACAGTACCAAACTCCCAGTTGTACGTTGTACGGACTGAGATTGCTAAAAACTAGTGGTGGGACTCTATTAAAAAAATTAATCTAATTAATTAGAGGCTTTGTGATTAATTAATCGTGATTAATCGCATTTTTATCAAATAGCAATATTTGACACAGTAAGCAGTGTTTTTCGATTCAAAAACACTGCTTCCTGCTATCTTTCTGCAGACAGGCTAAGGAGCCTCCGTCAAACCCTTCTGACCCAGATTGTGTTCTGCTCCTCAGCTCAACCAGAGGGACAGCAGGACGTCGGCGGCTTCTGTCGGCCTTCCTCCAGTGTCCACACACCCCTGGACTTTGTCACGTTTTCCCCCGCAGGTTTCGTGCCCCTACCCTCCGGACAGGCGGACTTGTCCTTCCATTTTAGCATCAACCCTCGCCAAAGTATCAACAGACAGCAACGCTGTTTTATCAACATTTGGAAGTTTAAATAGACAACTTCTCAGCTAACTTAGCTAACGTGTGCTATCTGTGCTAGCTAACGTGTGCTAGCTGTGATAGCTAATGCTGGCAGACAGCAAATAACTGTTATGATGAATTATTTGTTAATCGTGCTATAATTTAAACAAAGGACACATTGTCTCACAGTGGTCCTTCTAAAATGAGCAGTAGTTGCAGTTACTATATTCCATTATGACTGGGGGGTTGACACACAGACGCTAGCTAGCGCTAGCATAGCTAGCTAGTTGAAATGTTGACTACTCCCACTACTGTGAAGTGATTGGCTGAATTATAAACTGATAAGTGTTTGTCTGTGAGCCTCTGATTGGCCACATTTAGAAATGAGTCAGCTACTGCAGGGTTAGCAAGTTAGCTTGCTTAGGTTGGCTTTGCTAACCAGAAAACTTGCTGATAGACTAGATTATTAGCCAGTTAGCTTGCTAACTAGGTAGGCTATGCTAACGAGTGAGCATGCCAATCGCCTCAAATACAGTTCATTACCATTAAGAGTAAGGATGATGTCATTTGACCTGTGAAGGACACATTTTTATGTCTCTGTGCACCTCCCCAGAAATGTGACTCCACGTCACAGTGACGCAGACCTCCTGTCTGTCTCTGTGAGCTGAAACCATTTCCCTCAGTGGAAACTAAACTTTGATTGACTTTAATTTCACAGATAAGAAACAATAAACTGTGAAGACAATAAAGCCTCCACACACTGTGTGTGATTTATCCTGGCTGAAATATGAGCAGAGGAAATCTCTGCTAGCTGCTAGGCTCATTTATACAATGGAAAATGCCATAGGCTTGTGCTAATAACGTTAGCATGTTGTATTTGTGGGGAAAATGTGTCCAGATAAAGACAAGTGTTTGTCTGTGAATGCTGCCAGTTATAGTGAAGCTGATTGGTGTTTGAGACTGTCTCTATGAAGCAGTGGCGGCTGGTGCTCAAATTTTTGGGGGGGACACTTTTGTTGGGGGGCTGGGGACAACAGGTCTCAGGTAAAATGCATTACCTGCAGTAAAATGAAGAGTGCATTTTAAGACATAGTCATTGTTCAGTACAATGTCAGTGTAGCGAATATAACAACGGAGACAACACCACTTCTCTCTTTTGGGCTTTTTACTGGAGGCTTTCTGTCTCAAATCAGACTGACAGTATTCAGTAACCAAAATAATCACATTAAACAATGGATGAACTAAATGAAGGTAAATGAAATAAAAATGGGTGATGTTATTTCCTACAAAACGTGAATTCCTTTACCAAAAATCAGGAAAACAAAAAGGTAAGATACCAAAATAAAATATATTAACATCTATTTTCACACCAAAACTTCCTGTTGAGTTCACGTGAGCTCATACTACTGTATAGTCTCAGCTCATATTCTGTTGTAGGCCTTGAACTTAGCTGGGATAAACTACCTGCATAAGACACTTCTATTTCCTCAAAAACAATAAAAATATCATACAACCTTTTTACACACTACAGCATACTGGCCTAAACTTAGTAGATAAAAATACAGTAACAACACAACAAACTAATGTTGCCTAAACACTGGCCAGTAACACTTGATAATGGTCACATGATCATTTACTGTGTACCACCTTGTGACATTTCGTGCAAAAGCTCTTCTTCAGACAAACAGAACATTCAAAGACACCCCTTCAAATACTGTACCTACTAGGCCAGGTCACCTGACAGCTCATCTGGTCCTTAATAGGGTCCCTGAGATTGGACACATACAACAGACTCCATAGATGAATGCATACAGAGAAAAAACATATGGGCCTAATGCATAGTAAAATACACATTAAAGTCACTAGAAGACATCATATAGACACACAAAAATTATGCACAAAGCTCCATAGTGCACTTTAAAAAGATACACGTCAGGTAAAAGACCTTGTACACTAGAGCTTAATCAGAACGTGAATACCACATAACTAGAGTATCAGGTGTGAACCATAATGTAATAAGAAGAAACAAAAAAAGGAAAATATAACAACTTATTTAGAGGAACCTCTGCTCTAAAAAGGTGGTAATATTGAAATGGTAATGAATGATGCCATAGCAATAGAGAGACAGAGCAAAACAACCCACAAGCTGGAGATCTAATGTCAAGATCAGAGCAATCAAAAAGACACAGGACACATCACAAATCCACACACACACCTGGTGAATAGAGGAGACTGACCAGAGGCTGTCTACTGGTGTCCAGGTGGCTATTTTCGAGCCGTTTGCATTTTTCAGACAGGTGTTTTAGGTCTTGTTCCCCCGCCGTTGTCCACAATGCTTCAGTACCAACACGTTGAAACAGCAAGCAAGGACCACATCCAGCTAGCCAACTCCGTTTCTCATAACAAGAGCGGGAAAAGCCCCGGGTGTTAGCCCGTCCTCCGTCACTAGCCTGCCGCTGAATCTGTAGCTCGGGCCGGTCCGGTCCAAGCTCTTTTATCCTCTTTCTTTCCTCCAGTGAACGCCGTGTAAAAGGCTGATTTTGTAGAGAAACAACAGAGTTTTCTTTCATTTCCACGGGTCGCCATCATCTTGTAAAACGGGAGCAGGAGTCGCGCGCATGCGAACTTGAAAGATAGCATTGCCGTCGAGAATTGTCCAATCACATTAGATCACAAAAACACAACTACAACACTGATTCGCTGCCGATGATTGATTCAAAAGTTGAAGGACTTGCATTCACAATCGGCTCGTTGGAGATGAGCCAGGCCTGCGCAGATTTGATCACCGGTGATCGGTGCACAATGCATGTCGGTTAGTTTTGTGTCCGACTTCACCCCGACTTGCTCTGACGTATTACATAAGTGGACGGCGATAAAATCGCGAGAGCGAGGCGGCCGCAGTTTTTAGAGCCAGGCGCTGCAGCTGCTCTCCACCGACTGCACCACCTGGCTCACACCTGATCTAACAGCTGATTGGTTTAGATGTTGACTCAGCAATATGACGTTAATTTTTGTTGAATTTTAGATATTTGAATTTTGTTTGTCCGATCTGAAGGTTTATTCTCTTAACATAATACATGTTGTGTGACTGATGGAGACTGAGAATGAACTTATATGTAAGTATGAGCATAATTTAATAAATTGACATCATATCGGACAGGATGTAAATGTTTCTGTGACTTCCTGTACGGACTGAGGGCTGCTGGAAACTGTCAGGAAACTGTCCGACTTGATCGCGGCTATTTGTCACCGCCTCCTGCTGCGGCCGCCTGATCTCGTCTACTTTCCAGGCGAGGCACAGTTCATCTCAAACAAGCCTTATCATTTGGCCGGCATCCCTCATACAGGAAGTGTACGCACTAACATAGAAATGAACCAAATACAATATGGAAACAATTTTTAATGAATACTGACAAGCACTGACAGAATACCAGGCACATTTTATTTCATAATTATTTCGAAATTTGCATGATTTAATTAATTTGTTATTGACATATTTAAATAGACTTTATTGATATATTTTGATGGGGGCGGCGCCCCTGCGCCCCGTATTAACGGACCGCCGCTGCTATTAAGCCATGTTTAATGTGTGTTTAATGTGTGTTTAACGTGTGTTTAATGTGTGTTTAATGTGTGCTTTGAATCAACTGAACTTTACAGCACTTCACACAAGGCTCTTCTTCAGGGTTCCCGCAGATTAAGGGATTATTTATTATTTAAGATTGTAAACATCTTAAAAAAAAAAGCTAAATCAGAATCAGAATCAGAATCAGAAATACTTTATTGATCCCCAGGGGAAATTGTTTTTGTTACAGGTGCTCCTTACAAGTGTAGAAAGAAGAAGATATAGTGCAAAAAGAAGAAAATATAAGAAGTATAAGAAGATAATTTACAAAATATATATGTAGAGACCACACAACATAATTTACAATATATACAGGAACCTTATTGTAAATTATGCTGTGTGGTCTCTACATATATATTTTGTAAATTATCTTCTTATACTTCTATACTATATATATATATATATATACATACTTCTAAATATATACTTCTAAATGAACTGCTTAAACTGTCCCACATGTCCCTTACTGTAATATAAACTCAGTCTCTGAATTTAAGGGCTTTAGTTTGTCTTCATTTGCAGTATTAGGGGACTGCTTTATAAAATACAGACAAAACAGAGCAGTACCAACAGAGGTGGTGGGGGCAGTGTAGTGTAGTTCAAGCGAGATACGACCATAGGTGACAATAAGACATTTGAAAATTTGTGGTACAGAACTTTTGACTCTTGACTCCGCCCTCTGGGACCATCTACTGGCTGTAGTGATGTCATCATAAAAGACAAGGACCTAAAGTCCAGTTCAGACCAACGACTGGCGATGAGATGAAACGGTTTTAGAACGTTGAAGCGGTGTGAACTGGTTGATGTGAGCTCGACTCAAGCTGGCTGCAACTCAGCTGGTCAAATCACCAGCAGCTGGTTTTAGAACGTAAAGCACGTCACCCATTTCAACAACCAATCAGCTTGTAGTGAAGTCTGCTGGTCAAGTCACAATGACCACAGGCGGCTTGTTCGCTTATTTATTTTGAATACAGTCCATCTGATGCTTATTTTGTTTTCGTTTTTCACAGTTTCATCACCACTACAAATGCCGCTGTAGCCAGTATCTCACTATCACTATCCTCATTCAGTGTTTCCCCTACCATTATATTAGGGGGCGCACCGCCCCCCCAACGGCACCCCCCCACCCCCCCTGGAAGGTCAAGTTCATTTTATTTTATTTTCTATATAGCTCCAGATCACAACAGAAGTCATTTAAGGTTACCTTTCCTATAGAACAGGTCTATACCTTGTCCTTTTATTAAACTAACTAAATAACCTCGTGTTATTTATCTTATTTACACCACAGCATGTCACTTCTGTCTCTACATGGTCGCGCATTTTCAATTCCCTTCTGCTCTCTGTATCGTGCACGGCGGAGCTCCGCCCCCAACACACACACAAACAGACACGTGCGCACACACAGGTGAGCACACTAGCAGCAGCACGGCACTGCACACACTGTCATTCATATTTTAAGAAGCTACAAATTATATTCAGCCACAAAATAAACCTGAAAAGCTGCAAATCAGAACAGAAGTACAGAGAGTTGTTGACTAGAGATGATACACCGTCTCATCTAGTTGACTTGGTTTGAATGGGAAGGTTATCTGTTTTAACTCCCCATGTCATGAATCTTTGGTCTACACTGGGCTTAAAGGGAGCATAAATGAGCCTTAACAGTGACCTGCTGTGTATCTGAGTGACAGGTGGATCGTCCTACCTGCTGCCTCTGCTCTGTCTCTTCGGAGAGTCTCTGGTCTGCAGATGGGTCATCAGGGCCGGAACCAGTGACTGGAAGACCAGCTCAGATAACACTCTGACGACCTTCCGAGACACCTGGCCCAGGTGAGTCAGAGTCAGCTGGAAGGGAAACACACAGTTTAATATCTACAGCACTGGAGACATTTAACTGCAGCTTCTGTCTTCTAACATTTAGAAAAACAGAAATAAGTTTGGGTCTTAGCTGTAAATGTTAAGCCCAAACATTTAATATTAAGCTAAATTGTGAGCTCCAGTCTTGGTATTGTCGTCACTTTCGTTGGTGTGACTCTTGATTTTCCCATCACAAGAGAGCAATGGACTCCTTCAGACTCACTAAAACCTCGCAGGTAGGTGCATTCACCGTATCCGGAGGCGCTTGCGTCAGAAAACACACACCTCTTCTTGTGAGTGGATTGGTCTTCACTCTCACTCTAAACTTGAATGAATCGGAGGTGACGCACCACTCTACGCCAAGGGCTATCTCCATACGAGGTAAGCTCAAGGCCATGTCTTGATCCTTGACGAACGCACGTTCTTCTAGTGGGATGGATGCCATCACATTCTCGTTATTGAAGACGAACTTGTGAAGCCTTAACTTTCTGGTGGAGCAAAGTTCCCTTGACTCCTTAACAAGCTGAATGGCTTCCTTCTCTGTGTGAACACTTGCCAGACTGTTGTCTATGTAGAAGCTTCTAGACCTTGCCCTTGTGCTGCCAGATGTTTCAGGCCGAAGTTGGCACAGCCAGGAGACAAAGCTGCTCCAAAAAGGTGGACTTTCATTCTGTAAGCTGAAGGTGTGGTTTCCAGATTGCCATACTCCCACCATAGGAATCGTGAGTAATCCTGGTCTTCCCCTTTCACATGAAACTGGTGGAACATCCTTTCGATGTCACAAGTCACTGCGATAAAGCCTTTTCGAAATCTGCACAGGACTCCCACCAACGTGTTTGTCAGGTCAAGCCCGGTAAGCAGACGGTCGTTGACAGATGTGTCTTGAAACTTGGCAGAACAGTCGAATACTACACGTATTTTCCCTGGTTTCTGCAGGGTGATAAACTCCATGGTGTAGAATATACCATGCTGGACTGTTGTCAATTTCTTGCTCAGGGACTTTCTCTGCGTCACCACGTGAGATTATGTCGTCCATAAAGTTCACATAGTCTTTGTAGTATTTCTCGTTCTTCCTTAGTCTCTTTCCAAGACAATTTAGACGGTGTATTGCACATATCTTATTGTTTGGTAGTGAACAGGTTTGAACGGTAATGGCATTTCGTAATGACCATCATCCTTTTGCTTGATGTTTTCTCTTATCCTTGATCGGAATTTGATATCGTCTTGAGACACAGAATCCACTTCTTGAGCCTTTCTAAGAAGTCTGATTCGAGGACCTTTAAGATGTCTAAAGGAGTAATTTCTTTGACTTTGGATCTGTTCACATAATGGACTTCAGTTTTTAGGTCAATGGAGGGCTCAACATATGGAGTCACTTGCTTCACCACTATGCGATGACTGATCCCGAAGGAATCTCCGTAATCTATACAGGGGTTCCCATGGCCGACTATACTCCACCCCAGATCTGTGCGCTGTGCGTAGGGCTCATTTTCTTTGTCAGAAACAAAAACTCCAGGGAGTAAGGCTTGGGAGCAGTTGTACCCGATGAGAAGACCCACTTCACAGTGTTGTAAAGGTGCCATGTCTTCTTGTAGGTGTTCTAGGTGGGGCCAAGCTTTGGCAGTTTCACTGGTTGGGATGTGAGTTCTGTTGGCTGGAATAAAGTCACGTGTGTAGGATGGTGGTAAAGAGATCTCCTTGCCTGAGTAAAAACCACAGACTTGCAGGTCTTTGATTCTTGGGAGCTCACTGCTGTGGTTCTTGAGGTCATAGTAGAGCTCTTTAACTTGACTTGTTCTTTGTCAGCTTCTAAAGCGTCAGCTACTTCTCTCAAAACAAAGGTGGTGTCACTTTGAGAGTCCAGCAGAGCATATACAAATACCTCCTTGTGCTGGCTGCGTGACTGATGACAGCCAGACAGGAAGTATTGTAGATGTGTGTGTATTGGCTTCCTCAAGGACTACTCTATTTGAAGTAGCAACTGTAGTCGTGTCTTTGAGTTGCATTTCTTGAGGCTTTTCCTTGTTCTTTTCTTGACTTGAACTTGACTTATCTTGGCTTGGATTTTGTTTGGCTTGTGGTTGTCTTTGTTGTTCTTTGTCTCTGTCTTCATGCAAACAAGTAGGGTGGTTTTCTTTAATGGGTTTTATCGAAGTCTTCTCTCCACATCAAACCTTAAAAAATAATAATACACAGTATTAAACATAAAGACACCATGTTAGCTGGTTAGCATACATGATAGCAAATTGTAGAAAACTAAAGTAAGGTACAAACTTCAAAAAATACCTTGTTGGCTGCATGCTAGGAAAGGAAATCATCTTTGGGTCTTCTTATCTTTGTATACACCAGTAAACATTACTTATGCTTCGGTGGCCACAGTAACATTCCCCGATTTGCAGCTTGCAAAGGCATTCACCTGTGGTGAAAATAAAACGTAAAAATATGTCAGCAAATATGGCATCACTTCGTTCATCAAGAAGGAGCTTTCACGCAGCGTTAGTGAGAAGCCAGCTCCATGATAAAATCATTCATGGTCAAGGTGAGATATTTTTCAAACCACCTCAAACATCAACATGTGAAGAGCTGGAAATTATCGACATTGAGGGCGATGATGAGAGCAACTCACCATCTGCACAGGGAGGGAGCCCTGAGACGGACTCAAGGCAATCAGAGGACAGCTCTGAAGACAAAATACCTGAAGCCCAGGAAATAGTTTCACAGGAGCTGGGTTGTTATCATGTTTGATGTCAGCATGAATAAAACGACAAAGAGCAAACAAATGGACCTTCATTTGCGGTTTTAGACTACTGATGATGAGACCGGCACAAACCATGTAATCTTCCACTACTATGGGTCGGAGTTCATGGGTCACTCCAGAGCCGAGGACATGTTGGGACATTTCAATGTAAGTAACGTTACGATTGTGTTTGAAATGGCATACTGTTCATACTATGTGTGGTGTGAAATTGAGTATCGTTAGTGCGGTCCAAAGCCCCTATGCTAGTGGTGTGAAAAAAAAGACAAAACAGATGGACAAGAGAAAAAGGGCTGAAGATGAGCTTGAAGAGCTATGCAAGAAAAGAAGAACAATCTCAAGTGTGTGCGAAACTCTAGAGAAGGATGCAGATAGGCTTGCAGAGAAGGCTGAGAATACAGCAGGAACCAAGATGGCAGAACTCATCACTAAATCCAACTCCATGAGAACAAGATGCAAGGACAAGAGAAGGGAGTTGGTGGACCTAGACCGTGAAATTGAGAAGAGAGCGACAGAGATACGCCACATGTCTTGAGGAGAATTTGGGATGTGACAAAACAATGGACCTGTCTGTTCATTGGTTTCTCTCGTTAAGTCGTGTGATAACATTTGTGTTGTTTTTCAAACAGTTATGTACATTATTCGTTTCAACTTTTTGGCTTGGAACAGGCTGTTTTGAGGACCTTCGTCATTGAGCTTATTTACGATGGAGTAAGTGTTACTGTAATTATTTTGTCTCTTAATTTGGAAAAAAGGTCCCTAACGAAAAAGCCTCTTAATTTGATTATTGATAAAGAATGTGAAAAGTTAAGTTTTGTTGTCCAATGTAGGAGGCAATAAATTGTGTATTTTCTACCAAAGAAATTGTTTTGACATTGTTGGCTCTTATATTTGTTGAGGTCTTAAAAAGCATTAAATTTGACTGAAAACTGTTTCTTTAAGTTTGGGTGTTTTTCTGTTGGTAAAGGGGTTCATTTTGTGTGTAGTTTTTGTGATCCACACACACGATCTTTGTTTGGACCAAAAGAAACTGGCACCGACAGCACACGACAGCCACTGTCGGTCTGAGCAGGGAACGCATTTATTGTGGTAGGACTCCTTTTTTTTTTTTTTTTAAATAATTGACACAAAAATGTAAATGTCAACAAGTTTGATTAAACATTTTTCAAATATTTTTGATCATCACACAAAGCAAACGCTGATTATTTCCATAGAGAATTCACCAAACAGCTCAGAACACAAATAAAACAATTGGTTTTTTGGCATTATTTTGATGAAGGCTCAAAATAAGCCCAGTGGATTTTCTGTCCCTCTCTGCGCTGCTCGTCTTTGTCATTGTTGTGTAAAAATAGAAATAAAATAAAAAGGTTGTAAAGAACTTGGTTTCCAAATGTGAGGGCTACAGTCCTCTTCCTCCCTCTTTATCCAGCACACGGTCTGATACTGATCCAGTGACATTCAGAGCGCAGTCACAGCTGCATATGTACGTAAACGTCCTCTTTCTCTGATGCTGCCTGCTTTAACAAGATCTACTGTACTGTCAAACCATATTATCAGCCGGCGTACACGCTCTCAGCTGTATTGTTACCACAGCAACAGATGCAGACAGGTTAACGGACAGCTTGAGCACACAGATTCAACCTGGCCTCACAGATAATACAGCGGACAGTCGAGCTGATGTGTTTCATTCACGTCTGCTGTTTTTTAGATTTTAACTTCATCTCTTGTGCTGCTCTGTGAGCAACTGTTTTCTGTGTGAGGCTGACTCCTCGGTTTAACTCAAGGTGTAAATGTCCTTGTTGTTGCGTGACATTCAGAGTTGCATCACATAAATGAGTCATTTTGTAAATGTTTAGATACTGCAGTGATGCTGTGCGGGGAAGAGTCCATTTTAATTGTTTGTGTGCTGCTTGTTTAAATTTCAAGGTTCACTGTCAGCAAACGCTCCAAATGCAGAACTGTTCAAATATCTAAAGGCACAAAGTGAAGACAGAATCACAAATATGATCAATTAAACATTACAAAAATACCTTTTCACCAAAGCAACACCCGCAAAAAAGACATCAATATCTTTCTTTACATGATGGAAAGATCCCAAACAGCTGCTGAACGGACTCTGAGGTGAGATTATTTTGTTAGCAGATACCTCCAAGGTCATGAATGAACTTTAAACGTTTAAGCTAATATAGTCCAGACGACCTTAAAGGGAAAATATACACTTGAACGTCTCCAATTCAGCTCAGAAAATTACATTTTGATGTAAACTGCTGCTGTTGTTTCCCTGAAGTTTTTCTAGCATGTCTCCTGGAAGAATGAAGGATCCAAAACCAGAAAATTCTTGATCAATAAAAGTAAAAGGAATCCACGTTTAACAACAGCAAAACTATATCAAAACATCTGTCATAAAACACTCACACAACTCATGTAGCATAATCCAAGTCCAAGGAAGAATGTCTTGACGCTTGTTAGCCAGTTAGCATATCGACAACACAATCCAGTGTTGAAGGAACACAGCATATTTACCGTGTGCCGGTGAACAATAACACAAACCATCAGGAAAAGATTCTACGAAAGAGCTCAATGGATAAAGAAAAATATTCAGAGTTTATGAACAACTTTGTTTTGGTCTCACTCCCTCTGGACTTTAGCTCTTTGTTTACTTTCCTCACTTCTATTTTCTTCTTCTGCGCTGAGCTGAACTGCTAATCAGAGCAATTTTTATCCCCAACGGGCTCCTTCGTCTCGGACACTGATTCAACGTGCTAAATCAGCTGAAAAAAAGGCAACAAGGGCCAACTAGTGGCAACAGTGCGGGATATAGCACACAGACAAAGGCGACAGACGCTCACCAAAGACCCAACGTTGACTGATGGCCGACTGTCAAGGCCTTGTAGTCAAGATGGCGGTGAAGATAACAAAAACAGGGACTGATTCATCCAGTGACACACACTCACACAAGGTAACACAGGGTGAGTAATTGATATACCAGTACCAGTACCAGACAAGTAAAGTCTGTGTCTCCTTTTTGTAACACTCACAGATTTCTCATCCAATCAAACTGCCTTTCAGTCTCTCCCTCACATCCCATTGGCTGTGAGCGTCTCCGCCTTCAGCAGGAAGCGTCTCACACCAAGAAAGCTCTGCCCTCTCCTACAGTGACTTTAAAGTTCAGCCGAGTGTCAGCTGAAAGCTTTCACATGTAAAGTGCAGCTCTCCTGTTGTGTTGGCTCTGCAGGCTGCGGGGGTCGGAGGAGGGCCCAGGCGGGGCCAGACCTGGCCGGCCTGCTGGGCTGCTGGGCTACCAGCCGCCCACGGAGAGGCCGGGCCGGGTGGGCGTCATCTATGGAGCGATTGATCCCAGCCAGGACAAAAAGTCTCCCTGTTGTCCTGTTGGACCGGCAGCAGCACACAGAGAGTGCTCAGAGTCACTGTGAACTACACAGTGTCACTACTACTACTAATAATACTACGACTACTACCTCTACTACTACCATGGAGCTGCTACTGTGACCATAGCGGTACTTCTACCTATAAAAATAATACCTTAAATGTTCTTTAAAATCTCTGACCTAACTACCACTTATTGATGATTGAAAGTATGAACAATACCGACAAATTAAAGAGTATAAAAAAACCTAATAACACATATGGTCTCTAAAAATATTACTGCCGATAATATTATTATAAAATAAACTAATTTACTGGACATAGGTGTTAACTTCTTCCTACTCGTTTCAGATGTAAATATTTATACACATTGTATTTATGAAATTTCAATTATAATTTTTTAATATTTTTTTAATTATTTATTATAAAATAAAATTATATACATTTAATTTATTTTAGTTTAATTTGAATATTGAGAGTTTAATATAAGCTCATTTAAATTACTTGTACTTTTCATATTAAAGTACATTTTTACTGTCATGAAATTTGGAGTGCAGTACACTTTTTTTAATACTGTGGTATAGCTGCTTTTACGCGAGTAAATGATTTCTACACTGAAATTTCGTAGGGTAGAACTTTACAGATCCCATCATGGGCATAGATTTTTGGGGTGAGGGTTGGTGAATGCAAGGCACAATTCCGTTATAATATTTAGACAATGTCTGTCACACCCTCAAACAAAATTTAAGACATTTACACCATAAATTAATGTAGAAAAGACACAAATTGGTGAATAAACATTCACCAGAATGCATGAAATTAGGTGTTTGTTTCTCACAATTTTCTGGTGGAGGACCCCAAACCCCTGATTCCATGTGCATGTCCCCAGTTAGAACAAAACATCCTAACTTTCCACGACTATTTACTGTAGACATGCACTTTTTTTTACTCAATTTTATGCTACTTAGAACAAAAACAGACCTCTTTTAGCTTTTTTTTTTGCTCAAGTTTGTTTTGTCTACGTTAAGAGCATGAGACATTAAAGGTTAAGTTTGGTATTTTTTACCCAGGACCCTTTTATCCCTTGTTTTTATGTGTAAGTGACTAATAAGAACAACAATTTTTAAAATTAGTTTTAAAAGCAGTTTTGAGCGAAATGAAACGGGCTGCATTGTAACCATTTGGGGCATTTGTTCACCGTCAATTAATGTCCACTAACAGTGTTTGTTTTGTCACTGACAGGCTCAGATTGTTATTCTAAGTGTCTGACATCATTATGGAAAGAATCCCTACAGAGATAGAGCTTTCAGAGTGTGTATAGAGGCAGCATGTTGTCACATCTAACTGGTGAATTAAGGGTTAATTTCAACCAAACCAGAGCTGCTGATTGTTGGAACAGTGGAAAGACGAACAAAGACGGCTTTTGCGAGCTTTATTTTGTTTTCATCGACCTCTAATGAAGTGTGTTTAATGATTATACAATTGCTTATTTTTTGAATGGAGTCTGGTGGGTTTGGTGATGGAGATTTCAGGGCTGTTTCTGGTTAAACAAAAGGGTCTATCTCTGTAGGGATCCTTTCCATAATGTTGTCAGACACTTAAAATAACAATCTGAGCCTGTCAGTGACAAAAACACTTCCATTACAGCCGCCGTCTCACTCAATACTGGACCAGCCTCAAAAACTGTTGCTCCCGTTCATCACTCACACAAAAACATGAGATAACAGGATCCAGGTTGAGACAAACTGCATTTCCCCTTTGTCCTATTAATGAGGTCAAAGGTCATTCAGTCTTCCTGTGATCATAGAACCCAGTACAATGTGTAAATTAACCTATCTGCAAACATTAGCAGTTTGCGTGAAGTTTCCACTGATGAGCGGCGCTGCGTGAGACCACTGTGGAAAATGTGAAGTCTAAACTTTGCCTGTGCAGAGTGGTGCAGTGCTGTATGACTTTCTCCAGTCTTTCTCTCCTTTTGAAGTCCAGGCAGCCGTGCTGGGGGGGCGGCTGCTGCTGTGGGTTCAGTGTGGAGGTGTTTGCCTGGAGAGGGGGAAAGGTCACAGCTACAGAGCACGCGTCTTTCACACTTTATCACCACAGCTGTGGTGGAGAGGTTGAGCTCTTTATCGGCTGCTGAGGAGAGGAAGAAAAAGTACCTGTAGTTTTTTGGCGGCGTAGGTTTGACGCTGACTTTTAGGCATTCAGGGAGTTTTGGAAACTTTCGGGCCTGAAACTTAAAATAAGTTTTTTTTTGGTAGGTTTATGGGTGCACTATAAATCAGACATCTGAGTAAAAACATGTATTGTGTTCTTTGTTCTCCTGGTCTTTGTTTTTGGATCCTGCTGAAAGGATTTACCACCGGCATTCACAGATTCAGCCTCGTACCGCTGATTAATTCACTAATTAATTCACCAAATTACCATTAGCTATCAGGAGACAGTCGAAATCTATAATTAGGCCAGTGGACTCGGTAAACAAAGCACAAACATTGTTACTAAACTGAGTCAAAATCCTCTGAAGAAGTTAAAATCAAAGCTGCACCTCAACATGCTTCACATGACATGATGTTAGTGATGCTGATGACTAGCTAAAAAGTAAACAAAGCATCTAAAACTGCGTGTTTTTTAAAGCTGCTGTGAGATAACGAGCTTTGTTTGACCTTCATTTGAGAGCTGCAGCCCCACTGAACTCCGTCAGGCTCCTCCGTGAAACCAGCTGCTACAAAATTAATGATTTTTCCCACAGAACGCAGGACGGTCGTCTCAGAGAGCTGCTTTTTTGTTTTTATTTTTTATTACCAGGGTCAGCTGGGGGGCCTGAAAGCGCCGACGGGGATCAGGAACAGGCCATCGTTTTCTGTCGTTTATGATTTTATTTGTATTCCCTGAACTAGAATGACCACCTCAGGGTTGTATGCCCTGTTTCCCTGCTTCCCTTCACTTGTTCCTGTACAGCAGGGTCGGTCTTTGTTTCACTGTTGAAAGCAGCATGTGTATACATTCAGTAGGCTATATCTTCAGTAGCTAGCTAGCTAACCCTACACTGTTCAGGGTTTGATTTTGGTTTTGGAACAGGAAAGAGACATAGATCTTCTTCCAACCTCTCCAGGTAACGAGTATCATTAATACACGACGTGCCCCAGGCACAACATTTAGCTCCAAATCCATAAAAACCAGCCTGAAAATGAAGGAAAGCTGAAACCATGGAGCACAGCTGTGAAGTAGATTCATTATGTCACAGTGATACTGACCTTTGGCCTCTTGGAAATGAAATTTCGTCACTTCATCATTTTGTTTTATGAGATATCTTTTAAATTTTGTTTAAATTAGTGTTTGAGTTCCTGCAAAACATATTTTGTGAGGTCAAAGTGACCTTCGATCTTCGACCACCAAATTCTAACCAGTACATTCTTAAGTCCAAGTGGATGTTTGTGCCAAATTTAAAGAAACTCCCTCAAGGTGTTCTCTGGATATTGTGTTCATGAGAATGAGATGGATGCAGTGTCACAGTGACCTTGACCTCTGACCACCAAAATCTAATCGGTTCTTCGATGAGTCCAGGTGGATGTTTGTGCCAAATTTGAAGAAATCTTCTGAGGTTGTTCTTGAGATATTGCGTTCACGAGAATGAGATGGACACTAGCTTAAAGTGACCTTGACCTTTGACCAAAATTTAATCAGATCATTGTTGAGTCAATCGGAAGTTTGAGCCAAATTTAAAGAAACTCCCTCAAGGCGTCCTTGAGGTATTGCGTTCATGAGAATTGGACAGACAATACTAAAAATAATGCGTAAATAGAAGTCAAAACTGGACAAGAAGCACAAGTACTGTTGTTAATGGGTGAAAGACGTGGCATGTCAATTCTGGTGTCCGAGGCATGTTTATAATGTTAAAAATATATAAAAAATTTAAAACACTACATTTTGTTACTCAACTCTGGTCACTTTACTTACTCATATGAGTATTTACTATAAGAAATGCTATTTAGCTCAAAAGTACAAAACTGTCCTTCCTGGATAACGTCCGGGCTAAAAATCTAAGCATAAATATATGCTAAAAATGTCAAAAATCTTAATAAAAGCATAAATGATGTACTGGGGCATAATTGTGTCGATGTTTGTAATGACACCTACAAATATAGGTAGATATAGGTAATGACCCTACAAAAATAAGGTCATTTACATTTTTATTAAAGAAATACTTTTGTCCCCATTTTTGGATTCTCAAATGTCCTTCCTGGGTAACAGACATAAAGTGGCTATACATGACCATATTTGGATTTTGATAGTCATGTGACAGGGTGTTGCATCAGCCAACAGATTCTGAAGGACCCCCAAAATATACCACAAGATCAGTAAGTCTCTCTTAAAATGCTGATAACTTGACCTTTTCGCTCAGTGGTACATGATGTACCACCATGATGTGTCTTTCTGGATAATGCTAAAAAAACATTTATAATTTTTTTACATTTTAAAATGACCTATTTCATGTGAAATATGACATCGATGTATTGAAGATTAAGCTAATATTTTACACAGTAGACCCAGTTAGTGCCTGATAATAAAGGAAAAATAGTTATTTTGTCCTTCCTGGATAACAATATGTCCTCCCTGGATAACAAAGATATTCTGTTACCCAGGACATGTCCTCTGTTATCCAGAATGGACATGTTAATCAATTCAGATTTGTATTGGTATCTGTAGCTTTTTAGGCATTGATTTGATGTTGTATTGTTAAACTTTTATTATTATTAATAACAGCAATTGATTAATTCAGTCAAAGAAGCAGTATTATGTATTTTTTAAACTTCTGTGGTATTCTTTCTTTTATCTTTTTCAATGATAGCAACACAGGACATTATCATAGATATTGTATAGTTATTGCCCAAAAATGAGTATAGTTTTAGATGTTTAAGAGTCAGTTTTGTTCTTGCAGATGCCAGTGTCTCTTGATTACACTGAAATCTTGCAGTGGTCATTCCTGGCTAACAGCATGTCATTCTGGGTAACAATGACACAGTCAAATAATTTAACCCAAATTTCATATTATACTACAGTATCGTGTTTTTTGAGTTGAGGATACAATAACAACCCTTTTACTTATAATGTAAAAAAAAAATTAAGACATTTTCTATCATTTTTCTCTTTTTGGCATTAACTATAGTGTGACAAACAGGAACAAATGCAGCGATTTCACTACAAATGTCCAAATGCATTACATTAATTCTGATGAAAATGTTGTTTTCTGAGCAGTAATTATTTGTTGGACTCTAACTGTTGTTATCTATAAACTCTTAAATGCCAACAATGATAGACATTTTAATTTATTTTCAAATCCATTTACGTTACCCAGGAAGGACATTTTTCATGGGAGAAATCACATGATTCACTGAAAAATGTTTATTGCATTCTTATAACAAATTCCTGTTGTTGAGTGGTATACAGAACACTCTAATAAAGATAGAAAGTAACTTAATAGGCATTTTTAGCCAATTTGATTTTTTTTCATTTTTTAAATCCTTATTCGTCTTTGACCCTAATACAAAAGCCAAAACTACCAAAATAAGATACAGACTCTAATAAACTAGAATAATTGGATGTGTTTAGCGAACTGTTTCACTGACAGCAGGATAAAAGGCTTTAAAACGCAGATAAATGAACATAAAAGACGAGCTTTGCATCAATATAATGGAGTTAATAAGCACATATCAGCAGTCAAAGATAAAATGTATGTTCCTCCCTGATCGTCTTACTTTCTCACAGCTGCAGTCCGTCCTCCTCGTCTGACAGCAGCATCTGTCGGAGGCCGCAGATGTTGATGCATCTGGGAAAATGAGATTTTGCTGTAATTAGTCCTGTTAGTGACACTCCACTCTGTAGTGCTGTATCCACTGCTTTCTCATCTCACGGTAATTATCATCATAATCCATCATTAACCACATCACAGACCTACAGCACTGCTCGCAGCCACTTATTGATTTTTAATGATTAATAATGCATGTCCATTACACGCATGCTGCCTGTGCTGTCTCATTTACATCGTGAGGGTATACATGAGCCGAGCGCTGCGCTGAAACGCGCATAAATTACTAATGCAGTGAAACAGATTCTGTTGTGTTTGTTGTTTTTATTCTCAGCAATCACACGTCAGCTCATCCTCTCCTGATCAGCTGACAGTAATCGATATAACATAAAAAGCAGCTTCACTAATCTGCGGCGCAGAGAAACACCAGCAGCCTGCAGCGAGACACTGGTAGCCTCCCATCCTGCTGAGACTCTTTTTGTTTCTCCCAGAATCATATTTGGCTGGTGAGACGGTGAAAGGCTCTGGCAAAAATCTGGAAGGCACCGCGCATTGTGACCGGTGGATGGAAATGTTAATTTCCTCCCTTGATAATGATGCATGTCGTCTCCAAATGTGATTATACAAACAGAATGGTGTGTAACACGCTTGTAATGGGCTTAAGATGTTTTAAAATACATTACCATGCCTGCACACTGTGAAATGTAGAAGACCCTGAGGGAAACCTTGAAGGTTTTCCAGTTAAGAAAACAGGGGGACCCGAGACGGTTCCCTGAGGAACCCCGGGATTAAGGATTTATGGTGAAATACACATAATTTGTGACATTTTAGAGCTCTTGTGGGATTTGTTTCCTGGTGAGGAAGGAGATTATTGACTGTATTTGGTTAATAGAGGACAGAATAAACAACAATTAATATATTTAGCAAATGTCTTTATGTTTACAAAACTACATTTAAGAGAAATACTGCGCAGTGTTCTTTGAAAAACAATTAATCCCTCTCAATCATCACGCATGATTAAGAAAACAGGGGGACCTGGGGTGGTTCCCTGAAGAACCCCAGGATTAAGGATTTATGGTAAAATAAGTTAATTTGTGACATTAAAAAGCTCTTGTGGGATTATTATTATTGCATTTTTTTTAATTACTTATTTCTTAATTTAATTCAATCTCATCTAATCAAATTTAATTTAATATATATTTTTTTAATGATTTTATTTTAATGAGTTTTTTTCTTGCCAGGGTTGGGGATATTACACTTATTTTCTTTGCTGAAATATTACTGTTGACATTTAATGTTTTAAAATTCAATTACAAAAAAGATTGTTTTGAAAAACTCAGAGGACAGAATAAATAACAATCAATATATTTATATATATGTTTTATAATTATATATAAAAATATATTTATTTATTTAGTTATATATTTAAATTTCTTTATTTATATCATGTCTTTATGTTTACAAAACTACATTTAAAGAGATGCTATGCAGGATTTAAAAATAAAAAATAAAAAAAATGCACAGACATACAGAAGCAAACTCTCCTTAATCACTTATGACCCACTCTCGATATGTGGCAGGGTATTTTTCTGCAGAGACTCCGCCCTCTGCATGGATTTTATTTTCTTCTTATTTTCCCTTACATTTATGGGCGTGTACCCCCACGGCACTCAGGTGAGGTTGGGACTTGGGGCAACGAGGAAGTACGATCTGTACATTCCAGATGAATGAAAGTCTCTGATGTGCAGCAGGTCCCCTCCATTTGCTCCAGTGGAACAACTGTGGTCATGGATATGATGAATGTAAAGCGTGGCCGCCGTCCTGACCCCTCCCTGCACTGAAACAAATATCACTGAATCAAATAAGCAATTAAAATGAGGTCAGCGTCCAGTAAACATTCATGTGCTGGACGTGGACAGGTTACACTGCAGCGTCCTCACATTACTGTGTAAACAGAGGCGAGGCTGTATGAACACAGGCAGTGGGGTGATGCCAGAGCGACCATGACAGCTGTCTGCTCGTATATGTCTTAGTCTGCTGCACCCGGTTTACTCTGCAGCGCTCAGCCTGCCCTGCACACACATACTGTCAACGTTACTGTAAAACCAAACAGCTAACAATGCTAAGGGGGGGATCTCACATCAGGCTGATTTATTTCCAACAAACTGCGTCCTTTTCGTAGACTAGAGAATAAAAATTCATCTCAATGTCAACTTGGGTCAAATTTGGAGCAAACAAGATCTTATCATACAAAAGGCCAACGAAGCTGCTGCCAGTGGTTGCCACTCGCACCAGGTACAAAATGGCTGCTACCATGGGGTGAAAAGAACCAGGAGTTTTCTCTGTGGTAAAGTGTAAAGTTTGACTCAAAAACACACATTAAACACACATTAAACACACAGTAAACACACATTAAACACACATTAAACACACAGTAAACACACATTAAACACACATTAAACACTCATTAAACACTCATTAAACACACATTAAACACACATTAAACACTCATTAAACACACATTAAACACACATTAAACACTCATTAAACACACATTAAACACACATTAAACATGGCTTCATAGAGACAGTTTCAAACACCAATCAGCTTCACTATAACTGGCAGCATTCACAGACAAACACTTGTCTTTATCTGGACACATTTTCCCCACAAATACAACATGCTAACGTTATTAGCACAAGCCTATGGCATTTTCCATTGTATAAATTAGCCTAGCAGCTAGCAGAGATTTCCTCTGCTCATATTTCAGCCAGGATAAATCACACACAGTGTGTGGAGGCTTTATTGTCTTCACAGTTTATTGTTTCTTATCTGTCAAATTAAAGTCAATCAAAGCTTAGTTTCCACTGAGGGAAATGGTTTCAGCTTACATCGCTGCGATGCGTAGCTACATTTCTGGGGAAGTGTATGTAGGTATGGCGTTGATTCGCCACAAAAGTATAAATTAGTTTTTTAGGATTAATGTCTTTATTGATTGTTTTAGGCAAATAGAGACTGTGTTTTCGGGCCCTGACACACCAAGCTGACAGCCTTTGAAAAACTAGATTAATTACGAGACGAATCTAGCAGATTTACCGCCTCCAGGAAATCCTACACAGGGTTTCGTACAAGCACAACCAGTTGTTTCCTGGTTAATAATGTCCTAATAACACAGTTAAACACTGTGGTACAATCTGTACAGAGATATGAGCGCCACATGGGAGATGTGTGGTGGTAACACACAGCACCTGCAGGCTGTTTTTATAATTAAAATCAGCATCATGTGTGTTTTAAAATAGGCACAATGTCTCTATCCAAAAACAGAGGAAGAGGCATGCAGCCATGTGATATTTAGTCTGCAGCATCCTGCCAATAACATGACTCTCTGTGGTCTTTAGTCTGACTCAGACTTGACTCAGGTGGTCCTGATCGCAGCGCCGCAGGAGGTCTAAGTGAGGTCGTCTGGTGGGGTGGTGGGGGGTGGTGGGGGTTCCTGGAACAGCGTCGGTGCCAGGCTCATCTTTAACCCGCGACCTGCCCTGCTGTCTGCTCAGTTACACTTCACAGTTTAGTCATTTAGCTCGGTGGGCTCCTGCAGTTTGCCTCGCAGGTTTCTGTTACATGTACCCACAGAGAGTTTCACTGCCATGTAAACAGACAGCGCCCCGAACAGTCAAAACAAAACATGACGGTCGTCTGGGCCTTCAGCTCGCCATGTTGGACAGAAGTTTTCAGCCACTAAATCTATAAAGGTTTACATGTTCTGTGTTAATAACCTGGATAAACACAGATTGTAAATATATATATATATATATATATATATATACGTATATGTTGATACAGACATTTTTAGACTTAATATGGACATATTTGACTGTTTAAAATGTATTAAAAATAAAAAAATGTTCAGTGCAGAAGCCGTCGCATACTCTAGTATGTCCTCCTGAGGGCCTGCGTCCTCAAACAAAGACACTATATTTTGGGTTCACTCAGCCTTATACTTCATTTTGCTTAACTTAGACCCGTTGTCCTCGTTAGTGGTACCAACAGCACAATACACTGATCCATGTAAAAACAAGATGGCTGCCATCTCTGCCAAGTCAGTCTGCAGCTGATCCTGAGACAAAAGTGGACAAGGTCCAAAACCTGATCACATGTTATGGCTGAAACTTGTTTATTTATGATTAATAATGTTTGTAGTTTGATATGGCAACAGGGACAAGATGCTGTTAATTAGGAAGTACTCGTCATTATCATCGTTTGAGGACATTGGGACTTCATTATTTTGTTTGAAGACATTAGGACTAAATTATTGTCTTGTTTTAGGACATTGGGACTTTATTATCATCTCGTTTGAGGACATTGGGACTTTATTATCATCTCGCTTGGGACATTGGGACTTAAATATTTTGTTTAAGGTCATTGGGACTTCGTTATCGTCTCATCTGAGGACATTGGGACTTTACTGCCGTCTTGTTTGAGGACACACAAACAGCTCTTTTTTGGGGGAATCAAAATGGTTCCTTGAGCATGTTTGGACTCCCTCTCTGCAGCTGCAGGGTGACGAACCACTACCATTTCAGATCTTTAAAATGGCCGCTGTGTGAGGTTTTCATTTTGCTTTTGACCTTATAAGACGTCCAATGACGCCCGTCTTTCAAAGAAGGACTTCCAAGCTTCTTGTTGCCGAACAGGTTCAAAGTTCTCTAAAGAAAACATCTCATAAGAGGATTGTGACCCTCTGGTTGTTGACCGATGAGCCCACCTCGCCACGCCACGCCTCCCCTGGGTGCTTTTAGATAATTCGAACAGGTTATTCTGGCTCTGAAAGTGAGTGCCTGATTTCTCCAGAGAGTCCGGGGAGGAGCCGTCATCACCTTGATTCAACAGATCCTGCCAAGTCGCCTCCTCAGGGCGTCTGGCTCGCCTCTCCATCACGGCACAGTGAGGAAAAAGGAGCTAAAAATAGCTGCGGGATGTATCTGGGCAGCGGTTGGCCGAGAGCGAGTGATTAGGATAATAGTCGTGCTTTTTAATATTAGGTAGATAACAAAATGGACGTGGTCAGGCTGTTTATCGGATATTAGCAGCAGATTTAAGTCCTTTTAAAGCTCAGGTGTGTGAGCAAAATGTCCGTTTGGTGTGTTGGGTCACAGAAAATTAAAAATAAGACAAAAGAGACGCACGTTAAAATAAAAAATAAAAGATAATCAGAAGCCAAAATGACAGGAAATGACGTTAATATCCTTTTATGCGTCTAGAAACTGCAAATAAAAGACCTATAATTGGACTTATTGATGTTTCTGCAGCTGATTAGATCAGGAACAGACTGTCCAGTGGAAACAACACACTGCCGCTGTCTCCACAACGACACAAACAACCACGTGACCGTCCACACGTCCTGCCAAAGTGCCCACAAGCAAGACGCTGAAGTGATTACCACGCTCAACACTATTTGTTCCAGTAAGTGGAAACATCTGCAGGTCAGCGCTGCAATTTCCAGAGACGTGTCAGAGAATAAAAGAGCCCGTCTCGCCTCGACCCTCGGTGTCATTTGAATTTGAAATGTGTAGCAGCTCGTGGTCGTGACACCCTCGAAATAAAACAACACTATTATACTGTTCATTATTAAGCGAGACAAAACAACAACAACAGCATCAACAGCAGAGGGGCTGGTGAAATTTCTCCACGGATATCAGACAGGCTGAGTGTGCCAAGACGGTTTGATTTTATTATTTTTATATTTATATATATTTATATATATATATTTTTTTTTTACGACAGCACATAGTCTCGTTTTTGAGGAAGCCTATTACTGTCCTCCCACTCACACCCATCAGTAGCAGGCGCACCACGACCTCAATAACCCTCCACACACTCATATAGAGACTGGCTCAGTCCATTTCAGGCTCCATGAATCCACCGACATGCTCAGAGCGCTACTGCCATCAAGTGGCTCGTTTCTCAAACTGTCTCTGAAGCATCCTGCAGCATCAGTGACGTTGTGTTTTAAACCTGTACTGTAGTTACTGTGAGTAACTCTACTAATTTATTCCTCTACTTCACTGCATTTAAGCAAAAATAATGTACTTTTACCTCCACTACATTTATCTGACAGCTGTAGTTACTCAACAAATTATGGTTTTACATTTCAGAAAATATGGCAAACTGTAAAAATACTATATAATTATTTTAATTCTAATTAATTTGAATAATAATTATTACTAGAAATACTAATTCAGCAGAAAAAATGTCAACTCAATGCCAGGAAAAATGTTGGCACCTCACATATACGTTACATTTGTACGTTATCATGTAGTGGGTACACTGAAACTTAAATTACTTTACATTTTAACGACGCTGTAGTTAGCACGTACCAACGTTTTGGTGCGAAAATCATTGTTATGATGAGGAAAAGGGCATTTTTAACAGGAAAAGCAGTGATGTCTTACTAAAAAAAACCCAACCACTTTCCGTGCCACAATCATGGCAGAAAACATGGCGTCGTCTAAATAAAAAACATCCACTTTTCAAGGTACTACGCCAGCGGGAAACGCAGCGACGTCTCGGGTTAAAAAAATAATAAAAAAAATAGACGACTGCTTTTTGAGCCACTTTCCCAGCAGGAAACGTGGCAATGTCTCAATATAAAAAAAAAAACGTATTTCTTGGTGCTGTTCCACGAGGAAACACAGCAACATCTTGGTAAAAGCAACCGATTTTCCAGCCACTACCCCAGCAAGAAACACAGCGATCTTTCCCAGCAGGAAATGCAACAATGTCTTAGTTAAAAATAACCATGGTGCTTTCATGGCGCTATTACAGCAGGAGACGCAGTGACATCTTGCTAAAAAAAAGAAACCAACAACAACTACAAATAAATATTTTGTGGCATTAATTCAGCAAGAAATGCAGCAATGTATTGACCAAAAACGACTTTTTTTTGGCTCTGACGACAGGAAAAGCAATGACGTCTTGGTAAAAAAACAAAAAACAAAAATGACCTCTTTTTGGTGACACTATTCCAGCAAGAAATGCAGTAACGTCTTGGTAAAAACAACTGCTTTTCTAGCCACTAACCCACCAGGAAACACAGCAATGTCTCAGCAGGAAACACACGACCTTTGATGCTTTTCGTGACACTATTCCAGCATGAAACACTGCAATGTCTTTATTTAAGAAACACATTTTGTGACACTCTAACAGCAAATGTCACAGTCACTTTTGCTGTCTTGGTAAGAAAATACAACACATTTCATGCCAGCATCCTGGCAGGAAACGCAGTGATATCTTGGTATGAGACAACTGCTTTCTGTGCCACTGTCCCAGCAGGAAACGCAAAGATGTCTCAATAAAAAAAAAAATAAAAAAAACACATTTTGTGGCACTATTCCAGCAAGAAATGCAGCAATGTGTTGGTAAAAACAACACGATGTCTTGGTAATTAACAACCGCTTTTCAAGCCACTACCACAGCAGAAAACATAGTGGTGTCCTGGTATACATCAACAAAAAACCCCTCTTTCAATGGAGCTATTCCAGCAGGAAACGCAGCCATGCCATAATAAAAAATACAACAGATTTCCTGACAATATCCCGGCAGGAAATGCAGCAATGTCTTGGTAATAAACAACCACTATTTTTGGCCTTTTCAAGAGGAAAAGTGGTGATGTCTTGGTAAAAAACAACAGCTTTTCGTGGAGCTATTCCCGATGGAAACACAGTGATATCTTGATAAAAAACACAACCTATTTCAAGCCACTATACCGGCAGGAAAAGTGGCCATATCTCTGTAAAAAAACAATCTTTTTTGTACCCCTATGCCGACAAGAAACACAGCAATGTCTTTGTGGCACAATCGGCAGGGAATATCGTGATGTGTCTGTAAAAACAACTGCTTTTGATGCCTCTGTAGACAACAACAATCCACTATATCTCAACCGGTTTTGAGGTTTCTTGCTCTCCAACAGTCTCCAGCCGGTCACACCATCCACCATCCTCCCTCCACTGCAGTAACACACATATGATCAACATGAAACATACACATTTAAAGTATTCATGGTTTGCAGGAACAGCTAATTGGCTGAAAACATCCCCTGTGACTTATTCATTATTATATATGATACATCAGACTGTTAATACTAATATATAATAAGCTGGTACTGATCTGAAACTGATTCTCAGGAGGCTGCTCAAACAAACACGTGCTTATTTGTGAGACAAACATTTAATAACAGTTTATACCAATGAGATTAAGATACACTGATACCGTACTAAAGGGTAAAACATCCTTTAATCATTAAATGTACAGAAAAACAAACAGAATTTCTTCATGTGATTCTGTTTGTGAGGATTTTTCCTTCCAGACGAGACGTTAACGCAGAATACTGGGAACAGTTTGGCGTGAAAATGGAGAACAGAGACAGTAAATACAGTGTGTCGGCTATTGGCAGCTCCAATAGAAAAATATTGGAATCAGGATTTAATAAAGACCCTCAGATCTTCCTGTGAAGGGATCCTCGTCTGACATCGAGTCATCACAACAATAAGTTAGAACCGTCATGATGATTAAGAGGCTTTCAGTGTGTTTTAGAGAGGCACTTCTTCGTCACCGCTTCGTCTGTAAATTATAAAAATATATCTCCACCAGCAGTGTTACTTTCATTTCAACAGAAGTGACAAAATCTGAACCGTTTCCTGTCAACGTTGCTTAATTTAAGATTTTTCCAGCACTGTTTCACACCGGCTCCCAACGCTTAAGGCCACACAAGATCTGCGAGGAAATTCAGAGAGAGAGGATGAATAATAATTAAGATTTACGAGACATCACAGCAGGTTTCTGCAGGATTTAACGAGCTACATTCAAGACTTTTTAAGACCTTTTTAATACCTAGGAGAATGCAATTAAATATCTGCTTCACGATCAGGCTGGCCAAAGTGTTTCCCAGCAGTATTAAAATACTTCCTGCCAATGAAGCAAAGTTTTTGTTTGTGTTTGGCCAAATTTAATCAACTTTCTTTTGCTTTTTTAACTCACATAAAGGATTATTTGTGCATAAATAGACTGGAAAATATTAATTGAGTAACTATAATGAACATAAATTCATTTTCCAACTAGTACGACCCCTAAATTTGCTGTCAGCTGGTGTAGGATGTAAAAACACTGGGAACTTTTGTATTTCAGTGCTTAAAATAATCACAAATGCAATTAAAAAAATTCACAATTTGTGTCCTAAAATCCTCCGTCGCTTGTAAACTCCTGAAAAAAAAATCATTTTAATGTGTTAATTCTGTGCTGGTAGAGAAGTTGTCACTTTTTAATGCTGTTAACTGCTGAATTAAATCCAAATTTTCATCAAATTTCATCACATTTTACAGTAAATGAAGTCAATAAATAACGCTGAAGGATTCTCCTCCACAGTCCATCGTTAAAGGGCAGTAAATATAGTGCACAACGCTGCGAGGTGCGCTGGATTCGACTGCCAAACGCACCTCCAGACGTCAACCCAAACGTCCCTTTTGTTGAAACAAGTCATGTCTGAGTCTTGAAACCATTTAAAAATATGAGTTGCAGCTTATTTCCAGAATTATGGGATGTCTTCTGGTCATATTTGAAGCTAATTGTGCGATAAATCTAAATAGAGACTTGTTTAAGTCAAATATTTTCTACATGAGGAGTCAGTGTGCGTCGTCAGCCGTGAACGCCTGGTTTTCCTCTCCTCTGTGTGAGGGTGGGTGTGTTTGGTCTTTGTCCTCGTGCGAGTCTGTCGGTGCCGGGTGGGTGGTGTTTGGTGGTGTGGGTGTGTCTGTGCCGTCATCACTCGGGTTTCTGTGTGACGTCGCCACCGCCTTGTACTCGGCCGACGCCTGCTCTTTAGGTACCTGGCAACAAGAGGAACAAACAGTGATGGCGGTTGACAGGCGACCAGGTTTGGCAACAACAAGAACGTTTATTCATGGCTGTCTTTTATTTAATTAACGAGTTAAAGAGCTAGCTGAAGAAAAAAAAAAAGCTTCCCTGGCTATGACGTTAAAATGATCTTAATAACACAAGACAAATTTAAAAACTTCCCTTCACGTCTCTGCTCATCTGCTGCACTAATCTGACCTCTCAGCAGCTCATCATCTCCAAGATGGCAGCGACAGGGAGGGGTCGGGGGAGGTGACATCACCGGGGAAAGTAATCAAAGCATGCACTTGTCATGATGTCATGGCAGAGAGGCGGGGGAGGTTCGCAAAACACGTATGCATGCATGTACACGCCCACGCCCCACACAGGTATAGATGAGTCACTGCTATCACCGCATGCATCGACGCACACACACAAAGACACAGAGGACGCCCACCCCGCCTCTGAAACACACACACACACACACACACACACACACACACACACAGTAGTTTTCCATCGACCTTTGCACATAGAGACGTCTCACCTTTCTTCAGAGTGAGTGTGTGTGGGCGGCCGGTTAGAGGAGGAAGTGTCAGAAAGTTCATGTTAGTGAAAGTGAAAGGAACATTTTAAAGTGTCACACACCACAGATGGAAACCATCGTTATTATAATTATTATTATTATTATTATTATTGTTATTATTAGTGTTATTATTGTCAGATGACACCGACAGCGTCAGTTTAAAGGTACTACACACACCTTACAGGTCGAGTGTGTGACCCCGGTGTGCACAAATATCAAAATACAATAGACAAAAATTACACATTCGTACTGTATGAGACAAAAACAGCATGAGAGTAGCATGACGGAGTCGGTGCCACTGGATTTATGATGTCTTGTATTTTTCAGACAACTCTAGCTTTAAAACTCTGCTCGTCTGCTACAGCCTCTTAAATACAGTGATGGCGGCTGAGGACGCCGTCCCTGTGGAGTGGGAGAGGTTCAAACAATAATAATGACTGAAATAAATCAATATTCACAGAAGTGTTCAGCGGTTTAGATCCTTTCTTTAAAGCTCCAGTGTGTAGGATTCAGGGGGATATATCGGCAGAGGATGAATATAATATAATAAGTGTGTTTTCTTTAGTGAATAATCACCTGAAAATAAGAATCATTGTGTTTCTGTTACCTCAGAATGAGACGTTTATATCTCCACAGGGAGCAGGTCCTGGTCTACAGAGACTGCCATGTTGCACCACCATGTTTCTACAGTAGCCCAGAGGGGACAAACCAAACACTGACTCTAGATAGAGACGTTCGCATTTCCTGTGATGTGCCGCACAGGGTGGGAGAAACACTGGCTTCAGCTCCAAGAGTTCAGAGCGCTCCGGCAAAAACGCCAGGCATCTAGAGCGCAGAGACGTGAGGCGCATAGCAACGTAAAAACAGCGAGCAAAAAGCTTCACACTCATTAAGAACAATTACAAAAAGCGGCCTCTGTAATTCTCACCACTATACACCACTAAATCCCCCTAAATCTTACACACTGAACCTTGAAATAAAAAATCTGCACCATAAAATACTTTTTTTTTTTTTAAAGAAAAAGTCCTGCACTGAAAGTGTTTCTTCAGTTTGTGTATGTCTGTGTGTGACTCGTGTTTTACTTTAACAGCAGGATCTTATTGCTGTAGCTGGTTGAGGTGTAGCTCACTTTGATTTAGGGGGCTTTAGTGACACCTAGCAGTGGGGACTGCAGATTACAACCAGTATACACTGTTCAGGAGGTTTTAACCAATTATCCACAAAGGTCTCTTCATCTCCGAAACAAACAGACCAGCTGATTTTAAAAGGTAAAAACACTGAATAAAACAGTTTCAAGTTGAAAATCAGTGTTTCTCCTGCAGTGTTTTGGCATGTGTGCTCAGCTGTTTTCTCTTTCAGAAGGTTTCCACTGGTCTCTTCAACGGGTAAAAACACTGAATACAGCAGTTTCATGTGAGAAAAATCTGGGTTTTTCTGATGCTCTTGTTGCGGAGGGGCTGCTAACACAAATGTCCTTAGACCCAGTGTTTGGTTTGTCCGTTCTGGGCTACTGTAGAAACATGGCGGTGCAACATAGATGAGGACCTGCTCTCTATGTAGATATAAAGGGCTCATTCTGAGGTAACAAAAACACAATGATTCTTATTTTCAGGTGATTATACACTAAAGAAAACAGACTTATTATATTACATTCAGCCTCTGCCATCATCACTTTTTCATCTTTCAGAGGCTGTAGATTTAAAACCAGTGTGATCATCTGGTGTCGTATGAAACTACAAGACATCATGCAGTAATTCTCCCTTATATTTCTGCACACTGAGGCCCCTAAACCATCTCTGAATCACATAAATTACATCTGACTGTAAACTTTAGACTCTTGTGGATTCAATGAGCCTAATTTTATTCATGTGTGATGATGTTAGCCACCATAGCAGCCATTTTACTGCAGTGAGACCACTTTTTAACTTGACCTCACTGTATAAAACAACCTGTAGTGAAGCTTTACAGACACAAACTAGAGACCTCTAACATTCAGAGGATGGTTTTCA
>JAGQAX010000024.1:1599861-1734861 GCA_019142605.1 Cephalopholis sonnerati
GAAGGACGGAAATAAAACTGTATGATGTGGCTGTTATTTCCTTGGACCGGTGTCGTTACAGACATGATGATCATGAACAAAGACGGCGTTATGTGGTTCGTTTGAATATCAAGGACTTTTTAGGCACTGTCAAATAAAGGGGCTGTTTTCAAGGTATTCCAGTAAAGCCTGGGTGGAGGAGTTTGTTTAACTGGTTGTGTCTGTGTTAACTGGTCATATACAGATCTGAGACGTGTGCAGCTGTAACGACCTCTCTCTTGTTGAAGGTGTAAAAGTGTCACTTGTGGACAGACGTGGCCTCGACGGAGATTTCACGTCTCTGAGGGAACAGCTGAGAGTCTGAGTCTCCACATTTGTCTCAGTGTCTTGGCTCCGATTTCAGTGGTGAAAATCACACGTTATTTATCAGGGTTACTGAAACTGTGATCACAACATAGTGAAATATGATTCAACAGTGGTGTCGTTATTAACACAGCACAAGCAGCGCTTTGTTTGAACCTCCTATAAAGCACGTTTAATATTTGTTTTCTACATCTCTCTGTTTACTTTCTTTTTCTCTGTGAATGTCTCTTTGTTGATTGTTCTTTGTCTGTGAGACCCCACAGACGTTCAGATTTTAAAGAGTTAGACTGCGATGAAGGCACTACTTTAGTGTCATTACAGTGATACAATATAATTACAGGCTTTTGTACTTTTTTTATTCCCCAATGTCTGTCAAAATTCCTGTGAGATTGTTTATTATAACCACATGGCATTTTCAATGATAGTAGTTGTTATTAAATGCTGCTGAACTTTTTGGGACCTGTCTCTTAGAAAATTCATGTAAGAAACTACTGTTGGGCATGTCTAAACGCTGGACGTTTTTGGAGAGGCTACTGCTGGACACGTCTAAACGCTGGACGTTTTTGGAGAGGCTACTGCTGGACACGTCTAAACGCTGGACGTTTGTGGAGAGGCTACTGCTGGACACGTCTAAGTGCTGGACGTTTATGGAGAGGCTACTGCTGGACACGTCTAAACGCTGGACGTTTGTGGAGAGGCTACTGTTGGACACGTCTCAACGCTGGACGTTTGTGGAGAGGCTACTGCTGGACACGTCTAAACGCTGGACGTTTGTGGAGAGGCTACTGCTGGACACGTCTAAGTGCTGGACGTTTGTGGAGAGGCTACTGCTGGACACGTCTAAACGCTGGACGTTTGTGGAGAGGCTACTGCTGGACACGTCTAAACGCTGGACGTTTGTGGAGAGGCTACTGCTGGGCACGTCTAAATGCTGGACGTTTGTGGAGAGACTACTGTTGGACACGTCTAAACGCTGGACTAAAGTAAAAAAATGCCTCTCACACCATGTTTTCATCCCAGTAACCCTCCTTGACTCCTCCGTCCGCCATCCTTGATCACTCGACCCGCAAATCGCCTGACATCTGCCATCTCGATTCATTAAATGCAACCCAGAGGAGTCGCTGTAAAGTGATGGAGCTTTTGGTAAAGCTTTCTGAAAATTACACCCTTATTTATTCATCATTAAGTGTATAAAATGTCTTAAACTAAACATTAATGGATGATAATTAATAAAGAACTGCACTGGAGAAAATACTAAAGATGTTTTAGAAACAGTAGCTCCATGACGTAGTTCGTCCACCAGGGGGTAGCGATACGTTCTGGTGTCAAATCTCCTAGCTGGTACTTTTCTCAGTTGCTATTTATCCTATGTAAATTCACAAATATTGACTTTTGTTTCTGGCTGCAGAATCCAGTAGGATTTATTTACAGTGTAAAACTTAATGAATGATAATTCCCTCTGGCTCTGTTGTGGTTACACATCTCCCTACATGAGGACAAGCAGGCAGCAAACTTAAAGCTGTACGTACTGAGGTCGTTTTCACCTGTTTATTCTGCAAGGCGTCGGTGTTGTCTCAGGGCGGACAGCTCAAACAGAGCCAGCTGGACTCTCACAGTAGCTGCTCCACACTCGTCTCTGTAACATAGCTCACTATCCTTCTACGCTCACATCCTGCACTTAAATTACTTCCTGCTTTGCTCAAGTAGATTTATATCAATAATATTGATTATTTTAATGCAAATATTCCAAGATAACAAACGTCAGAATCTGATAATCAGGCATCTTTGTTTGGTGTCACATATGCTGGATTGTTTCTAGTTAAACGGTGGTAATTTATGCATGAAATAAACTACATATTTCCTCATAAAACTGAATTTTACGGGGCTTATAGGTAGCTTTAATTTCCTATAATAGTGCGGTAACTTCAGAGGAAGGTTCCCAAATAAGTTGGCATACTTTGCTGCCACTTACAGACAAATTATTACACTTAAAAAAAATATATATATTTTTTTTTTCAGGGCGTCGGTAGCTTAGTGGTAGAGCAGGCGCCCCATGTACGAAGGCTATTGCCGCAGCGGCCCGGTTTCGAGTCCAGCCTGTGGCCCTTTGCTGCATGTCACTCCCCCACTCTCTCTCCCCCTTCATGCTCAACTGTCCTGTCCATTAAAGGCAAAATGCCCCAAAAAATAATCTTTAAAAAAAAATATATATATATTTTTTTCACTTCTATTTGGGGGATAATTATGCTTTAGGCTTTGGAACTACAGATCCCACAATGCTTTGGGGTGTGTAAACAGGAAGTAAAATGTTGCTATGGATCCAGTGAGTCAGCTGTGTGCGCCACCTTGATTTTTTTAGCCTTTAATTGTCTGCTGAATTAAATATTAGCAGCTATTGTCTGAGACGTGCTCGTGGACGCACAGACAAGTGTCAATGGATTATTGTGACGCTCGAGGACACTTAAAAACGTGATGATTGTGAAGGAAGTTCTGCAGATATGAGAAATGTCAGATGGACACTGGAGATATAGATTTCCTCTGAAAATGTTTTGTGTGCATGCTCAGATCTGACTCTGACTCATGAGCAGAGCTGCAGCGTTTGAGGTCGTTTCAGGTGAAATGGGGCGCAGAGAGAAACCCTGTCATTACTGCAAATGACTGATGATAACTAAGAAGGCCGAGCTGTCGGAGGAAAAAGGCCGGCTGATAAGCGTCCTGCTGGACAAACAGACATTTCCTGCCCTGTCCCCTGGGTCCTAGCTCCCACACACACGTTACCTTGAAGGACCTCCATGGGCAGGACGGTCCAGGCGTTCTTCAGGTAGGAGATGTACAGGTAGCGAGCTGTGTTGCAGGCCAGGCCGATGTACAGCACCCTGAGAGAGACAAGATGGAGGACTGGGTGTGAATCATTCAACTTTTTAGACGTTACAGTCCTTAAAGCAGGGTGTAAAAGTGTAGTTTATTAATTGCAGTTTATTTTAGGGCTGCAACTAATGATTGCTCATCAGCTGACAGCATCAAATCATGAAAAATCAATATTATGATAATTATCCAAAGCCCAAGGTTATGGAGAACAAGAGCTCCCAAAATAAATAAAGATTTATAAATAAATAAAATAAAATAAATAACAATTGTAAACATTTAAAAACGAATAAATACAAAAAAATTAAAATAAATTTTTAAAAATTGCAAAAACAAATAAATACATTTAAAAATTCATAAAAAATGAAAAAAAAAAACACATTTTAAAAGAAATATTTAAAAATGAGATTGAAATAAAAAACAACAAATGCAAAAATTAATACACTTGAAAATTTAAATATACTGTCAAATTTAGAAATGAATAAATATTTCTGAATTCATAAAATAAAAAAATCGTAAATGTAAAAAAAAATCAATCTTAAAAGAAATTAAAAAATACAAAATAAACACATTTAAAAATGAATAAAAAATAAATGTAAAATAAATAAAAAGAATTGCAAAAAATAAAAACATTTAGAAATTAATGAAAATAAATAAACAATATTTAAAAGTAAATAAGTTTTAAAATGAATAAATACATTTCAAAATCAATTAAAAAAATTCTAATGTTAAAATGAAACAATATATGAAAAATAATTTTAAAAAATACATGTTAAATTAATAAATATATGGAAGAATTTAAATTAAAAATTTAAAAATGTATGTAAGATATATGTTTAAATATGTTTAAAAAATAATCTAAAATAAATTAAAAATAATAGAAAAAAGAAGACATTTCAAAATTAATGAAAATAAATTAAATAGGAAAGTAAATAAATAGGGGAATTAATACAAGTTTAATAAATAAAGAAGCACATTAGAACGGAAATGGCAATTTTATGTCAAATTTTATCAGTGAATGCCTACATTTATTTCCTTTAAAATTATTTCTGGTACATTTCAATGGCTTATTAATTTATTTATCAAGTCATTCCTTCATTTATTTTAATATTTTGGTAGCTTCCGCCCTCCGTACAGGGCCACATGTGTAAACAGTCCCAACAGTCCAAAGCAAAGCTGTACATCTCTACATCTGAGAGGCAACATCCAGAGAGTGATGGTGTTTTTGCCTAAAATTTTTTCAAAAGGATAAATTAGCAATTGAAATAATTGCCAACTGAAGTAACCGAGCGTTAGTGTGCTTGTGGTAAGCCTTTTTGAAAATGACGCCCTTTTTTATTCATCATCAAGTGTGGAAAGTGTCGTATACTTTCTGATATTGCTCCATGTTTCTTTAGCCTCCTGACATTTAGAGACATCCCTGTGCTGCTGTTTGGTGAACGTCGTTGCTCTCACGAAGACAAACAAACAACTCAAACACGACACACCCTCAAAGCATTCATGTGTTCACAGGATTACCGCAGTGTTTGTTCACTCAGAGACGGTTTGCTGAGCACACAAACAGGCAGGACAGATGATGCACGGTTAAATGGCAGCAGAGGATCGCTCAGTGAAAACTCTAACATCTTACTTCCTGATAATGAGAGCGTTTTTAAACGGGGCCGACACCTGCCGCCTGTGGTGACTCGTTGACATCCTCCTGTCTATAAACAGACGGACGGCCACCACAGCGAGTGTGACATGTTAAAAACCTGCAGTCTGCAGTGTGTCTGCTCTGGTTCAGAGTTTCCGTGAAAGCAGGAAGTGTGCTTGTCACACAGCGTACCGTCCTCTGATGTATGAACGACATGAAGAAAACACACGGTGTGAGATCGACCTGCTGCAGACGGAGACAAACTGTCACTGCCACTTTTATCTTGTTGTACTCGTACTGTTTTTACCTGTTCTCTGGTGTCTTAGGCGTCAGATAGTTGTACTGCAATGAATATATATTGTAAATACAGTATATTGTTATATATAGTATAAAGAAGTTCTCCTGTAAATAGATAAAGCATTTAGGTAGCAATGTCTTTTTTGCTAATCCACAGAATTTAATACCATAAAATGATCTAATACGACCAAAGATGTTACAGGGACGGCTATGGAAAAAGCTTGTGTTACAGGAAAATGCTCAGTAAAATACAGCCATTATATTCATACTATAAATACTGTTATTGTCTCAAAAGTATGACATGGAAGGTACTTTTGCCCTACTTCAATTTGAGGAATGAAAACATGCTTATTCTTGCACAGAGTTAGGTGATAAATTTGATACAGCTCTTATGTCTGCATGCTTGAATATGAATGGACGAAGCCCCCGGTTAGCTTAGCTTAGCACAAAGACTGGAAACAGAGGGAAACTGTTAGCCTAGCTCTGTCCAAATGTACCAAGACCCACCAACCAACTCTCTAAAGCTCATAAATTTACATGTTATATGTCATTTATTTACAAAAACTGAAGCTTAAAAACTGTACATTTAAAAACAGATGGTGGAATAAAGTGTGTGTGTGATTAGAACTTAAATGAATGTATGTAATAAAGGAAAATATACTACAATTGAAAAGACATATTCCCATCTTTATGCTGTGAAAATAAAATACTTTTTTTATTAAAATAAAAAAATAAAAATACATTTATGAAAATTCTAAAAAAGTAAAAACTGAAAATATTAATGTGAAACTTAAAGAAATTTAATGAATAATAATAAAATAAAAACAGTAAAAAAATTAACAGAAAAGTAATAACATAAAAGCATAAAAAATGTAAATGACTAAATTAAAATATAAATAAAAACAATGAATGTGAAAATAAAAAAATTTAAAAAATTAAAATAAAAAATTAAAATACATTTTTTGGGGGGAAATTAAAAAAAATGTGGAAATTAAAAAAAGAAATAATATTAAAAATGAAACAAAGTTTAAAATTTAAATAAAAAAATGTGAAAATAAAAAAAATCAAAACTTTAAATAAATAAATAAAATAAAAAAATAATGTGAAAAAAAAGATTCCACTTAAACCACTTTTATTTTCACTGAAGTTTGATATATCATTTATGTAGATATTTTACTGAGGTAAAAGTAGCAATACCTCGGGATGAAAAGTCTTAGGCACGTCACAAAAATATTGCCATTACTTTGATTTTTTCACTAGAAAGAAAAGACGACAACAACGCTGCTGCTGCAGGTAGTCAGACTAAAACTCTTTCCACTGTGAGAAACACATCTTAAAACCTCCGGTCAGAAACACTTTGGCTACTACGACCGACAACACAACAACGTGAGGCTCCAGGAAATACACCCCACCAAAGGGAAGCCCTTCTTGGCCATGCATGTCTGCTGCAGCCATACACTCAAGACGCCCACAGGTGGCTTCAGGATGAGTCTAAAAACTTGTGAGGTGATTACCAGGATAGAAAAGCACAAAATGATTTTTGAAACTGTATCTGATAAAAGACAGTTTGACACAGGCTTATAGTTTGTGATTAATACGAGGCTCATACATGACAGAGAGCAGCAGCAGGTGTGTTTGGTCAGTATAAAAACACTCCTCTCCCATTAACTCCTCCTCCTGTTGACTCAGGAGTCCTTCAGACAGCGGAGACATTGTGTGTTTTCTGATGCAGGTTACAGAAGTGCAGCTGAAATCTAACACCACGCTCTCAAATGTCCCCGCTGCCTGCCAGGTCCGACCCTGGATTCACTCCGACAGAAACCCCCGAGCATCAATGATGGCTTTGTCTCGGACGCTCGCTCCTCGCTGCCGCTGCTGCAGGGTGGACGACGGATTTAAGAAATAAAAGACGTCCTTATCTACCGTCTAATGTGCACTTTGAGTCGTTGATTATCAGGCCTTACTGGAAGTTGTCAAAGATGAGGAAGTCAGGGATGATTTACAGGAACATCTGGACTTAAAACAAAATCCAACTGCTTTAAAGGAGCTGTTGCTGCTTCTTTGGCATGTTGGAAACTTAAAACTAAATCAGGAAGAATCAAAAACATCTCAGTTTATCATTAAATGTTTGTTTTTATAATAAAAATTTTAAATATCTTGACGTTTATTTATTGAGTTTCTGGTTGTGTTTGTTAGTCAGCAGGATGTTTAAAAAACCTGCACAATTTCAGCGGCTTATCCAAAGCCATGTCATGGTGGCAGCAGGCCGAGCAAATCACCCCAGACGTCCCTCTCCCCAGCAACACTTTCCAGCTCCTCCTGGAGGACCTCAAGGTGTTCCCAGGCCAGATGACATATGTAATCCCTCCAGCTTGTTTCTGCGATCTCGCTCTTTCAGTCTCTACCCAGAGCTCATGACCACAGGTGAGGGTTGGGACGTAGATGGACCAGTATATCGAAAGCGTCGCCTTCTGGCTCAGCTCCCTCTTCACCACGACGGTCTGATGCAGCGTGCTCATCACTGCGGACGCCGCACCAAACCGCCGATCCATCTCACGCTCCATTCTCAACCTTTATTTTTCACCCAAATCCAAATCCAGGACTTTCTTAGGATAGTTCTGCCTGTTTTAAACATTATTTTGACAAAGATAATCTGCTATATGTGTATTTAAATACAGATTTATGTTGTATGCGTGTTTTAAAATAACAAATTTAGATGCCTCATTGAAGGCAGCATTTATCCTTCAAGTGTTTTCAGTTTAAAATGTCTGTTTTTGTGCAAAAAATACCAAAAAAAAAACAGTTTGTTTGATGCATTACGGCCCGTCAATGTCACATAATATCAATATTTAATAGTCGTTAATTTGATTATCAAACATTCTGTGATTCCAGCTTCTTAAATTTGATGATTTGCTCAATTTTATTTTATTACAAATTAAAAATTTTGGGACATTTAAAGAAACAAATTTGGGATCTGTGACGGCTTTTTCTATATTTTTATAGACTAATCAATCAATGGTAAGAACAGCTGATATATTAATCAGTAATAACGATCAACAGCATGTTTGTGTCTCACCTGATGTGTCCGACCAGCTCGATGAACTTGTGGCTGGTGAAGTAGGCGGCGAGCTCCGAGATGTGGCTCAGGACGGAGCAGACCCCGAACAGCGTGGTCGTCCCCTTCAGGTCCTCCAGGTGCCAGTACAGGAAGCTGAAGACAAAGCCGTAGCCGAAGCCCATGAACCAGGCGACGAAGAGGACGGAGCTGTAGCGCACGCTGCACAGGAGCTTCAGCAGGTCGCTGTAGTGGAACTCCTGAGCGGCTTCTGAGCTGACGGAGCTCTGGTCTGACGGGCTGGACTCAGGTGACGCTCCCGGGCTGCACGGGTCCTCCACCACGCCCTCTGGAACCTCCTGTCGGTAGTCGCCGCCTTTTTCAAAGTAAAACTGCGTGGCGACAATGAACGCCAGGCCCATCAGCACGCCGAAGACGATGAAGGCGATCTGGTAGTTGTGGAGGCGGAAGTCGGGCACGATGCAGCCCACGCCATCGATCACCACGGTGATGTGCGTGTGGTCGATCCAGATGCCCACCAGCAGCATGGCCAGACCCCAGCCCAGCGAGCCCCACATCCTCTGCAGGCCATAGCGGTCGCGGGCCTTACCGAGGTACTGCAGGGTGACGGTGTCCACGATGGTGACGGCGGGGGCGCTGAAGAACTCGCCCACGATGATGACGAGCAGGATGAGCAGGAAGATGCTCTCCACCTGGTCCTTGTTGTAGATGATCTGGTACTCCTTCTTCTCCGTCAGGGCAGGCGAGGTCGTCGTGGTGATGGTGGTGTTTGGTTTAGAGACGGTTGTGTTTGGAATGTGGAGTGTGGTGTTTGGGATGGGGACTGCGGCGTTCAGCGTGTGCTTGGTGGTGTTCGTCAGCTCAAAAGGAGCTGGAGTGGCGTTGGAGTCCACGCTTCGCTCGTACCTGTGGTGCACGCTGAAATAAGAGTCCAGGATCTCAGGAAGCTCGACGAGATCCAGAAGGCTGCGTCGACTTCTGGTGCGGTTGGTGGAGTTGCTCGGCTGCGTGACGTTATCGTACATGAGCGTCGTCATCACCGGTGCCGTTGTCGTAGGAGGAGTGGTGCCTTTCTCCTCGCACTTCATCTCCGCTGGTTTGACAAAGCCAATGCCACAGTTGAACATCAGCCAGCACAGGACAGAAAACAGCAGCACAATCTTCCCCTTCTTGAAGCGGTCCGCCACCACGCCCCAGAAGGGGGCGCTGCAGAACTCGATGAAGTAGCGGATGCCGACGAGCAGCCCGCTGCGGCTGGCCGACATGCCCAGCTGCTTGTAGTACACGGCCAGCAGAGGGTGCAGCGAGCCGTAGGCGGCGTAGAAGAAGAAGTAGAACACCTTGGAGATGAGGAGGTGGCTGTTGATGCGGAGGCACATCCTCTCGCAGCAGTCTATGGAGTCAGGAGGCGCCACCGCCGGCTGCTCAGGCGGCGTGTCTGAAGCAGCCGGCGGCGTCACAGAAACACCCGCCGGCTGCTCCATCGAGAGCGTGTTGAAGGGCTCGGCCAACACATACTTCCTCTTCTGCTCCTCCTCGTCGTCTGTCAGGATGGCAACCTTATCGTCAGCTGCCATATCTGGAAGATAAGGAAATGAGGGTGAGAGCGGCGCCGGCGCCCGGTAACCAAATGATGCTGAGTGTACTCTGTCTGCTCTGACGACCAGGATGATCTCAGACAGGACGCCAAACATTTAGCAGTTTTCAGACATCAACACTCCTCTTAATGTGACATTAATCTAACAGCTGATATCAATATAAACTGATTTCTCAATTAAACGTGTGATTATGGGATGTTACAGATACGTTTACTGAGCAGCTGATAATAAAACAGACACACACATACAAGAGGAGTAAAATCAGGTCCAAAGGTTTCAACATTGTTTTTCTTCCCTGTACATTGTGTTTTATGCATTCAGCGATTTTAATTAAGATATTTACCACTGACTGGTGACTTTTTCTGCTCAGTGTGCTTCTTGTAATCATTTATCTTTTAATATAGTTTTCTAATTTATGTTAGTTTAATTCTTTTTTTACATTTTCCCTCTTGTGTGTGTGTTATTTTATAAGCCTGTGGCTTTTTGACCTCTCCTGACACATCTTTCCTTTCTTGTTTTTACAGTCTGGTTTTTATGCAGTTTTATGTGTGCAAAGAAAATTAAATAAAATAAAAATAATAAAATAAAAAATATTTAACAAAAATAAATAAAATAAAACAATACAATAATTTGAAATAAAATAATACAACAATAAAATAAAATAATACGATATAAAATAAAATAAAATAATACAATAATAAAATAAAAGACATATGATAAAAATACAATACTACAAAAATAAACTAAAATGCTACAAAATAAAATAAAATACCAGACAATAAAATAAAATGAGATTAAATAAACTAAATTAAAACAAAATAATACCAAAAAAAGATAAAAATAAAATAAAATAAATCAGACCAAATCATACTTTTTAATAAACCCACCATACTAGATTAATGGTTGACTCTGATGACTGTTTGACATATTAGTCTCCTCTTTTTCACTTAGAAAACAAAAGAAGAAAAATATTTCCACTCTGTAATTTAACCACACAACTCTGGAGGACAAAAGCAGTTAAATCACACTTTCTACTTTGTCTTTTCTTAAAAAAAATAAAATAAAGATTACATAAATCTGAAACTAACTGGGGTTAACTTAATGTAGGATTGGCACTCATCATCAGAGTTTAGTAAAACAAGGTTTGAAATGAGTAAACCCAGATTTAAAATTAAGCTGTTGCACTGTAAAAATAAATAAATAAATAAATAAATAGATGTGATGTACAAATCAGTACCTGGTCAGATGTGACCTTGGTGGACAGAGAAGCAGTGGACTTGGCTTTATTTTTATTTGTTTAAATTAACAAAACAAATCTAAACCGTGCCTGAGCCCCAGGAGTGTATAATAAGGATATTAATAACGATAATCAAAGCACTGATGATCAATACAGACTCTCATTAGACATGAGTGAGGAGACATCTGTCTGGTGAGCCTGTACCGACCGCTGGAGGTCCCCGGACCCCAGTTTGAAACCCGTCTGTCCGTCACTGACTGTCACTGAGGGTCCTATGCGGAAGTGTGTTTCTCTTGAACAAAGCCAGCTCATTTCAACCGTCAAACAAACCAAATAAACACATTTAAACACAGAAATAAGCTGACTGAGACAAATGGCGGCACAAATTTAAAAAGAACAAATAAACCGGTTAAACAAGCTGAAAACGACCCAAACGTTAAACCTGCTGTCATTTAACCGGCTGTTACCTTAATTAAACTCCTTAAATATGTTTAAAAAGGTAAAATAAAACATTAAATTTGAACAGAAACCAGGCTCGTTGTCTCACCTGCTCAGGTCACCGCTCCCATTCAACTATGACTGCGCAGTTTCTCTTGAATTTCTTTCTTCTTTGTCGGACATTTTTCACGCAGACCGGCTCGTAAACATTATTTTAATTTAACGGATAATGTCTGAATTCACCGAGACGAGTTTGAGTTTTTATTTTAATGTAAATCTGGAGTGTTGCTCCGGCTTTGCTGTCTTTGTATGGAGAACAACAGCAGCTCGTCTAACCGGAGCTCCCACCTGTCCCCATACACAGCCGTCAAGTCCGCCATTTTACATGCTACTGCTTCCGGCCAGCGCTTACAAAATAAAAGTCAGTGTAATGGTAAAATGTTGAAAATATGTTTAGGGACTGTTCTTTATTTATCAGACCATAAATTAGCTGTGTATGTGTATGTGTATTTTTTACACTCCAAGCACAGTAAACATATTATTATTCTTTATATCTTAAATAGTAGCCTTAAAAATTGTAACATAATGCACATTTTATTTTTTATTTACACACTTCTATTTCATACTGTTATTTTTACTTCTTGTAATTCTCTTTTCTTAACATCACAGCGATTGTAAAAACCACAATTTCTGAGTTCTGACTGTAATTCTTCGTCCGATCAGTTGGTCAGTGGGGTTAAAAATCTGCACAGGTTATCTCCAGATTAACTAAATCACCACAGTGCTGGGTAAAGAAAGACTTTGGTGGACACACAGCATTATTAAAGTAACACCAACGATTGACCGCGCTATGAGGATTTGGTGAGACAACAGCGTAACGACCGAACAATCGACCAAGTGACCAGAACTTTACAAAACGTAGCTTTGATGATGCAAAAGTTCAAAGTTTAAAGTGGAAGACGGAATCCTGGAGTTAAAAAGAAGCCTCGTTTTGTCACTCTCTTCGTGCATGCTGGTTAACTAATGCAAATGTTTATTTCTGGCAAATTTCTAAATGTAAAATAAAGTGGCTTTGATGAAATGAGGAGGCATTCGTTGCACCTGATGTGTTCAAGGAATGTTGGATATTTGTAAATCTACAGTTTCTGGCTGTGATAAATGGTGCTATTTTGGAGATTTTTCAAGAAAAAAGAAAATATTTGTGGTTAGATGAATACAAACTACAGCCATTTAAATGTGTCTGCCCCTTCCCTCGCCAAAATAAAAACCACAATTCCCTCTCCCCCTTTTGCTCCACCCCTCCCCCCTCATTAATAACAGACAGTCCCTTATCTGATTAAAGTTTTAACCCAAAACATTACGATTGTTTACAAGTGGCTTCACCACACAATATGAGACTTACCTGTCAACTGAAAATGTAAGATCATTGTATTTCCTGTCGACGGAGTAATTCACTGCACGCATTTACATCTGAAATATTTTGTCAATTAGGTCATTAGTTGATCGAGGGATTAATTTTCAACCATTTTGAGCAAAAATGTCCAGTTTTAGAGAGCAAGCTCAAAATATGCTGCTTTCAAATGGAAGATTTGCTGCTTTCATTTGTTTTAGGGACTGTTTGTTATTTATTGGAGGAGAGGGGCGGTGCAAATTTGGGGGAGGTGTGTAGAATATTTTTTTTAAGCACTGGGGTGGGACTTCTGTTTTTTATTCTGGTTTACAGGAGAAGCATAATACATTATTTTACTGCAGATTTTTAAAGAAAACATTTATCTTAAAAAAAGAAAAATCGCCAAAATGACACCATTGATCACCATCAGAAACTGTAACAACAGAAATTATCGCTGGATTTTTGAAATATCCGACAGTACACATGATGTGCAACAAACGCCTCTGTCAGAAAGAGTTTCGTCATTTTCCGCCATTCCCTCAGAGAAGCTCAAGGAAAAATATTTTTTAAAACAAAGAAGAAGTCACAGCCACCTCACCTCCTCTGACAAGTAAAGAACAGTCCCTTAAGACTTTTTAGGACTCTTTAAATGCCACTTAGAATGTACTTTAAGACCGATTTTAGCAGTAACCAAAACTATGGAGTAAATAAAAACAAATGCAGTAAATTATTTTAAAAAATAAATGAAAAAAAAAAGGTTTTACAATGCAACCCCAGAAAAATATGGAGAACAAAAAATGACATAAGTATAAATAAATAAATGTATAAATAAATAATTAAATACACGAATAAATGAAAAACCAAGGACATTTTGGTAATAAAAAAGGCTATTTCTGTATTTTTACATGTATTTATTTATACATATATTTATTTATTCTTTTATTTCTACATTTATTTATTTATTTCTACATTTATTTATTTATTTCCACATTTATTTATTTATTTATTTCCACATTTATTTATTTATACATTTATTTATTTATTTATTTCCACATTTATTTATTTATACATTTATTTATTTATTTATTTCCACATTTATTTATTTATTTATTTCCACATTTATTTATTTATACATTTATTTATTTCCACATTTATTTATTTATTCCACATTTATTTATTTCCACATTTATTTATTTCCACATTTATTTATTTCTGTGTCAGTGTCACACAGAAATGTAAATATGCTAATAAGGTAGGCAGGCCTACGTTAGTAAAGCCCGATTGGTCAACTGGGCAAACCAGACAGAAGCAAACGATTTCAAATCCCATGATCGTCTCAATTGCTGCCTTCTCGTACTGTGGGAAATTAAAAACACATCTACAACACAGAGGAAAGACAGAAAATTGGGCAGTTGCCTAGATGTCTAGAGCAGAGGCGATTTCTCTCAGACTGCAAGGGAAGCTCAGCTTCCCCTAAAATGTCAAAAATTAAATGGTCAAATATGTACGGCTGTGTTAACATTTCATTGACTACAGATGCGTTAAAACACGTTCATCTCGAAAGACGAGTTCGTTCAGAATCAGCTACTTAGCGATGTTGTTAACTTCTCATACATTCCCGTAGAGCAGTTTTCTCATATGGTCTATGGCATTTGCCTGTAGAAGCTGAGCGTCCATGCACTTCAATGGGACTGCAGGGAACTGTTTTTTTCATTGCCTCGAAACTCGACGGTCATTGGATAAATGCCATGATTTTGTCCCGCCCCCGGACGCTCAGCGTCTCTGGGGGTGAATGGAGCTGTGGGCGGGGCTCGGCCGGGCTGGACGCTGAGCTTCTGCGTGATGATTGGAGGATCAGTCGAAAGGCTGAATCCCGTTTTGATTGACAGCTATTTGGAGATTTGACAGCTCAGCTCAGTCCCATCCCGGATTTTGCAAGCGGAGTCTTCTGAGTCATAGCTGTCAAGTCTCCCGTTTTGGCCGAGAAACTACCGTATTTTACCCCTCTTTCCCGCCGTCCTCCCGTATTAGTATTCTCCCGTAAATCTCCCGTATTATAATAAAACAACATTCCTCTGCCTCTCCAAACTGAACTGTCACTAGCCTCGCGAGAGCTGCCACCTGCAGTAGCCTGGGTGGCAGTTATCGCGAGGTTAGTGCCGACAACGGGAACAAACCCGGAACAACAACAGAGAGAGATGGATGGATGTGATGAAGGAGAAGGCATTCCTGCCAAAAAAACAAAGAAGTCCTGCAAATATCTCGAAAAATGGGACAGCGACTTTACTTTCCTACAGAGGAGCAGGATGGGGCACATTATGAACTGAAAATATGTTTAAGCAATAAGCCCCGAGAAGCCGTGAGTTACAGTGATGTTACAACGGCTGAGGGGCGTTCAGGGCCCCTCAGCCGTTGTAAAATCACTGTAACTCACAGCTTCTCGGGGCTTATTGCTTTTATAAAACGGTTACCCTACATATAGCCCATAAAATAAACACACACACAGAAAAAAATCATCAATTTATTGGTAATAATGCAACAATAAAACTGAGAACTATTCATTCTTCCACCAAGCAAGCTGGAGTGGACAGAATGGTTGCCAAGCAACACAGACGCTGCGGTCTACCAGTGGGTTACACTGATTTTACAACGGCCCTGAACGCGGCTCAGCCAATCACATTTAAGGATGGGAAGCACCCGTTTTATAAACCATAAATAAATGTGCTTCATACACCCTTTGTGTTTTCATTTAGGCTGTATTATAACGTAGGAATGTTCACAGCATTTCAGTGTCAACAAAGGTTGGCCTATCAGATTCTGATCACCTAACTGTAGTTAGTAAGCGGTTGACAAGTTGTTTTTAGATATCTTGTACACCTGTCTTAAAATGTCAGGGATACTGGAGCTTGGTTGGGGTGGTGGGACGGCTCGCAGTGAGCACCGGCAAATTTCCCTTATTTTCAAATCCAAAACTTGACAGGTATGGTTCTATGGCATGAGTGTGGTTGAAAAACGGCTTCAATTAAATGTTCCTTTTATAAGTTACTGCCTCGCTAAAATATGACAAATTTTATGATGTAAAGTTAAAGTGAGCTTCCCCTGTTTGAAAGACCAGCAGCCGCCACTGAACTGAAGCTCACCTGCTTTTGGGACACACCGTTGGAGACATTGCACAGTTGTTCTGCGTGTGTGAGAGAACATTTCATCGGAGGATGGCACAGTATGGGATAAGGTAATGTGTGTAACGTTATGTCAACCTATTGAAATTCCATCTAGTCTGTCTTAGTTACATTCAGGGTGCTTTTGCCAGTGGTGGAAAGAGTACTGAAAATCTGTACTCAAGTACAAGTACTGTTACATTGCTAAAATAATACTCAATTACAAGTAAAAGTACTGGTGTTAAAATGCATTTTAACTTTTGCTTTACTAGTCTTTTGCAGACTAGGGCTCTAAATTTTGTGTGTTTTGCTTTACCAATAGTTAAAATGCATTTTAACTGAAGAGGACTGTGAAACGTAAAGTAACTAATACTCTGAGTAGTTTTTTTGGCGAATACTCTGTACTTTTACTTGAGTATTTTTCTAACACCAGTGCTTTTACTTGTAATTGAGTAATATTTTAGCAATGTAACAGTACTTGTACTTGAGTACAGATTTTCAGTACTCTTTCCACCACTGGCAAAAGCACCCTGAATGTAAATAAGACAGACTAGATGGAATTTTAATAGGTTGACATAACGTTACACACATTACCTTATCCCATACTGTGCCATCCTCCGATGAATTATTCTCTCACACACGCCGAACAACTGTGCAATGTCTCCAACGGTGTGTCCCAAAAGCAGGTGAGCTTCAATTATATCAGGAGGTAAAATATATTGTCGCTCCCTCTTCCTCTGTCACGAGCGGATTTGAAGTTCGTGGGCAGCTTCTTGGAGACCATCTAGCACCACGTCAACTTCTATGTCCCTATCAGCTGAGAGTTGAGCTAAATCTTCGAGTAATCTCTTGAAACGAAACTGAAGATAGTCGGTAGGTTCGCTGTTATCGAAACTGTCCGCTAATGCTCTTAAATCAGCAGCAATAGCCCGCACAAAACTATCCATTGCTAATAGCAAGCTAAAGGCTGACGTGAGAGCCAGCCAAATCAAGGCAGCACTAGTAGATCCGATCTAGAGTGCCTTGCCTCTCTCAAGGCACTCTAATCCGATCCAATCACATCCACTGACGTAGGCCTGCCCACCTAATTAGCATATTTACATTTCTGTGTGACACTGACACAGAAATAAATAAATGTATAAATAAATAAATGTGGAAATAAATAAATAAATAAATGTATAAATAAATAAATGTGGAAATAAATAAATAAATAAATGTATAAATAAATAAATGTGGAAATAAATAAATGTATAAATAAATAAATGTGGAAATAAATAAATAAATGTAGAAATAAATAAATAAATGTAGAAATAAAAGAATAAATAAATATATGTATAAATAAATAAATGTAAAAATACAGAAATAGCCTTTTTTATTACCAAAATGTCCTTGGTTTTTCATTTATTCGTGTATTTAATTATTTATTTATACATTTATTTATTTATTTATTTATTTATTTATACTTATGTCATTTTTTGTTCTCCATAGAAAAAAAAGAATATATTTAGAAAATATTTAAAATCCAACTGATGATTAATTTAAATACCAATCAAGGCTTTTAAAAAAAAATAAATTAATCCATTAAATGCCTTTAAAGGTTTTTTAAGAAGCTAATTGTATTTATTTATTTTTAAATTTAATTTTATATACTTTATTAAACCCCCCCAAGGGGAAATTCAATGTTTTCACTCCCCTGTCATATAAATATACACAAAGGCCCAAAATACACACACATGCACAAACAGGACCTACTCATGTATTAAATGGAGAGATGTCAGAGTGAGGGACCCTGTAAAATTATTATTATTATTATTATTATTATTATGCAGTTACAGCAGAAATAATTAGTCTAATAAAACAATAAGCTGATCGAGAGATGATCTATGTCAACAATTTTAAGAAAATTGGCTGTTTTCACCTATTAAATGTAGGATCTGCACTTTTTTGTCGTCTTATATGAAATTAATTTAACTTATTGTCAAATAAAAACAGTCTGATTAAGTCCCTTTGAGCTTTACAAAAAACAAAAACGGGTATTAATTAATTATTAAAATGGCCATCACAGTCCTTCTTTTAATATTTATCCCATCACTATTTCACCTATATTTTGTATATTTGCTGTCTCTGTAAAACCCCTTGTGTTTTGTCAGTTTTCTTAGTTTTCCTTCGACATACGTCATGCTTTTATTTTGCCCACTTCCGGTCTCCTGCGTGCTGAATCCTGTGACTTTGCTGCAGCAGAGCGACTCCGCCTAAAAGGTCTCCAGTGTGTCTATTAAAGGGGAAACTTCCGGTAATCACAATGAAAACATACAAAAACATCACAGTAATTGACTTTGAAATAACTCTGTATGAAAACCACTATAAAATAACACATTTAAATATAAAATAAAACCGGAAATAACGTTGAACTCACCTCTGAGCAGCTCAGATATGTCAGTCCTCCCTGCTGTGACATTACCAGGCAAATACGGCACCTATAAGAATGATTAATATAATTGAAATGACACTTTTATTATATTAAAATGTCAAAGCAATAAACCAGTTTACCTGCAGTGGGCGCTGTAGACTTCCACTTCACGTTAAAGCAGGTGATGTGAAGCCCTGTGAGGGCAAATGTTCATTTTAACCAGGAAGTTAAAGTCACAAAATGCCACAACATGACATTTAATGTTTGTAAGACCTTAAAAATTGAACAAAATCCATTCACATGAATAAAATATTTACTATTCAAACATTTAAGATGAGAAAATAAACACTTTTCAGCTTATATTACTGCATTTGAAAAGACGTAGAGTTTTTTTTTTAATAAATGAAGCAGATGTTTTAGAGTATTTCCCTCAACAGTGTAGGTTTAAAAGCTTCTCAGGCTCGTTCGGTGTGAAGCAGATGGGGATCCAACAAATGAACCAGATGTTCCCGAGGGATTTAAGCGACGACGACGCTGAGTTTTACTTTGCTGGAAAATAAAGAGTTAAAAATAGAAATTCTGTTAAAGTTCAGAGGTTGTGTTTCAGTAGTCCGACTCATCCGAGAGCTCCCCCTGCTGCGTCCAGTGCTTCCCCCTCTTCTTCTTCTTCCTCTTCCTCTCGCCCATCAGCATGGCCGCCAGCACCGTTATCACCACGGTGACGGTTATGATGAGCACGGTCACCGTCTCGGCGAGGCACAGCTCCGTGTCCACGTCCATCAGCCTGTAGTCCTTGAGGACGGCGGGCTCCTTGCAGGTGAGGTTGTAGTAGTCATCGAGGAAGAGCCGCTGGATGCTGCGCAGCTTCCTGAAGACCCTCTGCAGGTCGCAGTCGCAGTTCCACGGGTTGTCCTCCAGCAGGATGTGCGTGCTGTAGGTGTGGATGCTCAGGAACGTCTTGAAGTACACGGTGGACATGTGGTTGTTGGCGAGGTTGAGGAGCGTCATGCTGACGAGCGGCTTGAAGACGCCCGTCTCCGTCTCGCTGATCTGGTTGCCGCCCAGGTTGAGGACCTCCAGAGAGCGCAGCATGGAGAAGATGCCGCTGCGCAGAGACGTCAGCTGGTTGCCCTCCAGGTGGAGCTGGCGCAGGCTGCTCATGGCGGCGAACGAGCGGATCTGGATGGTGTGGATGATGTTGCTGGTCAGGTTCAACCTCTGGAGGCCGTCCAGGTGCAGGAAGCTGCGGCTGTCCAGGCTCGTCAGGCGGTTGTGGGCGAGCTGCAGCTCCCGCAGGAACGCCAAGCCGACGGAGAACCCCTCAGTCAGGGTGGAGATCTGGTTCCAGCTCAGGTCCAGCTTCTGCAGGAACTCCAGCTGGGAGAAGCCGCCGTCCTCCACCACGCTGATGTTGTTGTTCTGCAGCAGCAGGATGCGGATCTTGCGGTTCTTGCCGAGGGAGCGTTCAGGGATGACGGAGATGTGGTTGTCAGAGAGGTCCAGGAGCTCCGTGTTGGGGGGGACTCTGGCGGGCAGCTGGGCAATGAGCGCCCGGGAGCAGATGGTGAACCTCAGGTCTCCTCGACAGTCACAGCCCTAGCTCGCACCAGCTGCTGTGAGACCTGGAGGACGCCTCCGCCACCACCAGGAGGAGGAACAGGAAGTCCTTCATGGCTCTGACGCTCTCTGTAAACAACCACAGAGGAGTTTGTGATCCATTCAAATAACTTTAATGACTATAAATGATGAATACAAGCACAGATTTAAAGGGTGAGTTTGGTATTTGTCAACCTGGCGAGTATGGAGGCAGAGCGCTGCAGCTGACAGCCAAGAGACAGGCTGTTTGTTTGTGTTGTTGTTTTCCTGGTGTGAAATTAATACGCTGCTGTACTCTACAAAGCTTCAGCGAGTAATAAATGTTCTGATACCTTGGTTCAAGGACATTCAAGGTCCTAAAAAGGTGTTGAATTAACTTTAAGGAACATGAAGCTCCTCTAGAACATTTGTTCTCAAACTCTTGTCAATAAAGTTCCTCTGTTTGAAATATTTTTTCAGTAAAGTCCCTCCTGACGTTATGTACTAGTTATTTACAACAGGAGAAACTCTGTTGTTTTATTACAGGATCAACTGCACACTTCTTCTTTGCCACCTGGCAGCCGTTTTTAACTTTTGTAATAAAACATGCTGTACTGCCCTACTTATGTCACACACGTTATTATCAGTTTATTTTTTAGTTTCCATATAAATACTTTTTTTTTTTTTCTATTAATCAATTTATTCATTTTATTTTATTTTTTAATTTCTATATACATACTTTTTTACTATTTATCAATTATTTTTTATTTGTATAAACATATATATTTTTTATTATTTATTACTTTTTTTTCTATTTTATTTTTTTATTTCTATATACATATATATTTTGTATTATTTATTAATTTATTTATATATATATTTGAGATTTTTTTATACATGTGTTATTTAACAATTTATTTATTTTTTTATTTTTAGATACATTTATTTTTACATTATTTTTTATTTATTTCTTCCCTATTAGATTTCCTGTGACCAATCTGGCTTCCTCGGTTTGTTCCTGGGTTGATGGGTGGGTGGGATCGTCTTTTTGTCCTTACTTGTGTTTGTTTATTCTCTGTACATATTTCTTGAATTACCAATAAAAATATTGATGTTTTAAAGCACCTCCTGACCAGCACAGAACATTTTTGGTAGAAACACACAGTGAATAAACGTTAATGTTAACATGGCTGTGTTTCTGTTCCAGTGAAAATAGGAACATAATATGAATATAAAATCAGGGTTCCCAGTTTACACAACTTTTCATGGACATTTCAAAACTTTTCCATAACTTTTTTTTGTGTTTTTCTTTGTAAACTGCTGTCGAAAAAGAAAAAAAAAAAAAAAAAAAATATATATATATATATATGTTTTGCTTTGTGAACTGCTGCAGAAAAAAAATAAAAATAAAAATAAAAATATGTTTTGCTTTGTAAACTGCTGCAGAAAAACATAAAAAAAATAAAAATATGTTTTGCTTTGTAAACTGCTGCAGAAAAACATAAAAAAAATAAAAAATCTGTTTGCTTTGTAAACTGCTGTTGTAAACTACATAAATATTAAGTTAAAAAAATCGATATTGTTTTTACAAGACTTTCAATGATTAAAAAAAAAATTCCACGACATTTCCAGGCCTGGAAAATGTAATTGTGAAATTCCATGACTTTTCCAGGTTTTCATGACTATGGGAATCCTTTAAAATGTGGCTTATTAAACTTTTTTTTTTTTTTTTTCCACTGAATTCATTGTAGTACAGTTATTTAAGAAATTATGTGTGACTAATATTTTTATTTATTTATCTGATTTATTTATTTTTTTAAAGATAAAGATTTTCCTTCAGACACTCAGAGCAAAGAGAAAACGCCTGTTAGCCTGTCTCAGTCTGGATTCAATCAGGCGTACTGATGGTCTTAAATGCAAACAGGCTGCAGCATCACAGGCTCCTCTTCATCAGGGTGGAGGTCATAAACACTGACTTTCTCCTAAGTGTGTGAAGCCTGCCTTTTAAACCATCAATAAACGAAATAAAAGTTTTATTTCTCTTCTCTTTGCTCTGGTTAAAAGTGTCTGAAATAAGTCTGTATTCTTTTCTTTTACAGAATAAAGAGGACGAACAAACAGACGAGACAAAGTCTTACCAGCAGCTGCTCCCGTGTCGTCCCGTCTCTCTGAGCCTGCTGACAGTCGTCAACGTGCAGCCGGCGCCAGGTGGAAACTGGACATGATGGAGGCGAGGGAGGGAAGGTGGTCACGGCCCGAAGAACCCGCTGACGAGCGACGCCACAAAGAGACAGAGTGATGGAAAGAGACACAGAGAGGAGAGGAGAGCGAAGAGGAGGAGGGGGAGCTCGTCAATTATTCACCACGCTGCTCTGTGGCTGTGGGAGGGGGTTATGAGGGGAGCTTTAAGAGATTGAAGCTGAACTGGGACACTCAGCGCAGAATTAGACGGTCTGGGCAGATGTGATTGATTGAGGGCGGTGTTTATCTCCACCTTTATTTACAGCTACATAGTTTTAACTGAAGAGTCAATAAGTTGTTTGTTTTTACAGTGTTTTGTTATTTAAATTTGAACGAGAAAGGTTTTAGAAACAGAGGAAAAATAAATGTACATTAATTTAAACACTTTATTAGACAAAATAAAAATAGTTTGTCATGTCTTTTTGTTTCTTCTTAGATTTAGAGACGTAAAAAAAGCGTACGAATTGCATCAAGTATATTTATTACAGCTTTATCGTCACTGATGAGGCTCATACTTTTCTGTATTTATCAGGCATTGTTTGTTTATTATTGATATTAACAGTTTGATATTGTTGTGATGGTTGTTTTCTTTGTATCTGTTGTTTACCTTATCGTGATGGAATAATTTTTATTCAAAGTTTACAGCTTTTTGTCTTGAAATTCTACAGTATATATCATTTTTTGTCATTTCTGTGTCGTCTCTGATCCACGGAAATATCAGTGCCACACCAGAACAAAACAAGAAGACCCAACAACAACAACAACAACAACAACAACAAAACACTGATCAGTATCAGGTAACAACATGGAAAGTCTCTTGATTTTACAAAATGTTAAACACATCATCACAAGATGATTTGGATATTAAGAGATATTTCCATGTTATAACAAAATGTTTTTATGTTGTAACAAAATATTTTTTATGTTATAACGAGGTTTTTACGAGATGTTTTCATGTCATAACAAAACACTTTTATGTTATTACAAGAGGTTTTTATTTTAGAACAAAATATTTTTTATTAAAAAACATTTTTCTGTTATAACCACAGGTTTTTATTTTATAATTAAATATTTTGATTTTTATAACTTAATATTTTCATGTTATTAAAATATTTTTATGATATTACAAACATATCTTTGTTAAAACAAACTGTTTTTATGTTATAAAAATATTTTTTATGTTATAACAAGATGTTCTTATGCTATAACAAAATTGTATTCATGTTATTACAAAATATTTTGATATTATAACGAGATGTTTTATGTTATAGCAAATATTTTCATGTTATTAAAAATATTTTTATGTTATTTCAAAAATATTTTGCATGTTATTCTAAAATCTTTTTTATGTTATTACAAAAATATCTTTGTTGTAACAAACTGTTTTTATGTTATAACTGAATATTTTTATGTTATTACAAAATATTTTAATGTTAATACAAGACGTTTTTATGCCATAACAAGATGTTTTTCCATGTTTTTTTTTTTTTTAGATATTTTCATGTTATAACAAACTGTTTTTATGTTATAAAAAATATATAATATATGTTATAACAAGATGTTCTTATGCTATAACAAAATTGTATTCATGTTATTACAAAATATTTTTAAATTATAAGAAGATGTTTTATGGTATAGCTAAATATTTTCATGTTATTAAAAATATTTTTGTTATTTCAAAATATTCTGCATGTTATTCTAAAATCTTTTTTAATGTTATTACAAAAACATCTTTGTTATAACAAACTGTAATAATTAATATTTTTACATTATTACAAATAGTTTAATGTTAATACAAGATGTTTTTATGTTATAATGAGATGTTTTTCATGTTTTGTTTTTTTTTATATTTTCATGTTTTACCAAAATGTTTTTTATGTTATAACAAGTAACTTTCCATTTTATTACCTGATACTGTTCTTCTTTTTCGTGGCCTGTCAGTTCTATGTTTCTGCACTGATCCAAATGTCAATGTAGGAAGATTTTTGCTTCTGCTTTAAAAGTAAAAATTGTAGAAATGTGTTTTAAAAACTTCAGGCTACATTTTGAACTAAAGTCGTCTTGCTGACATTGTGACAGGTGACAGAAATGACAGAGGTCAAAGGTCAGAGCCTGCTTTTTTAGGTATGATTTTGTAGTGATTATGTTGGATTTAAAACTACGAATCAACAGCTACATAAAGAAATATAAATGTATTATATATATGACTCAGAGAGGAGGATGAATTAGGATGTAAGAATCAACCTGGCATCAAAAAGACAAAGTTTGCACCTCTTCTCATCCAACGTCTTATTCCTGGACACTGAGGCTGCGACTCTTCACTGGCAGATACCAGAAGCGAGCTGCGGCCCAGATGCGACATTATTTATTCTCATCTGTAGGATGAAGCGGAGATGTATTGGATGGATGATGATGATGAGCGGACCTGTTGGTCACAGAAAGAAAGATTACACTAATACCGTCCAAATCCCCGGCCCAGATAAACCACTCTCTGCAGCCACCTCCATTAACCGAGGAATCTGAGCTGGCAGCCCAGTTTGTGCCGCAGCTCTTTAACCCAAATTCTTTATTTAGCCTTCAGCTGAGTCACACTCCGCCCCCAAAACTTGGACAGGGTTCAAGATATTAGTCATGTTTTTTATAAGGCACTTACATATTCAGATCTTTGACTTTAGTAAACGTGGCTCCACTACGATGTAAACAAACTCCATGACAAGTAACAGCCTTACATGGAAAGTAGTCAAAATTAAAGTACTTAAAGCTAAGGTAGGCAGATTAATTTTGGTGCTCATCGCTGGCCATTTCATAAAGATAGGCGTTCCGATTGGCTGGAAAGAGACATCTGAAACTCAGTGGACAGATTTCTAAACTAAACCAGAGGTAGCCAGTTCAGCTGGAGGAAGACTCAAGTGCACCTGCTCTGTGGGTCCAATAACGCGAAAGCAGCGCCGATCATTCGGTAATTCAAACTGTGGAAACAGAGCTTTTCTTTGGCTCCATGCACCTCAGTTTGGACTTTGACACTGTATCCAGGATGATTCAAAGGCGAGAATCCCCCGAAGAAAGTTGCTTTTCTAGCATAAGAATCAACTGCCTACACCACAAAGCAACCGCAGAAAGGAGGATGGACTTCTTAAAAGGAGAGTCTTCAAGAGAGTCTGACAATAAACGAAATAAACTCGTCAATATCAGCAAAGTGAGAAAATGCTGCTGATAGTTTAGCCTTCTGCTAACCAAAGCCAAAGGCTCACACCAGTGGCTTAAATTCATGCTTATGTAGCTAACGTTAGCTTGAGCCTCAAACCTCAGTTGGTGCTTCTCAAAGTCAAGGGAGGATCCTTAAATGGCTGAATTTCAAGGAGGCTAAATCATCGAATACCCCCGAAGGACTGTTTAAACGTCAAGGATCCTTCAAATTCTACCAAGGGCCGAGTCCTTCCTTTAGAGAATGTTCAAGGATGCATGTGTGTATCCTAAGCGGGTATGAAGTGCCCACAATTCTTAGCACAAGATTTGCTGGAATCAAAGGTGGGACATCTTCAATGGTGCACACCTGGAGGCACCCGCTAACCTGTTTCAATGTGTGTTCGCCGAATGCTAGAAAGGAGTCTTGACTAGCCTCTGAAGCACTTGGAAGGTCCCGTCCTGCCAAGGAAGCATCCTTGACTTTGAAAGGCACCAATTGTGTCCTTAACCTCGCTCCCTGCCACTACAGAGCACCTCACTGGAAGGAGAGTGGGCAGTGGCTCCACAGATGAACCATCAACTCAAACCCCAGCTCAGAGGAACGGAACAGCTCTGCTGGATCGGCAAACTTTCTGTTGCTGCCGTTACACAGGTTAGACCTAGACGCTGCTGTTGGCCACCAGCCCGCTATGACACCTGGCACTGGGAGTTAGTACTGGCCAAATCTGAGCTGCTACAGCTCCCGCCTGAAGGTCAGTTTCCAGGCTGCTGCCCCTGCTCCAGTTGTGGCTTCACTCTAGTTGTCGTTGAGTAAAATGTATTTCCCTTTTGAGGCCATGTTTACATGAAAACCATCCACTGAAAACGGAGTTGTTTCTCATTTTTGTTTTTGATAACGTTTTGATAACAATCGCCGTGCACGTTGATCCACAAAAATGACCAGAAATGCTGTAGTATACATGCTAGGCCAGTAGCTGGCGGTGTGACTTTGTAATGAAACAACACGCGCCTGCACACGTGCCCTTCCTTCTACAGAGCTGTAGAAACAAAATGGCAGCCGCACCAACGTTTGTCTGGACGGACAACGAGGTGGAGTTGCTACAGTAAATCTACACTTTGCTGGAGAAGCGTTGGTGAGCAGCACACAGAGCTCGGGAGTCCGCCATTGTTGTTGTGATGGTCGACCTTCTCGCACATGCCTAGTGACTGGAACCGTAATGAGCATGTGCGAAAAGTCTGCGTTTTCAGAGGAACTGCATTTTGCAAGTTTACATGACAATGGAGATGGTGCTGTTTCCAAACAAATTCTCTGGAACCCGTTTTCAGGCTCCCAAAACGCTGCTGTCGTGTAAACAATCGGCTAAAACGCGACCAAAGGTTACCGTTTTCGGTTGAAACTGCTGTCGTATAAACAGGACCTGAGAATAATTGTATTAAGTAGCATAAAGGCTGTGATCACTTGACCAATGCACAGGCAGGAGTGAAGAAGAAGTTCATGTTTGGGAGCAGGTACGTTGTCGCCATGTTTCTTTTCCTAAGCCTAACCTGCGTAACAACCTACATGACTTTTCATTACGTATGTAACGTCATCCTTGGGATGCTAATCTGTAGGGTGTCATATGAACTGCTGAATGAGGGTACGTTGAATTCTGAGTGCCAAATTCAAGTACTTCAAGCACCTTGTGTGAACCCTGACAAGAACAGGATGGCAGTCGAGGACGTAGTCATGTGTTAGTGGTTGCATCAACAGCAGACGTAGCAGTGAAAGCAGCTGTATGTCGTCACGGTATTAACAGTCTCTTCAGCTCCTCTGTTAGAAACTAAAAACACGTCAGTGCAGCTAAAGATTATTGGTAATAATCATGAAGTCAATCTTGTGCGTGTGTGGCGAGCTGTGTGAGTTATTTTGGAGAGAGTGTTGGTGCAGCCTCCTCAGACAGTGATGAGTGATGGTACAGTACAGCAGGGTTTCCTCTCACAGATATTGGGTGTCTGCAGGGATCCAGTTTCAGAGCAGCCTTTGACTCGACCTGGATAATTGGGCAGCAGCTGGAAACGACCTTCAGTTACCTTCTTACTGTACACTTAACTAGATTATTGCAGACGCTCCGGCCGTCAGCGTTACCCCAGTTTCTCTTTAAAAAAACACTGCAGATCATCCTGAGTAAAAATAAATGAACACAGTTTATCCTCAGTTTGCTGCAGTCTGAAGAAAATAAATACTGATTTTGATAGATATGAATTATGATAATAATTTAGACACTTTCATTCATATATTAACAAAAACACAGCTTATTTTACTATTTCTACTTCTACTACTACTGGCACTACCCCCATCACTGAAGTTACTTCTCTACTTCTAGTACTTCTAGTACCTCTACTACATCAACAGTACTACTGCTACTGGCACACACTTGTACCTTTTTTCTACTGTCACCACCTGTGCTGCTACTACTGCTACAATTACTACTACTACTTGAAGTATTCTTCAATTTGTACTTGTACTTTTACATCTGCTGCTTTTCCAACTACTACAAAGCGTGTACTATTACAGTAATACCATAATGACAGTACCTACTGCTACTCCTTATGCTAGGTGAACAATTGTTATCACTACTACTACTACTGTACTTCCTCTACTACCACATGAACTTCTACCTCTACTTCCTCTATTACTACTACTTCTAGTACAACTGATACTGCATAATACCACCACTCTACTACCACTAGCACACTATGTTGTTGTACCACTTTTCTGCCACTACTGCGTGTGCTGCTACTACTTCTACAAATACTACTACTCCTGTAACCACTCGTCTAAGTCTGCTAGTACTTATACAACTACCTCTACTACTACTACATCTACTACAACTACTGCTAGTGCCTGTGCTATTAATACTGTTGCTACAGTACTTCTACCACTGCGGTTGATGCCACAACTACTCTGTTTCTAGTTCCTCTACTACAATGTTACTACTAATACTGATACACAGTCATACTACTTTTCTACCACCAACACCACCTCTGCTGCTATCATGACTACTACTATTGCATGTAGTACTTTTAATACAAAACATTACACTACGTTAATACCATAACTACACTACCTCTACCCTGCTGCTAGTTGTTCAACTGCTATCACTGCTTCTGGTACTACTACTGTTACTACTGTCTCTACTACTACCTCCTCTCCTGCTACCATCTGCACTTCTCTACCTTCCTATATTATCAATACTTCTAGTACAACCACAGTACTACTGTTTCTGATACTGTATAATACCACTGTTCGACTAACACTAGTACTCTTTGTCTGCTAGGACTTATAAAAGTACCTGGACTGCTACTACATCTACAGCTACTACTATTGCCCGTACTAGTGATACAATAACTACAGTACCTCTACTACTTCAACTACTACTGCTCCCTGTCATGCTACCATCTGTATTTCAACCTTTACTTCTTCTTCTTATACTTCTACTTGAACTACAGTACTACTGCGACTGGTACTGTATAATACCACTATTCTAGTACCACTTGTACTCTGTACAGTCATACTACTTTTCTACTACCACCTGTGCTGCTACAATTATGACTACAGCTGGTACTACTATTCTACATCTGTTAGTACTTATACAAATACCTCTACTATTACTGCTATTGCCTGTACGCTTTATACCATCACCACAGTACCTCTACTACTCTTATTGCTAGTTGAACGACTGCTATCTTTACTTATACTACTACTACTACTGCTACCTCTCCATCTGTACTACCATCTACACTTCTTCTACCTCGACTTCTCCTGTTACTAATACTTCTACTACAGCTACAGTACTACTGCGACTGTATAGTACCACTTTTCTAAAGTCCTGTGACTACCACATGTGCTCATGCTACCGCTAAAAATACTAATACTACTGGTACTCCTCTTCTGGGTCAACTAGCACCTCTACTGCTGCTACTGCCTTTATTGCTGCTACTATCACTACCGTTCCTCCCTCTACTGCTGCTACTGCCTTTATTGCTGCTACTATCACTACCGTTCCTCCCTCTACTGCTGCTACTGCCTTTATTGCTGCTACTATCAATACCGTTCCTCCCTCTACTGCTGCTACTGCTGGTACAGACACTAGCACTGTGAAAAGTTGTGGATGGTACCAATAGAAGCGTTCCTTATAGGGCAGCAACGATTAGTCGACTAATCGATGACTAATCGACTATTAAAATAATCAGTGACTATTTTAGTAGTCGACTAATCGGTTTGAGTCATTTTTCATAGAAAAGTACTATAAAAGTACCCCAAAATACTCTTATTGGAGCTTTTTACGTTCAAATATTGGCAGCTTTACACACTCTCCCATGACGGTGAACTAAAACCCTTTGACGTGAGTACGAAACAAGACATTAGATGACATAATTTTGGGGTTTGGGAGAGACAGACCAACATTTTTCAACATTTTCACAAGTTTTTTGATAAAATTACTAGTCGACTAATCGAAGAAATAATCGACAGATTAGTCGACAGTGAAAATAATCGTTAGTTGCAGCCCTAGTTCCTTAGCGTCCCCATGTTTGGTCCCCCCTCTGTTGGGGTACCTAGCACACAGATCTGGTACTAAAAGGTGGAGCTGTGAACACTGCAGTCTGATTGGTCAGTAGAGGACGCTCACTCTGCTCAGGGCTGAGTTGTGTGGTGTGTTTACATGTATTAATTTCGAGTGGATTATGTGACACAATATATATTACAGTCCTCACTCCGAGAAAAAAAAAGCGTCGTGGATTGTTGTTCCTGTGGGCTACAGCAACACTAAACCCCTGAGCTTGCCTGAGACGGACTAAATGCACAAAGCTGCTATTTTGAAATATCCCATGGAGAGAGACTCTCACTGTACATACTGTACATACGTGTACACAGTGTACGGAGTGTCCAGACTCTGTCTTTGTGGTAGCTGAGCGACCCCGGCTCCAGACTATCAGAGAGCAGCAGGATTACAGTGAGACAGTGAGGCGCATGAAACGAAGACGCTAATCGTTAATCCCCTACAGGGATTACCTCCGTGTTCTGCTACTGGAACATTAAAGTACCACTCTGTCTTCATCGTTCTGACTTTCACTGCTCGTCTTAATACCTTGATCTCTGTTGTGTCCTCCATCTAAACGGTTTGAATTTAAAATACTTATGTGCTGAAAAATCTAAAACAGGGCTTCAACTAACGATGATTATCATTATAGATTGTTTTTAGAATTTATTGGGTAATTGTTCTTTTAATAAAATGTCAGAAAATAGTAATAAAAAAAAATTAGGATGTCATTGTCAAAAACCCAAATATATAATTGTATATTCTGACATGACGGACCCTGGCAAATCTTTTCCTTCAATCAACTAAACAATTAACCAACATATACTCTAAGTTTTAATCCATATCATCATATTTTTATCCATTAAATCGTATCTGTATTCAAAGTTACCACACCTTCTTACGCATCAAATTCAAAGACCTTTCAGGTAATTTCCAGCCCCAATTCCCTTAAATTCAAGGATCAAACATGGCATTACTGACCATGTTTATACTGGGAGCTGGTCTCTGGTTGGTATGCAAAACCTACAATATCCATCCATCGTACCCTAATCTCCAAAATTCATGTACCCCTCCCTCCCGTACGCAAAGTGATAATAATAATGATCAATTAATATTTAAATCAAACATCAGACACACAGAGAAAATAATGATAGTAATAAGAGGGAAAAAAATAAAATAGAAAAAAATAATAAAATTAAACAACGTGAAAACTAAATAAAAAAATATAAAAATAACATAACATAAAATAAAATAAAATAAAATAAATTAATGACTAAAATAAAATAAAATAAATAATTGATTAAAATAAAATAAAATAAAACTGGGCTGTAAGGGGATCAGGGTTAAGGTTCACGCTTAAAACTGTGCGAAATGTGTCAAATATTTGATGCCAAAAGCTAGTTAAAGTATTTTTAAGGACCTGCAGGAACCCTGTGTTTACATTTATTATAATACAGTCCACCCTGTTTAATCATAAAATCAATACATGCCTCATGTATCACACCTGAGAGCAGGCTGTGAACAGGTGAAGCTGCTGTGATGTCATCAGTCAGACCTGTGTGCAGTACTCAGAGCAGCCAGCAGGGGGTGAAACAGGCCTGTGTGAAACACAGAGAGGCTTCTCAGTGATCTGTGTCTCCATAGCAACAGTCAAGACAGAATTTAAGGTACATTAATAATTAATTTAACTGTTATTATTTCACTTTTAACAAGCAATAAAACTTCTTATTAATAATGTTTACTGAGTATTAGTGATGCTTTAATTTATGTTACTTGTTGCACATATTATGACATTTTATACACTATACTACGTATTATTAATTGTTTATGGGTTTGCAAACCATTAATAAAAAATGTTTCTGTGGCCTGTATAAAGTTGCACTGTTTAAAGATGCTCTACACAATAATTCTTCACCACTTAACGAGGTAAACACGTCTGTTTCCGTGTCTTTAATGACCTTTTCCCTTATTTGTGTACTTTATAACAGTTGTCCTGTAGCACAGTGTGGCACGGTTTGTTTTGGCAGCATGAAAACGTGTTCTGGTACATTTTTCAAGAATTTCCTTCGCAATAAATTCTTAAAGTTCTATTGAATTAAATTACAAAACAGTTACTAACCACTAATAAATACTTTTTAAAAATTCAGAAAATGTTAAAGAACCATACTGAAGAGTATCACTTATAATTAGTAATTTAATTCTTACCTTTTTATTTTGTTTGTTAACAGTGAAATAATTATGAATTTTTAATATTATTATTGTTAATATTTTTTAGTGACACCAGACATGACAGGTGAGACTTGACAAGACAGGATTTCAACATAGCATAAGTTTAATTAACTATTATTTTACCATTTAATTATTATTGACTTTAATTTCACAGATAAGAAACAATAAACTGTGAAGACAATAAAGCCTCCACACACTGTGTGTGATTTATCCTGGCTGAAATATGAGCAGAGGAAATCTCTGCTAGCTGCTAGGCTCATTTATACAATGTAAAATGCCATAGGCTTGTGCTAATAACGTTAGCATGTTGTATTTGTGGGGAAAATGTGTCCAGATAAAGACAAGTGTTTGTCTGTGAATGCTGCCAGTTATAGTGAAGCTGATTGGTGTTTGAAACTGTCTCTATGAAGCCATGTTTAATGTGTGTTTAATGTGTGTTTACTGTGTGTTTGATGTGTGTTTAATGTGTGTTTGATGTGTGTTTGAATCAACTGAACTTTACAGCACTTCACAGAAACCCACTGTCTTGAAAGTTACTTTTAAGTCTCAAGTCTTTTCACTCAAGCTCCAGGTCAAGTCCCAGGTCCTAAACTTTAAGTTTCAAGTCCCAAACAATCAATATGAATCGATATCAGATATTTCAAATGAAGATCCATCTTGAATCTTCTTTTCTAAACCTAACCAAGTGACGCTCTGGCGCTGCTTGCAGCGTGTCAACAGGACACCGAGCTTACTATGTGGACGTGAAAGTCAGCTGACAGAGCAGCGATGTGTGACGAAATGTAGCGACACGAGAGTTACAGTTTTACACACACTGTTAAACCCTGCTGACAGGCCCCGCCCTCCAGCTGTCAATCATCCTGCTCTCTGTCACTCACACCTCCGACCAATAAAGTAAATCCAAACGTATTTCCAGACCCGCGTTTGACAGAATGAGGGTCGACGTGAAGCTGCTTCACAGCGAACACTCAACCTGTAGATGTGTGTATTCACTTACACAGCATGTGTGAACATGTGTGTGTGTGTGTGTGTGTGTGTGTGAGACGGGCGGAGGTGTTAATGAATGCGACAGCGCAGCGGTCCGTTCACGCCCCGCCTCAGATCCAACATGGCAGCTCAGACTCTGTGACAGGAAGCGCCTCGGAGGGGTCACAGAGGTCAGAACAACAAGGAGCGGGTCGGCTCAAACAGATTGTCCATGCCGCCGTCAAGTCCTCAATCTGGTCCTGAGATGTGACAGAGCCGGGTGGTGTTAACGGCGTGTGGCGTTTAATTGCTGCTGATGTTAACGACCAGACTGTGTGAGCTCAACCTCGGTGATCCAAAAGTTGACCTTAACTTTATTTATGTTAACGTTTAGACATCCTTCTGAAATTTTAAGGTAAAAGTTGAGGTTTTTATAATTTATAAATTAGTCTTTAAGTTAATTTTTATTATGTTTTACCTTTATTTTTTATTTTTATATACATGCAGCATTTCCAGAAATTTAATTTCTATTTAAAAAAAGCCCTAAAGTGAATTTATAAACAAGAATTTATATATTTTTTATTTATTTTAAATTCATATTTTAAGATTTCTACGTTTCTGTGGCACAATTAATTCAAATTAAAAGTAATATATATTTTAAAATATTAAGAATATCTTCAAAAATGAATTCATAAACATGTCAATCATTCATGAATTTGATACCAGCGCAGAAACGGGCCGAAGTTTGACTGAGATCAGATGAAACAGTTTAATAAAGACTCCTCACTGAGTGTGAACCAATTCCTTTAAATAACCATCATCACTGCTGTCATCATCATCCTCATCCTCATCATCATCAACTTCATCAGCAGCAGGACCATCATCATCATCACTGTGAGCGTCAGCGCTGTCATCCTGAGTGTCTTCATCTCCATCATCACCATTAATGTCGCTTCATTTTTAATTAACGTTGAGTTAAACGAGTACAACAACAACTACTACTGCATGGGCCCTCTGTACTGGGAGGAACCCAGGGCCCTCTGTACCAGGAGGAACCCGGGACCCTCTGTACCAGGAGGAACCCGGGACCCTCTGCACCAGGAGGAACCCGGGGCCCTCTGCACCAGGAGGAACCCGGGGCCCTCTGCACCGGGAGGAACCCAGGACCCTCTGCACCGGGAGGAACCCAGGACCCTCTGCACCAGGAGGTACCCAGGGCCCTCTGCACCGGGAGGAACCCAGGGCCCTCTGCACCGGGAGGAACCCGGGGCCCTGCACCGGGAGGAACCCGGGGCCCTCCTACAGTGCGACTGTCCTGTGACCTTTCTCACTCTGATGGACATGAAACCCGCCATCTGTACGAGGAAACCACTTCCTTTTTGACCTCTGTGTACGTGAGTGTGACTGTGTGTGTGTGTGTGTGTTTCCAGACAGAGCCACAGTCGATAAAGAAAACACCTCCAGGGAAACTGGGAAAAGTGTGTGTGTGTCTGGGTGAGATTGAGCTTGAACACACACACACACACACACACACACACACACACACACACACACACACAGAGTCCCCAGTGGTCTCTGGTTGTCAGTGTGGATCCATCAGACCAACAGGAGGGAGGCCCTGACCTCCAAACCAACACTACTCATCTCTTCTGCCTCTTCATCACCCAGCTCCTTCTCCTCTTCTTCTTCATCTTCCTCCTCTCCTCTTTATTATTCCATTCCCTCCCTCGTCTTTCGTTCTCTTTTCTTTCCTCCTCTGTCTCGTCCTCCACTTTCCTCCTCCTTCGTCTTTGTTTTCCCTCCGTCTCCTCCTCTTCGTCTCCTTGAACCCTCCTCTGCTTGTTTCCTCAGTATCTAGGTCGAGGTTGTGTTTCTGCTCTCTAGTGTGGACGACTGGCGACTACACACACACACACACACACACACACACACACACACACACACACACACACACACACACACACACACACACACAGGCAGAGTATTTTTGGCAGCTCAGTGTGTGATCGCCCCTTGAGATGTCAGAGCTTTTAGGTCAGGCCGATCTGTGAGCTTCAGCAGCTTCCTGGAAAAACTGAAAAACCAGCAGCGGGACGCCGAAAATACTCTGAATAATTCAGCATCATCATATCAGAGTCGACACAACAAACAAGGAGAGGCTCAAACACTCTGTCCCATGAACACAAACTGCATTAAAGGAATCTGTGCGTTCACCTGTTGGAGGGTTTAGACAAACACAACCTGACCGTCACTTGTATACGCGACTACGAGACAGTGATATGTCACTGGTGTGGAATGTAAATGACACTCTGGTCTTATAACGGAAAACTTAGGGCGCATTCACACCAGGACAGTTTTTGGGACTCGGTTCGATTGGGCGGGGAATGCAAAAAGATGTCACACCTTCATTTGGTCCAGTTCACTTTCACACTGCACTTTTTAAAGCGGACCAAACCGTCTGGACAACGTCACGCAGTTACAACAGCTGCTCATTTGGGGGCGGTACTGACCTCCTCTCTTTGGTTCACTTCCTCTCTTTGGTTCACTTCCTCTCTTTGGTTCACCTCCTCTCTTTGGTTCACTTCTTCTCTTTGGTTCACTTCCTCTCTTTGGTTCTCTTCCTCTCTTTGGTTCACCTCCTCTCTTTGGTTCACTTCCTCTCTTTGGTTCTCTTCCTCTCTTTGGTTCACCTCCTCTCTTTGGTTCACCTCCTCTCTTTGGTTCACTTCCTCTCTTTGTTTCCCCCTCCTCTCTTTGGTTCACTTCCTCTCTTTGGTTCTCTTCCTCTCTTTGGTTCACCTCCTCTCTTTGGTTCACTTCCTCTCTTTGGTTCTCTTCCTCTCTTTGGTTCACCTCCTCTCTTTGGTTCACTTCCTCTCTTTGTTTCCCCCTCCTCTCTTTGGTTCACTTCCTCTCTTTGGTTCACTTCCTCTCTTTGGTTCACCTCCTCTCTTTGGTTCACTTCCTCTCTTTGGTTCACCTCCTCTCTTTGGTTCTCTTCCTCTCTTTGGTTCACCTCCTCTCTTTGGTTCCCCCTCCTCTCTTTGGTTCTCTTCCTCTCTTTGTTTCGCCCTCCTCTTTTTGGTTCACTTCCTCTCTTTGGTTCACTTCCTCTCCTTGGTTCACCTCCTCTCTTTGGTTCACTTCCTCTCTTTGTTTCGCCCTCCTCTCCTTGGTTCACTTCCTCTTTTTGGTTCACTTCCTCTCTTTGGTTCTCTTCCTCTCTTTGTTTCCCCCTCCTCTCTTTGGTTCACTTCCTCTCTTTGGTTCTCTTCCTCTCTTTGGTTCACTTCCTCTCTTTGGGTCACCTCCTCTCTTTGGTTCACCTCCTCTCCTTGGTTCACCTCCTCTCTTTGGTTCACTTCCTCTCTTTGGTTCACCCTCCTCTCTTTGGTTCACTTCTCTCTTTGGTTCACTTCCTCTCTTTGTTTCCCCCTCCTCTCTTTGGTTCACCTCCTCTCTTTGGTTCACTTCCTCTCTTTGTTTCCCCCTCCTCTCTTTGTTTCTCCTCCTCTCTTTGGTTCACCTCCTCTCTTTGGTTCACTTCCTCTCTTTGTTTCACCTCCTCTCTTTGTTTCTCCTCCTCTCTTTGGTTCACCTCCTCTCTTTGGTTCACCTCCTCTCTTTGGTTCACTTCCTCTCTTTGGTTCACCTCCTCTCTTTGGTTCACTTCCTCTCTTTGGTTCACCTCCTCTCTTTGGTTCACTTCCTCTTTTTGGTTCACTTCCTCTCTTTGTTTCCCCCTCCTCTCTTTGGTTCTCCTCCTCTCTTTGGTTCACTTCTCTCTTTGTTTCCTCCTCCTCTCTTTGGTTCTCTTCCTCTCTTTGGTTCACCTCCTCTCTTTGGTTCACCTCCTCTCTTTGGTTCACTTCCTCTCTTTGGTTCTCCTCCTCTCTTTGGGTCACCTCCTCTCTTTGGTTCACTTCCTCTCTTTGGTTCACCTCCTCTCTTTGGTTCACCTCCTCTCTTTGGTTCACTTCCTCTCTTTGGTTCACTTCTCTCTTTGTTTCCCCCTCTCTTTGTTTTCCCCTCCTCTCTTTGGTTCACTTCCTCTCTTTGGGTCACCTCCTCTCTTTGGTTCACTTCTCTCTTTGTTTCCTCCTCTCTTTGTTTTCCCCTCCTCTCTTTGGTTCACTTCTCTCTTTGTTTCCTCCTCTCTTTGTTTTCCCCTCCTCTCTTTGGTTCACCTCCTCTCTTTGGTTCACTTCTCTCTTTGTTTCCCCCTCCTCTCTTTGTTTCCCCCTCCTCTCTTTGGTTCACCTCCTCTCTTTGGTTCACTTCCTATCTTTGGTTCACTTCCTCTCTTTGGTTCACTGGATAGTCCATTTGCATTTCCCACTGTAAGCGAACCGCACCAGGGTTCACTTGCAAGTGAACCGAGACCCCCGGGTTTTTAAGCGGACCAGAGTTCGAATGAGCGTTCACACCACTCCAAACAAACCGAACTATCCGTGGAAGAGGACCAGGGTTCGTTTAAAGCGGTCCAAATAGCTCCAGTGTGAACGTGTCCTCAGAAACACTGACAACACTATCCACATATTCATGTCTGGTTTTAGACGATGGAGGAAGATGTGAGTGGTGCATTCAGAAATACTGGAGCGCACTCTGGCAAAGCGCTGTCAGTGACTCCAGCTGATGACTGTATATGGAGATTATAAGTACCTTTATGATGACCTTTAGTGTTTCCTGTTAAACAACTGGCAGCCAATCAGGAATGAGTAAAAGAATCAGGAAGTGTTTGGTTAAATGTGCCACTGACGGTACATTTTTGAGGATCACTGTTTTTGTTCTGATCAGTTTCCACCCACAACTTCCTGGGTGTTTTTTAAAGACGAATGATTTCAGCTGCTGAAAGTAAAACCAAGTTTACAGAAAACAGCAGCCAAACTGAAACCAGAAGTTTCCTGTTCCCTCAGAGGGGAGCAGTGGCGTGTTTCTGCCTCAGGCATCAATATTTAACGACCTCTCCGCCCGCCTCATCTGCTGGGGTCGGCAAAACAAGCGCTCTGATCCAACCTGTTTTGGCATATTGACATGGAGGACGAGGTAACGGCAGCCATGTCACCAGCAACACACAAACCGCAGGGTGGTGGGTGTGTGTGTGTGTTTGAAGGGCCGGGGGTTGAAGGTCAAACCGTGCGGGTGAAGGTGCTCAGTGAAGCGTCACAGGGACAGAAAACAGAAACGTCTTCCTGTCAAACAAAATCACGACAGACAGTAAACAGAGTCTCTTCAGACTGCAGCTGTTTACAGGCCGATATATTTACATATAAATATCTCTGGTAACACTTCATCATGATGGGCTGAAGTAACAGAAGAATTAGCTGATGAAAAGCAATAAACGTGGAGGTAAAATGAAAAATAAAGCGACATATTATCAAGTGATTTGATTAATTTAGAGCCAATTTGGGTAAAGCTGTCGTGATGTGATTAAAGCAGAGCCATGCTTATCATTCACAACACAAAAATTGTTATTTATCATTTAAAGAAAGCGTCCTCGAGGGTGGAAGCAACAAAACATTACTGAAAAATAAAATTGCAGTGATAAAAATGACAACAAATTAATAATGGAAGTGATGAAATGTATGTGAATTGAACAACTGAGCAGTAGAAATGGATATTAAATGAAAAATAGACTGACAAATTACCAAGAGATTTGATTACTTTTACTACCGTTCATCATTCACAACACCTAAAACTGAAATTATTGTTTATCCCAAGTAATTTTTGTAACTTCTGCCCAAACTTTAGTCAAAAAACTGCACCCACTGACCAACTGATCGAGTTTACGACTCCTTTAAACCACCTCTCCACTTGCTCATCAGGGGTACGCTCATGAGCGGTGGGGAATAACGAGGCTGCTAGCTAAGAGCTGGGCCCTGCTAATTCTGGCAGCAGTGATCATTAGCCGGCTAGTTCCTGCGATACGCCGTCAGATGACTGGGTCAACTGGGGCTCCGAGCGGATGAGGCAATCCCACTCGAAGCTCCTGATGGCTGCGATCCATTTTTTTTTTTTTTTTTTTTTTTTGACATGCATTTTAATCACCTCCATTGTTATCAATAGATTTGTGTTATTTCTATGCCATATACTTTATATTAAGGTCTTTGTTTAAGCGTTAGTTTATAGGTAATAAGGAAGTCCCTCCAGGATCTTGCAGCAAAAAAAACCTTGAATTTGCGGCCAGCTTTGTCAAAAATCACAGAAAAATTGCTGCATTTTTATGTGATTTTTTTTGCGGGAAATTGCGGCAAATGACAAAAATTGCAAGTCAGGAGAAATAAAATGTGATTTTTTTTTTAACTACTGCCTCCAAAAAAGAAGTCATGTAATGACTTGCTATAATAATCATATTGAATATTACAAAAACAGCGACAAATGTTTCAGTTCTCTTCTTTAGTTTTATCTAATTAGTTTCATTTGATGACACGTCTGATGACGTTTCAAATGACGCAGCATGCGTGTCAACTTCCGGGTCAGCCGGAAAATGTGGAAAAATCGAAAGACTTTGGAAAAATTGCAAAACCCTTTCAACTTTCGTTGAATTTGCGTTAATTATTGCAATCGCAAGATCGCGATTTTCTTGAGGGACTGATAAGGCAAAATAAGAAAACAGCACTGCAACAAAATAAGGGATACATATATAGTTTTACATGTCAACAGTTTGCCCTCAAATACTCAGTAAAAATTAAAACAATCCCTCATTTCTTTAGTTTGTAAACAACAATAGTTACTCAGTTTATTCACGTAGGTTTACATCACCAAAGGTTCACGACAGAGTCAGAGAGGAGAGGGAGAGACGCTGTGCTGCTGCCAGAGGAGCCGCTGAATGAGTTCCCTCTGAGTGCTAAGAGAAGGAAAACATCCAGGACACCGCAGTTTATGACACACTACTGAAGCTGCTCCTCTTTTTTATTTCACTTTCAGCCACGCTTGTTGTTGCCGTGGGTAACAATATGACGTCAATATGTCAACAAGTTGAAATATCGCAATATATGAACAGGATTTTGAAACGGTAACACGCAGACAGTGAAGGGAGAACGCCGGCTGAAATCAGCCACCCAATAGCAGGTTTATAGCCACAGTCACAGGCAGTGTGTTTTTGTCTGTTGGCAAGATGGTGAATAATAATCACAACTTTATGGACTATTTTTGTGCTTATTACCTCACTTTTGATATCTAAATGTGTGACGCAGAGCCCTGCCTTTGGCTTATGTTCTCTTATAATCAACACTAAGTTGTATCAAGCGGCCTAAACTCAACATTTGGAGAGTTTCGAGTTGTTAAACGACTTAATGAAGTGTGATGTTTGTGTTAAGCTTTGTTGGCGTCGGAGCAGAGAGCTGTCAGTCAAGCCTCTGATCCACACTGACACTCTGCGGCGGTTTGATCCGAGTGCCGCGCTGAGGTCGAAGCCTGCAGGCTGAACACCGACACATGGTAAAGGTCAGGACACACACACAAACACACACACACACACACATCCTCTGGAGGTTTTGTGACCTTTTAGCTCGCTTCACGTCGACTTCGACCACCTGCAACTGCTGAACAAGGCTTTTTAGAGTCTGTATGACGTATCATATATGAAGTCCTAATATTCTCCCGTCTTGTCACAACTGTCTCTGACTGTTTCTCTGTAAAACAAGTTTTAATGATAATAAACTCGCGTTACTGCCCTGCTGCGTGGACCTGCTGACCATCAACAAAATGAAACCTGATGGCAGTCAACTCAAACCTTCCTCCTAAAATGTGTCCATAAATTACTCTTAAAGTTTTAATATTATAACTTTTACTTTTTTTTCTCTGATATTTGTAATCTTTGTAACTCTTCTGCAGTTTTTAGGGGTTGGGTTTGATTATTTTGAGTCCTTACCAAGGAGGAAGCATTTAAGGTGTTTATAGCAAACTCAGCATTTAGATTTAACGACTGTATCTTTCCTTTTTAGATAATGTATGGTATTGTTTTTTACCTCTCTTATCCTTCCTTGTTAATGTTTTTATTGTAAATTATATTTTTGTTTTGTTTTATATTTATTTTCTTTTTTTTTTGTATCACTGTCACAGTTTCTCTACTTTTTAAATATTTATTTCCATGTATTTTTTAATTTATTTAATTTTAATTATATGGTTTACTTAATTTTATTAATTTGTTATATTTCTGTTTTTTATTCATGTTTGATTAAATTATGTATTTAATCTTTATCTTTATTAATTAATTCTATTTTTATATCACTTATTTTATTTCATCATTAGTAATTAATTTTATTTATATTTTTAATTCATTTTTCATATTATTTATTTAATCTTATTTTATTAGTTTTATTTCTATTTTTTAATTCATTTTTTGGTATTTTTCATTTTTTATCTTTATTTATTTTATTTCTATTTTTTATTATATTATTTTTTTCATTTTTATCCTTATTAATTTATTGTATTTGTGTTTCTGTTTATTAAGTCTTTATTATATTATTTATTTCTTTTTGTCTTTGTTTATTTATTTTATTTGTATTTCTATTTTTATCCAGTTTTTATTTTATTATTTATTTCATTTTTATCTTTATTTATTTATTTTTTACAATTTTAATTCATTTTTAAATTTATCATTTATGGCATTTTATCTTTATTCATGTATTTTATTTTTATTTTGACATATATTCATTGTTTTTATTTATATTTGTTTTACTAATATTAGAAGTAATACTGTTGAGATATTGTACATTATCAAGCACTTAATTTCTGCATAGGAGTCCATCATAGATGTTATTAGACCATTGGTTGAGTTTACACACTGCTTTTAATATTAAATATGTGTCTGTGTCTGAGCGACCTGCAGGGAGTCAGAGCTTTATGACAGCGTACACGGCGCTCTGCTCGGCCGTCCGGACGTTTCTGTGTCACTCGCTGGAGATAAATGAAATAAAATCAGGTTTACCTCTGACTGAAGGTGAGCTTCATTTACTGTCATTCATTTCTCAATCTTGTTTTGTCGTTATTTATTCATGTTTTATTGTCTGTAAAACGTTATTGTGCCACAAATAAAGTCCATGTTCATTATTTATCGTTGGCTTTTTTACCTGGGAGGGAGAGTGTTTCACCTTTATATCAGGAAGTGCAGGAGTATCTGTGTGTTGGGCCGGAGGTAATGCACATTGACAGCCCCACGGGTGGAGGCAGGGTGTGTGCAGACGGAGAAGGAGAGATCGGTGTTTCCTGCTGCAGCTCTGCATGTGGACGAATAGAGGGAAATAAAAAAATAGAGACAGACTTGGACAGAAAATCAATCTATATGGCGGTGTGAAAGGCATTGTGGGAGATGTAGGAAGACAAGACGAGCTGGGTTTACCAAGAATACCTGCTGGAACATCACATTTATGACGACGTGTCAATTTTCATTTCACTTTTGACTTGAAAACAAAAATTTGATGCAATCAGATGCTTCAAAATATAATTTAACAATTCAGATTTGAACTGTTTGAGCACACGTGAAAGAATGCAGGTCAGGAGCTCGGCACAGTGTCCATGTTTTCCATCAGAGAAGAGGTCTGAGTGGTTTTATATGGTCAGTAAATATTTCATGTCGTGTCCACGCAGCAGGAGCGACACTCAGACGCACAGACTCCAGATGGAGGTGTTAAATATTGGACACCTCCAGTGACTCTGTCGATATCCGTCTAAACTCGATAAATACGTGCAGATTTGACCTCTGCAACGAAAGTCAAGGGAAGGAAAAGGAAATAAAAAGCATTAAGTGGCGTGTGTTAACCTGACATGTGACGTCTTGTGGTCAGAAGTGAAGCAGGAAGTATTACGACTACCAACTTTCCAGCCTGAAATCAAATTAACTTTTCAAGTAGTTTCACTGTCGCAGACAAATTTTAAAATGGTGGAATAAAATCAGGAGGGTTTTTTTGGTGTGAGGTCGTCGTAACACTCAGTCCGAGCTGTCTTGTGGTGAAACTTCCTCCATGTGCAAAGCGTGAACTCCTGGTTAGAATTCCTTCACTGTTCATCATTCAGGAGGTTTTAACCAGGAGCTGAATTATCCCCAGAGGTCTCTTCCTCTCCAAAACAAACAGACCAGCTGATTTAAACCAGTAAAAACTCTGAATAAAACAGTTTCACGTTAGAAATCAGTGTTAGTAGGTGACAAAATCTAAAATGTAAAGTTTCTACACACATACAGGTTATCTCGAGATTTGATTGATGCCGAATTGACAAGAGCACTGTCGACATGTGACGTCTTTCATCTTGTGTTTCTACAGATATGTGTTTTTGCAGATACGTAAAGAACTGTTAAAATGTCATATTTCTTACAGGGAGTTTGGTGTAGTATTTTCCACCAGGATCAGGATGGGAAATAATCTCAAAAGAAATCTAGTTCCTAGCGCCTATTTTTCAGGGCGTGACAGCTGCACCCTGCGATAAACAAGAGTTCAACTTTTGTAACGCAGCAGCGTGACAAGGAACATCCATCCAAACCCTAATAACATCTGGCTTTTTAATGTAACGTTACAGGTTACAGTCGGCTTAAATGACTCTGCAGTAGTCACGAGTATTTTTTGGCTCCAGCTCTGAATGGCTTTGTTGGCAACACAATAGCCAGGTGGGCACGCTAATATTAGCCCCTTTATTGGCGAGTTGTAATGTAGTGTGCCATGAAATATCGTCCGTCTTTGCCCAAGCAGTGCTCAAACATCGATCCAAATTAGTCTGCGCTAAGTTTGAAAGAGAAACTGAATAAGTGAATATATACAGTAGATTTTCACTAGCCTACAGGCTGCTTTTTACTGTTTACTAGCCTGTTTCCAAGCAGTGTACAGAGCTCTGTCTGCTGCCACCACGAAAGGAGTCTTTTGCCTGTTTTTAGTGGGTTCACCCATGTTTAGAAAACCCTGTACATGTGCTAATTTTGGTGGAAAAGTGGTGTAAGTGCTCCTTTAAAAACTTTCACGCTGCAAACAGAACAGGAAGTGATGCTTTTAGGTCATAATCAGGCTTGAGACTTCATCAATTTCTATGTGTTGAACCTGTTTAGGCGTCTGTGACAGTGAGCACAGTTTAGCTACAGCTCTGTTATTAATCCAAAGGAAGCACCAAGTCGTCCTCCTTGTGGTTTTCCTCGGAGCATCTGCAATGAATTATCTCAATGACCGACACAACAACAACATCTTTGCTCTCGGCTGCTGCTTCGTCGGCCTCTGTTAGGTCTGAGCTCTCCCAGCGGGCCTCGCCGGCAGCCTGCGGCGGCGGGGCCATGTGATGCAGCGGCCCCGAGGAAGCTAAAGTGGGACACACAACATCTTGCTTGGGTGATTGATCACGTCACAAGCGGGCAAAGTTAACGGGCTGAAGACTGCGGGAGAAGAAAAACTCTCATAAATGATTCGGGGCGAGTCATTAAAGATGTAAAGTCAGCGCGCTGACAGCGTTCAGCACTCAGGAGAGGAAGTCTCTGTGTGTGCGGCTCTCTGGCTGCTAAAATGTGTCATTTAAACACCTTCAAGGTCAGACTTTTATCTTTAAAATCATTTTCTGAATGATGTTTGACCTCTAGGATGAAGGCCAGAGCCTGAGCTGAGGGTGGAATCACTTCAGGAAAGGTTCAGCACACAAAGAAACAAAATGGATCCACTTTGACCTCCTTATCTCGCAGCCCACGAGGAAGAGGGAGGTTTGACTTTTATCACACGCATCATTTAGTAACAAAAACTTATAGGATAAAATGAGCTTTAAGGAGCTTTTTAAGGGAGATATTTTACCCTTTGGCTGAGAGTTTGATCTCTACAGGCGCTTCAGTCTGCCTCGGATCACCTCCGGTATCAGTGTGTGTTTGTTTGCTTTTGCCCAGGCGCGACTTCACACATCTGCTGGTGCAAAAAGCGTAAGAACGGAGGGTGGGAATGGACAATACTGGTGTGTGTGTGCTGTCGGTTTAGTGACAGCAGCTAAAAGCTTCCTGAGGTTACTGGTGGCGTGCGTCACTTCACTTTCTGAAATCTCTGACGTCCTGTGACGCAGCTCAGGGTCGATTTTACCTTATCGATTACTCTCCTAGACACAACAACAAATGCTTTTTCTTGATATTTTCATTATTGCTGCTCTAATTTTATTATTTGATTCTGTTTCTTTATGTCACTGCTGTGATATTTACAGTTAGAGACACTTTGCAGATTGCAGGTACAGGGTGTCTACATGTGTCAGTCACTTAAATTTAATGTGTTTTCAGACATTCTGAAGATTTATTAACCAAATTTAAGGCTGATTTTATGTTCTCTCTTCAGGACATTTGTGTGCGTGTACTCCCACAGCGCTCAGGTGAGGTCAGGGTTATATAAAAAAGTAGAGAACAGGTGTCAGACCCTAGGCAACAGGTATCTAAGGACACATTCACACTTTGTTGAGTTGTCTTAAGCCCACTTCAGACTAAAGATTTGCGACGAGACGAGTTGAAACAGCAGACTACTCGCAATGTGCCGTTCTGCAACGCTCTAAAAACCTGCCGGTTCACAGGAAGTGACCTCACCATGAGACGGCGTATCATCTCTGGTCAACAACTCTCTGTACTTCCGTTCTGATTTGCAGCTTTTCAGGCTTATTTTGTGGCTGAATATAATTTGTAGCTTCTTAAAATCAGCCGCAGCAAGACAACACACGGTTTGCGGCCATTTTGACTTGACCAGCGGACTTCACTACAAGCTGATTGGCTGTTGAAACAGGTGACGTGCTTTGAAATCAGTCACCTAGTTGCAGGTGACACCATCAGCCGGCTTGAATCAAGCACTGCTGCGACTCTTCTCTGCAACGTTCGAAAACGGTTTCTTCTCGTCGTGAATCTTTGGTCTGAACTGGGCTTTAGACATGGAGTCAGTTGTCGTCGACTACAACACACGACAAGGAATAGAACTGATTGTTGTGCACGACACTCTTTCACAATACAAGCCGACACCATACAACAGCTACTTTGGGCGATAATCACGCTGATATAGTGTAGTCCGAATACGGCCTAACCCCGGGTGTACACTGGATCCGTCGCGTGCGTGGTCCGGCCGTGGCACGGACTCCTCCATCCTGTGCCAGGCATCAATGTCCACTGGAAGCGTATCTATAGCGGCGCGCACGCGAGCGGCTGGAGTTGACGGATCGCGAGATCATGATGTCACACGATAATTTGCGGAAACACTGGAGGTATAAAGACATCAACAAACAAAGAAAAGATTTCTCTATCTGCCGGGGGCCACAAACTTTGACGTCATGCTGTTGTAGCGATGTGAAATACGCTTCGGAGTTTTCATGGGTGTTTTTATTTTGAAAATTGACCGGATACTCTCGTCTTTTCTGCACCTGACTTCCTGTTTGACTCATTTGGTCTGTGGAAATTGACACTTCGTCGCGCGGCATCCGTCAAAAGCGGAGTGTCGAGCTGCTTCTGGTGGAGCAGTTTACACTGACTTGAATGGCTGCGATTAGCTCCAGCACCCACGCCGTGACTGAATCGTGCACGCGACGGATCCAGTGGACATCCGGGGTAAGGTTATCATAACGCTACTGTATGAGATTCTTATATAAAGGCATGTGGGCAGACAGCAAGTGACCTCATTTAACTTCCTGTGACTCTGTTCTCACACATGCCCTCGCCCGTCGTGCCTACGGAAATCTCATAAATTACATAAAAATGGCGATTTTCGCTGAAAGGTGACACGTTTATACTGCTGTTTAAATATGACCACAACATGTATTCATTGTCTTCTCAGAGATACTCAGTGTTTAACTTGCTCCTGATATCTGACACCTCTACACCTTCACAGGTGCATCACTGTCAGGTGTGTAAAGTCATCCTGTGGGCCGGATCGGACCCTCTAAAGGGTCAGTTCTGGCCTGCAGACCTTATGTTGAGTGAATTTCTTACCTAACCTTCCTGTCATGACGCTCAGAGGCTGGCTACTCTGCCTGAAGCGCTGACTGAGGGATGGGGAACAGCTCAGGTGAGGGCTGAGGTGGGGCAGAAACACAGACAGATGTTAGCACAGTCAGTCAGACAGAGGAGACGGCTCAGTGTGATTGCACAAAATCCTTTATTTCCAGGATCCAAGAGCACATTTCCAACACACGGCTCAAAGACAGACTGCATTTTTAAAAAGACAGCTACGACCTTCAGTGATAAAAGTAGCAAAATAACGTCTGTGAGCTTTAAAAAAAAAAGAAAGAAAAAAGAACCACGAGAGAACAGTGTACAGAGAGTTTGGTTCCAGAGTTTGACTGATGGACACGATGAAAATATAAAACAGTCACTGGTGGACAAAGTGGATTAAAAAATAAGGATGTTTATGTAAAATGTAGCTCGACGATGGACATCTTACCGTTATGGCACCGTTTTTGTTTTGAGCTAAAGTGACAAACATGACGTAAAGATAAAACACACAATATTCACACGACATGGAGTCATAAAATGCTTTGATTCTACAAGACTACTTTCAGTGCTGGAGAAAGAGTTCATAAGAGCAGTGATTTTAAAGTAGTGCTTGCAACATACGCCATTAAAAAACACAGTTATATACACACACAACCTTTTTTTTGTTTGTTTTTAAAGCGCCTTGGAATATGGTTGCCATTTTATAATCTTTCATACAGCATTTGATCTCACAACTGCTTTAAATATTCTGTTTTATACCAAAAGTTTACAAAAAAAACAAAACAAGAGGCAAAAATCTGTAAATGCATTTTGTCGTTGTGACGTTCGTCATCGGCTAACACTACCAAAAATCCACAGATCACTTCGAAGCACCTTTTCTGTAGTGAAATAAAAGCTTCATGTTTTTCCGTTAAAACAACAAGACATTCAACGATGGAGCGACTGCAGACACACGTGTGTTCACATGTTTCTCATTTGGTTTTTGGAGTCGGTGCTAAATGCTAAATGCTGTCCAGCCTGTCGTCCAGCTTTTTTACACCTTTAAGAAGTGAGTGATGCTGCGTTCATGTCACGTCTGTGATTATCTTGATTTTACACTCATTAAGAAGTCATTAGAAATCACAGCTCTTGATATTCAGACACTAAATCATCCATTAAACATCATTTCCAGTTACGGAGCTGCTTCTGTTATTTACAGTTACTCTGATGTGACGTGAACGCAGCATGAGCCTGGACGTGGGAGTCAGGTTACGATTCAAGAGGGAATCCAGTTTTGTTTAACTGTTACAGAGGAAGTCTGGTGACGGGTTTGTTTGACTGTGTGACATTCAAACAAAAACAAAGACAACAAAGACACAAACTGTCCTCGAGACAGCTGAATAAAGTCTCAGTGTGTGCAGTGACGTCTCACAGTGTCTGGTTTGATGCTACGACTGAAGGAGGACATTTTCAAACCCTACATGTTGTGGTTTAAAGGGTAAGTTTGGTATTTTTCAAACTTTTTTTCCATGTTTTGTGTCTAGGTGAGGATTAGAGACAGCAACTTCTGAAGATGGTCCTTTATTGAGCGAGAGCGCTGCAGCCAGCAGCGGCAAAAGGGGCTACATCCACTTAAAGTGTTTGTTTTTACCACTGACAGGCTCAAATTGTTGCTCTAAAGCCTCATCTCCATCAAACCCTTTCAGCACAGTCCCTCTGGAACCAGCAGTAACCCTTCAGACATGGTACCTAGACCCTGGGTGTGTTCAGACAGTCCTCTTAAATGTGGGCGGGGTTGTTGTCACTCACTGCTCCGTCCAGCACTGGCTGTATTTCCTCATCAGAGGTGACACAGATGGAAGTCTGCACCTGGTTTATGGTCCACAGAACGAGGCTGCACGCCCACATTTTCAGAACAAAATCCAACAGGCTGCAGTGAGAGTCTCTCTCCATGGGATATTTCAAAATAGCAGCTTTGTGCATTTAGTCCTTCTCAGGCAAGCTCAGGGGTTTAGTGTTGCTGTAGCCCACAGGAACAACACTCCACAGCGCTTTTTTTCCCCCTCTGAGTTCACGTAATCCAGTTAAAATTAATATATATAAACTCTTGAAGATCTACTCTTTACTAAAAGTGTCTGTCATATGGTACTGGCATGCTCGGTGGAAACGGGGCTTAACTGTTACACTAGCCAGACTAAGATGGTTTTGGCAAGTCTTATTTTTTTGTGGTGCAACTTTGACTTGGACATAGTGACGAGTAACGGGTCGGTTCTGGTGCTGAGCTTTACAGGCATGGGTGGGTGCCGGTTTTCAAAAATAGACCTGTGCAGGGCTCTGCACCAGACTCCATTTAAATAAACAGTCATTTCAGTGTGTATAGAGGCAGCATGTTGTCACATCTAACTGTTTGAGTTAAGGGTTAATTTCAACCAAACCAGAGCTGCTGCTTGTTGGAACAGTGGAAAGATGAACCAAGACAGCTTTTGTGAGCTTTATTTTGTTTCCGTCTACTTTGAATTAAGGATGTTGTATGATTTTAAAATGACTGTTTATTTAAAAGGAGTCTGGTGGGTTTGGTGATGGTGATTTCAGGGCTGTTTCTGGTTAAACTAAAAGGATCTTACTCTTTAAATAAAGGTCTGTCTCTGTAGGGATCCTTTCATCATGTTGTCAGACACTTAAAATAACAATCTGAGCCTGTCAGTGACAAAACAAACTTTCAGTGGAAGTAAATTGACAGAGCAAACATGCTCAGAGTGATTATACTGTAGCCTGTAATGGATCGATTTCAAAACTTGTTCCTATTTGTCACTTAGACACAAAAACATGGGAAACTAGAGGTACGAAAAATGCCAAACTTACCCTGTAAGGGAGGTCTAAATGTACTTAATCATTTCCCAGTACTGTAAGGAAACACTGCAAAGGAAGGACTAACTATGTGGACCACTTCCTGTCGGAGCTTGTGTCCGTCTGTTAGCTCTGTTTAGCCTGGCCTGGCTAGCTTGGTTTGGTTTGAGTCTCCAGCTGACACTACAGATCAGAGAGCACTTTCACTTTGCTTCTGATCTTCACGTTAAATTGGTTTCCACACATGAACATAATGACCAGATATGAACATAAAAAAGAAGAGACTTGTTACCTACATTTAAGTAAGTGCATATATTCCCTCAATCATCTGTGACCACAGGAAAACAAAATTTAAGAAACACTTCCATGCACTTCCTCTTCGGCCTTCAGTTGTAATCTATTATTTACAATTAGGTCCTTAATGGATTACCGTGTGCATGTGAGTGCACTCAGCGTTTCCCCACGCGACACGACTGCAGGGTAAAGTAAGCGGGAGTCTGACTGGCCCGAGGCCGCCGAGACAAGGCATTAACGGGAGATTTTCACACTGTCTCCGGTCAGGAAACAAAAATGCTTTTTTTTTTTAGGTTTGACTTCAGTGCCACTGACGGACGCATCAGATCCTCTCTGATTCTGCCACTAATATACATTTAAGTGCACAACATCATTGTAAACCTCAAACAGGCTAAAATGCAGCATTAGGATAAACGCGGTGACGCCGCAGCCACGGAAGCAACATGGTTTTTCTACGGCAATAAATAAAACTTTCTGGTTTTAACCCCTTCGCCGTCTGTTTGAATCTCATCTCAACTATTTAAGAATGAAATGCTGTTTTGTCGACATTTAAAGCACCGGGACGAACGACATCTACGAACCCTACGGGTCGTCTACGACTACAAACACTGACGTTTAAATAATCTTTTGGTGTGCTCAGTCCGAATCTCGTGACTGTTTGTCTGAATGTCTCAAACATTCCCACATGAGGAAAAACAAGCAGACATGTTGAGTAGTTCACACACCAGTGAAAGCAGCTTGGTATTATACAAATATACGACAGGAAGTTAAAGTTTGTGACGGTTATTTCCACACACATGAATGTTCTCGAGCCCGTTAACTGCAAATTAAGTCTTTTAATACGACTGCAGACCACTTTTTTAAAGTATGCCATCGTTTTTTAAAGGTCCAGTTTGAAGTATTTCGGGGGATTTGGTGGCGTCTAGCCGTGAATTGTAGATAGCAACCAGCTAGAAATTTCTGCCGGCCAGAATTCCTTTAGTATTCATTGTTCAAAAAGGTTTTATCTAGAGCTGAATCATCCAGAGGTCTCTTCTTCTTCAAAACAAACATTTGTAGACATTGTGTACTCACAAAACGAGTCCTGAAAGATGCAAAAGATGCAAAAATTGTGATCTATAAAAACAGACTTGATGGGAGAAACTTCGACCCATGCTTAGGAACATTACCTCCTTTTCCAGGAAGTTTATTTACCTGGGTAAAATAATTCCTGGAAATCTGTGTGGTTTTCATTTCCACTCACCTCAAAGTTGGTGCTACAAGCTACTTGCCTTGAGGGAATCTTCCATGAACAGTATGCTTTAAGAAATGGTCAGCAGTGATGTGAAGGACGCACATTATGAAGGTGAGACATTTAAGGCCCAGTCTACAGATATACAGGTATTTTTGAGAACAGATATTTTCCCCCTCCGTTTCAAAGAAAAAAAATTCTGTCCACATTACTTTTGTTTTACAAAATATCACTGTACACACTAGAATACAAAAAATTACTCCAAACACACACTGGCGTTGGCTGTCTCCAAGATTTTCTCCTCATTGGAGAAAGGTAGTAAAGTGTAAAGGCTAAAAACATCTCCTTCGATATACGGACAAAGGAGCTCACTCAGAAATTATCTGGACCTGCAAGAGTTTTTGCAAAGCCTTTGTTGACAATCCCACTCTCAGTTTGAAGAAAGGTATTCGCATATCCAACTGTCTCGGATGCAGGTGCGTTGGAAAACATCGCTTGAGTCTTTGAACAGTAAATCCCACAAACTGCTCTCGCTCAGCTTCATAATCAACCAACACAAGTCAATAGTGTTAAACCCCCAGGAGGACCGAAACGTTAGTGCTGCTAATGAATTGTGAAGCTGAGCGAGAGCAGTGTGCAGGATTTTCTCTTCAAACAATCCCGCTGTTGAAGTCGTTTCACCATCTGCTGGTTCGATCGGCCCTGATAATCCAAAACTCTTGTTTCTTGTGGGCTTGAAGCCCCTTGAGCTGAGGTGGATGATGTTCATCCGTGAAGTGGTACAGCGATACTAACTTTTGGTGTGAAGTAGTCATTAGAACAAGCATCCATCCATCTTCATCCGCTTATTCGGGGCCAGGTCGTAGAGGCAGCAGGCCGAGCAAAGCACCCCAGACGTCCTTCTCCCCAACAAGTCTTTCCAGCTCCTCCTGGAGGACCCCAAGGCGTTCCCAGTCCAGATGAGATATGTAATCCCTCCAGTGTGTTCTGGGTCTGCCCCGGGGCCTCCTACCCGTGGGACGTACCCAGAACACCTCTAACAGGAAGCGCCCAGGAGGGTCCTGATCAGATGTTGAACCACCTCAACTGACCCCTTTCAATGCAAAGGAGCAGAGGCTCTACTCTGAGCTCCTTCTGGACGCCGAGCTCCTCCCCCTATCTCTAAGGCTGAGCCCAGACGCCCTACAGAGGAAACTCATTTCGGCCGCTTGTATTCGTGATCTCATTCTTTCGGTCACTACCCAGAGCTCATGACCATAGGTGAGGGTTGGGACAGAGACGGACCAGTAAATCGAAAGCTTTGTCTTCTAGCTCAGCTCCCTCTTCACCAAAACAATGTAGTCACCTATGTCGTTGTTGTTTCAGGCTCATGCTCATCACACAAAGCAACAATGGGCATGCGCGAATACAGAAGATGTCTTTCTTACAAATATAAAGTTGGAGTTTTGAAAATTCTAAACCTTAGATGGCATTTTAGGGACTTTAAACTCAATTTGCGTGTGGACAAGAGGCCAAAATGTAGACGAAAATATCTGTATACCTGTAGACGGCACCTTAAATACTCCAGTCCCTACATTATATGGTACTAAAACTAGGGCTGCAAACTACACAGTTTTTCGATTGTCATCGCAACGTCAGCTTGATCAAGAAACACATTGCAAAGGGTGCGAGATCGCATTCGGGTATTTTTTTAGTTTGTAAAAAGCGAGTTTTTAATTGGCGGAGTACACTTTAATACCTGTTTATCTATCACAAGTAATACTGTCATTGCAATATTCAACATTAGCGCATGTTTTCGTTTCATCGTGCATCCCTAGCTAACGTATCGATTGTCTGGGCTGAATTTATCTTTGTTAAACAGCCTTTAGTGATCCAGCAAAACAGGAACTCGTTGTTCTTTTTGAAGTTATCTGAGAACCAGATAAAAGTGTCCTCGCTGAGTGTCTCGTCTCCTCAGGACTCTAACAGTGTATATACAGGTCAGAGAGCGACGCTGACTGACAACAAAGAGCACGAATCTTATCCAAACATGAAAATGAAACGTTCAGTGAGCGCGCGACTAATAACACTAGAATACGTGACTGACAGAAAACATCTTTCCTCGTCAGAGAACCTGACGTTAAGTCCTTTCTGCACCTCTTCTGTGCCTTCTCTTCTCTCCTCGCCTCCTCTGACGCACTGCTGTCGTCCTTTCAGAGGAAGAATCCAGATTTCTGCGGGTCCTGCAGGGCGGGGAGTCCGTCAGGGATGTCGCCTGTCGCCACTCCGTTTCCGTTCGGCATCAGACACGTCCTGATGTACGCTGCGTTGGTGGCACTGAGGAGGCAGCCATTCTCCAGCTGGAAGACAAAGACAATGACATATTGAGGATGATTTCTGCTTGTGAAAACAAAACTAAATGAATCTTTTTATTACTAATTTAAATGAAATATTACTAGACATCAGATATCAGCTGTGTTTTCTGTGTACACTAGTAACGGAGTCTCCGTTGACCTCAACAGAAGCAGGTTAGTTCAGGCAGTTAGCACTGTCGAGCGGGCAGCCCTGGAGTCCCAAGAGACACCCTGACACAAGGAGGACGTGTGATGGAGGGAAGGACGGACGGACATTAGAGGAGGCATAAAGAGACACCACCCAGGAGCAGTCTGTAGCTGCTGTGATGTGTAAATGACAGTGACTGTAATCCTGAACAGATTAGTGAGCACTGAAGGAGTTTACGTGTCACAGCAACCTGAGTTTCTCCTTTCCTGTTTAGGTCTTCTGCTCATGTTATCATGAAGTGACAAAGGAAATGAACGATACTTGAACACGTTTACACCAACAAAAAGGCCGCATTTAAATACGTGGTGGGAAATTTTCATCAGTACAAGTTGTGCCTAGGGCTGCCCCCTAAAAGTCAGACATTTGATTGATCAGTTGGAGTCCCCTCAGTCAAAGAAGATTCTCTCAAGTCCTCAGAACAGGTAGCTGCAGACACAAAGGCAGCTGCCCGAAGGAGGACAAGCTTTGCCCTGTCAGGCCTCGAGAAAACGCTATCTATTGACTGATGCTTAGAAGTAGTGAATGTACAGCTAACTTTAACTTAACACAACACAGTCTTTGGCTTTTGTTTGATATCTAGTGTCAACAAAAAATGTTGCTGCACCTTTAACTCATGATTAACACATCTAACAAGTGTATTTATTGTGAGCATTTTCATCACTGTATATTATTCCTTCCCATCTCTAAAACGAGAGTAAACCAAACTACCGTGGAGCCCTGCTATCTCCTCTCTGAGCTGAGAATAGTCCGCGTACATCCCCTGCCTCCCCCTCCGCCCTGCGTTCACAGCATTAGGTAATGATGACAGTCAAATTGTAGGTCAGCAGCGCTCATGCTTGACTGGCCAGCCTGCCAGTATTTTTCTTTCAGCGACAGCCACTGACCCTGAAGAATAACAGTGGAGGCTGAATGGGGCGGGGATGAATGGATGCCTGCCGGGGTCGGCCATCTCTGGGGCCGACCTTATTCTATTCATTATTGTACTCTCCTTTTCTCACTACTGCCTCTTTGCTCCTCGTTTCTACTCCACGGCTTGTTCTCTCGTATTTCATTATACCTCCTTTGTCATCCCGCTGTGGGATGATCATCTGATCTGCGATAACCTTTCACACGTACTCGTTAAATACAAATACAGTAACGATGTGACGTCATCAACGAGGGTGTTACTGCATTCCTGACAAAGCAGAGGTGTGATTTAAGCTCCATTATGTCGGGTTTTTATTTTGCTTGTTTAACCATCAGGCTGACCGGCCTTCGTTAGTTGGAGTTAACAATACACACTTGTTCTACAGAGACAGAAAAATAAACCAGAGGTGCCGAGACGTTTCTGGCAGCGTCGATCGGCTGGGTGCCATTACCTCGTTATGTTTTACGATGAGAATTTCTCTGGACCTCCAGCTACGCACATCTTTGTACTCGGAGTGATTAGCGTTAGTCTGTCAGGATGACGTTCCCCAGCCCCTCGCTGCTCTGTCATTACTGGGAAAAGTTTGTGTTGGACTTTTAAGACAAATTCCTGCTCCCCCTAAACGTTATACGGCCTCATTAACCAACCCCAATTATGTTTTTGGGATCTGAGTTTATGTTGGCTGTGGTGAGTCCGACTGCAGTTAAATCTGAAACTTCTTATGTAAGCGATGTTCTTCAAATGTTCCTTTAAAAGTCAGTATGAACTAATTTAATTCACATTTTATTAAGGCTACAACTAACAGTTATTATCAACATATATTAATCTGTAGAATGTTTTCTCAATTAATTGTTTGGACCATAAAAACAAAGGTCCATCACAACTTCCCAAAAGTCCATAATGGCATTTTCAAACTGCTTGTTTGCACCAACCTTTGCACCTTTTCTTTTGTTAATATAATTATATTATTGTCGAAAAGCTTAATTTATAAATAGAATCTGTAAACATCTTCAGATTTAAGGGCGTCCTTCAACACCAGTTTATTCTGGAAGGATATAGAAATTTCATTTTGGCATAACAATATTCCAAACTAGCTCAACTGCAACAAGTCCAAGTTGACCAGTCACTGTTTAAATTAGGCCAAATATCTTTTCTCACCACCCTCAGCTTCAAAAAACTTTTCCTGTCTATCAAAGTAACCTTGGTTACATGTATAATTATACGAGTACTTGTCCACATGTTGTAGGAGGTACATTGTTCAGTTTTTGTCTGTTTTTTAATTTATTTTTTGGTCGTGTTGGTTGTGTTACCTGCAATCGCCCCCAGCTTACACTAAACTCCACTTCTGAAGCAAAAAAAACAAAACAAAACAAAAAGAGAAGAGAACAGAAAATGTTGAATAACTAACATTTAAAATGAGAAAGAAAAGACAGAAGATATAGGAAAAAATAATAATAAATATGCCTCTACTTGGGATGAACAAATATTAAATAATAAATAAAAATAATAAACAGCAAATATTTAAATTTGAGCCTATTTCTTTGATGCTGTCTTTATGTTGTTGTAGGAGGGGATGGACGTAATACCCACTATTTTACTCTTATTTTCTTATTGTTAGCTGCTCATTGTATTTGTCACACCATGTCCTAGCTTCTTTGGTGTTTGTTGTACATTAAAAATGTAATAAATATATTTAAAAAAAAATAAAGGTATGATTTTGGCACTGGTATCGAAAACAACAATGATGCCGACGTGGACATTTCGGCATCGATTCACACTGGTTCAAAAGTGAAGGTTCGGAGGTCGGCTGAAGGGGAAACGGACCAGGACAAGAGCTACACTGTGTGATGCATCGATAGTCGTTATCTTATCGAATCGTTATCCTCTGAATAATAATTGAATTGGATCGTGAGGTGCTTTGAGATTCCCACCCCTACCTGATACCGGCGGTAACACCTATACAAACACAGTACAAAGTGCCAATGATGAGCTAGCAAGTGGTATAAACACATGCATGAACGTCTGCATTTCCCACACATTTATTCATTTGTAGTGGCCCGCCATGTTTAAAACAATAGATTTCCTGTTTTTGGAGCTGAACAGTTCATTAGGAGCACTGTTAAAATATGGATTTATAGCACCATGCTGTTGGAGCACAGAGCACACTCAGGGCCGAGATGAAGCAGCAGAACGTCAGGGTCTAAAAGTTTGCTTTCACTTGGAGCAGCTGCTCCTCTCTGATCTGATCAGCTCTGAACGGATCGACAGGTCAATTATCCATCACGTGAGTCAAACTGCTCACGTGGAGCTCCACCTGTGCTGCGTTCATGGACCCACAAAAACCTCTGATTGTAGAGAGACACACAGAGTGATACACAGGCATTTTAAAGCCACACATCCACTCTCGTTCTTCGGAAACACTGAACATGCACGCGTGGTCAGACTAACCACAACAGCACACAGCAGGAGCGTGCTCAGGACGCCATGACTCCTCTGTATCTTTACATATCATGCTGCTAATACTCTGAATGTTGCACACATGACCTTTAATTATCTGTCAGCACTTTAAACAAACTGTATTTGATCGTTATCTTTAATTTGAGCATCAATAAAAACTCCTGAACGGCCCCTAACTCACACCGACTCTCCTGCCATAGAGTCTCTTCTCAGACTGTGCTGCTCTGACCCGTCTCCCCCTCGTCTTATTTACATGGCACGTCTGGTCGCATCATCGCAGTTTACACTGAGCTCCATGCCGGCCCGAGGCCTCTGTGTGCTGACTCGGAAAAAAATCCATTTCCATGACAGTGAAAGAGAACAGCGCAGCGTTGAAGGCTCGTGGATCCCACAGCCCTCGGTTTGTTGACGTTCTCTGAAATTTGAGGGCAGCGCAGACTTCGGGGCCTCGTCAGTGGGCCACGATCAAGAGTTTGGCTCCCAGAACAAACAGTGTTGAGGAGAGCTGGCAGCGTGATGGTAAGAAGGAGAAGAGGAAGACAGAGCAGGCCTGACATAAGACAGAAGGTCTTAGTGGGAGTCATGATGACGGTTGAGGGAAGAGAAAGCATGACTCACAATCTAATAGACGTGCAGTGATGTGGGGATGTCATATAAATAGCAAATTACCCTCCAACCTCTGTGTTTAATGAGACTTAGTGCAGGGTAGTAAAACCTCTCCTGAGTTCAACTCCACAATATCAACGTTTAGAAATTCACATTTTGATTGACAGAGGGACAAAATTTTTGTTTAGACTGAAAACAGATTTTCTACAAATCACTTAAAGGCCCTGAAATTGTAAAATTACATTAAATTTAAAAAATAAAATACAATAAAATAAAATGAAATAAATGAAAATAAAATAAAATGAGATGAGATGAAATGAAATAAAATATATATTTTTTTAAAATTTAATGAAATAAAATTAAATTTAAAAAATAAAATAAAATTAAATTAAATAAAATAATAAAATAAAATAAATAAAAAAATAGAAATAAAAAAAAAAAAGATTAACTTCAGTCATCTGGTAAAATAATTTATAGGGAGCTCACGACACAACATCATTATCTAAATAATTCTTGAATGAAAAATGACCCCTCCTGGTGTCTTACCTTGCTGTGAGAGGGTTCCTGTGTGGTGGCGTTGAACATGCTGTAGGCCTCTAACGACGGCAGGCTGTGCTGCGGCTGGGACAGACCCAGTAACTGCTCTAACTCCAGTGCAGAGCTCTGGGTGGGACACTGGGGCAAACAGGACGGTGCAACCTGCTGCTGGTGTTTCTGGTGAGCCTGCAGCTGGTACGGCCGAGCAGTGGCCACCACACTCTGGTAATGACAGACGTCAGGTGTGGTGACGCCGTTCAGCGCTGCGTTGGAGATGTTGTAACCTGCGTGGCTGACCTCTACGTTAGGTGGGAAGGCTGCGTGTCCGTTTGGGATGTAAGATCCGTTTGTTGTTAGTCCAAGCTGATTCTGGAAGGCGGGCGGCGGAGCGCTCTGGTTGCCGACCTGCTGACTGGCGTGGAGGTGGAGCAGGTGGTGGTCCTGCTGAAGCTGCCATTGCTGACTGGACTCCAGGAGTGTGTTAAGGTGTTTGTGTTCGCCGTTCAGCGGTGAGGCTTTGAGTACAGTATGTGGGTGATAGTGGGCGTGGTTGTTGGGGTGATGGTGGTTCTCCGTCGTCACCACCCAGTGTCCGTTAGTCAAAACCTTGGCGTCCACTGACCCAGGCTGCGAGACAGGCTGAGTTTTCGCCAGCTCACCTGCACTGATGTGTTGCTGCATTTGTTGCGACAGCTGGGTAATGGGGACAGGTGGAGGGGCGGCGGGTGTGAGGCACGCCTGAGGCGGTTGGGACATGTTTTGGGCTGAGTCCGTGTTTTCAAATCCACCTCTGTGTCCCTGTCCCTCCCGTTCTGTCACACTCTCCAGCGAGTCATGGATGTAGGAGAGGATTTCGTTATTAGTGAGAAGGTCGTTAAGCGTCGGGATGTGGTTGGGGCCCAGCTCCACCTGGATCATCCTCTCGTCCAGCAGCAGGAGCTCCAGGTCCTCGGCGTTCAGGCCCAGATTCTCCAGGGCGCTGAAGAGCTCGCTGTTGGAGCACGTCTCGTCTCCGTCCAGGGACAGAGAGTCCAAAGTGGCCAGCAGTGGGTCGTAACTTGATGTTTTGCTGTTGCATGTCTCCACGTCCCCGTTAGACGGTACCTGCCAGCTGTCACCGCCTAACAAACCACCAAAACCGGCACCGTCACCTTGCTGCTCGCTGAAAAGGCTGCTGTGGTAAGACATTTTAGGCTCCGTGTCCGGCTGGCAGACGTACACAGACTCATCCTGGCTCATCAGCGCCCCCAGCAGGGACTTGGGATCCAGGTCGTCTGATGAGCTCTTGTCCAGTTTGCCTTTCTTGGACTTGCTGCCTTTGGATTTGCCCTGGAAGGAGTCGGGGAAGCCATGCAGCGGGTAGCCGGTCTGGTAGAGCATCGCCTCTCCAGTGGCGAAGGTGAAGGGAAGGTGCATCGACCGCTTCCTCAGGTGCTCCCCTCCTTCCTCGTCGCTGTGAACAGAGAGGACATTAACAGATAAATGAGCCAAGACTCTAAAATCAAGCTGGATTCTTTTCGTGCACTTACACCAGGGGCCTCTGGGTGGCGATGATGTAGTCCGGCTTGCCGTTCTTGTACACGAGCCTGGCGTTGGCCTGGACCCACTTCCACCGGTTGTCCTTGGTGAGCAGCCTGAAGACGGTGAGGCCGCTCTCGCCCGTCTTTATCACTGGAATCACATCAGACGAGACATCAGAGGCTCCGTGTCACTGCTGTTTACGCTCTGCACGCCCCGCAGTGTGCACACACTCACACTGCATTTGCTCAGTCGGGCGTGCCGCGGCGATGGAGGCTACATGCTGATGTTCACTTTGGCTACATGCACATGTTACAAGGCTTGTTTGCACACACTTAAACAGACCAACACACACACACACACACACACACACACACACACACGCATCATCGCATCCTTCTACCTCCTTCTCCTCGGCTCGGTGTTGTGTCTGTCGGTGTGTGTAATTGTGGTGCAGGTCATGTTGGTGTGCTGTCTCGTTTCTAAACAAACATCACAGTGAGGCAAAGAACCAGAGGAACGCTGTGGAACACTGAGTATTAGAGATGCACCAATTGTGAAATTCTGGGCTGATACCTTTTTAAAAAAACATTACATTTTGTTGTTTAATTTGTTTTTGTTGTTATTTATTTCCCCTTTTGTTCCAGGGAAACAAAGAAATCTGAATTATAAAAGAGCTGAATGGCTTTAAAGTCATTAAGTCCTTCATTACGCTCTTTAGATAAGCACAAAGTCAATCTTTTAAAATCATTAAACCACCTCTAATATGACCTTCTTTGACATGAAAAACCAAACAACAAAAAGCCTTTTTATTACAGACAGAATCACAATTTGTTTACGATAACTTCCAGCTAAAAAATCCCGTGCATCATGTACGCAAACGAAGTGTTGCCAAGCAAACGCAGCCTCAACTGGATTGTTTTTAGCTGCCTGAAAAAGGTCCACCTGAAAAGATCACTATCAGAGTACATATGCGCTATATGTAGAATATTTCCCGCTTTACTTTGGCGTCAGACGGACCTTCAAATGGGGAACTGAATCTGTTATTTCAAAGCTAGCAGACTCTATTGACAAAAACATTTTACCTCACAGAACACAGGAGTTGACGGTCTACCGCCGCCTCGTTCAGTTAGTGTGTAAAATAAAGTACAACATACACTTAAACTGGTATTGAGTTTTAAAGTGGGTCTCCTTAGGTGGCTAAAATACGTTTTGCTCCAGATTCACAGGTTCACAGTGTAGAACTATCAGGGACACGATAGGATGCATCCCTTGACATGTCCATAGTGATTTATAGTGTCCTTTCATCTTGAAGGCATCTTTGGGAAGATCTATGTTCGAGCCCTGCTTTTTAGAACGAGCCAAAACTGCCATGTGTGAGTGTCATCTTATTTAACGACAGGCTGATGGCCGTCAACAAGGTGAGTATCAGCTGATGCTGATATTTAGCCAAAAATCGGTGTATTCTGAGTTAATATGTGTTTATCACTACTGATTTCTAATGTAAGGTCACACCAAAGATTGACGACAAGACAAAACTGTTTTAGAACGTTGTACAGGAAAGTTGCAGCGATGTGAACTGGCCATCCGACCAAACGTTAGTCCACTAGAAAGGTCATTAGTTGGCAAGATTTTATTGGTCGCTTAGGAGCTGCACCTTGTCAGAATAAGTCAAAAGCTACGACTGGACCATGTGGGAATTTAATGTGAAAGGACAGACCCAGGAAGTGGAGTCAGGTTAATCTCCAGGGCTGGTACCTGCGGTTATTCCACAGGCTAGTTAATAACATGTGGGGCAGGAAATCCAAAGTGTGGGATCATTTTGAGAAGGTGAAGGACCAACCCAAGGTGATATGTAAACTCATCTTCATTGGTCCACTACAAACAGGACGTATCATGTGAAACATGGAAGTAGCTACATGCCCATCAACAAACAAACGGCCAACAAACGGCCCTTCGTCACATCACACAACAGCTTGGTGTTTGCGGTAAGTACCTTTAATTGCCATTGTGTCCGATGAAAATAACCTGTGTAACTGAGCTGTAAATCCCAAAAGACTGCCATTAGTTTTCATGTCAAAGGAGACTTTTGGAGTCCCAAGATGGTCCATAGTGTTTCTGATAGTGTTTACAACTGCGTCTCACTCATAATCTGGATCTAGTCTCAGTCAGGGTGGCCAAAACAAATATCCAGGATGATAAATATGATCCGTTTTAGTGATATTCTTGGTCTAAATGAAGAATTTTTATGTCTAATTTTGGACATTAATATCCAGAGGATCCTGTGTAGCATCATGTTGTCCCTTAATTGTTTTGGGCTCTGCAGAGTTTCAGTCATCGCTGCATATTTTTAGCAGTGAAAGCCACGAGCTGCTGACCTTTAGAGAGAACTGCAATATTTATATCTGTGGACAACTCTCGTCCTCGTCCTGACGGAGACAAAACACTGTAGCTCAGAGATTCTGTGACCTGCAGTGATGCTTTATTAAATGGTGTCTCTCAACAGAACCAAACCGGACCAATGAGGAGCTGTGAGTTTACTACTGTGACTTTGTTTTGTTTCACACCCTCATTAAGATGTATGTACTCGTCCGTGTCTTTAAAATAGCATCATGTGTCATCATCATGTGGATTCTGCTGCCTCCCCATCTGTGTGTGCATCAGAGCATGTATGTGTCTCTGTGTCTGTATGTTTCCAAATGCATATGCATGTATTTCCACCTTCTGTATGCATGACTACATGCGTACAGTATGTGTCTTTGTGAGCGAGCGTGTCTGGTAGGGCACCATGGTTACGACTAACCGGGTCATCCGGTACACGAGGTAAGTAGGACACTTGACTCTCGCTTGGAGATTTCCTCCATCGTCAGCAGAGTGTTTGTTTGTTTGTTTGTTCCATGTGTTATTAATGTAGTGTTGAGACGAACAGGAGCCAGAGGTCGACATACATTAACTCTGGATATATGCTGATCCTAGTCGGGGGGAGGGCTGTTAGAAGAAGCTCATAGATCAGCTTGATGTAATTACATCATTCTGTGAGCAGCTTGACAACTTCCATGTTAGCCTAAAATAGACGTTTTACAATGTAAAATGCCATAGGCTTGTGCTAATAACGTTAGCATGTTGTATTTGTTTGCAAAACGTGTTTAGTATAAGACAGTTGTTTTGTCAGTGAACCTTGTGAGTTGTAATGGAGCTGAATTTTGTAACGTTACCTTTGTTAAATGTTGCTGTTGTCCCTGGCTTCACATGAGTAGAGAAAAAGTCTGCTAGCTGCTAGGCTCATTTATACAATGTAAAATGCCATAGGCTTGTGCTAATAACGTTAGCATGTTGTATTTGTGGGGAAAATGTGTCCAGATAAAGACAAGTGTTTGTCTGTGAATGCTGCCAGTTATAGTGAAGCTGATTGGTGTTTGAAACTGTCTCTATGAAGCCATGTTTAATGTGTGTTTAATGTGTGTTTAATTTGTGTCTACTGTGTGTTTACTGTGTTTGATGTGTGTTTAATGTGTGTCTACTGTGTGTTTACTGTGTTTGATGTGTGTTTAATGTGAGTTTAACATGTGTTTAATGTGTGTTTAATGTGTGTTTAATATGTGTTTAATGTGTGTTTAACATGTGTTTAATGTGTGTTTAATGTGTGTTTAACGTGTGTTTAATGTGTGTTTAATGTGTTTAACATGTGTTTAATGTGAGTTTAATGTGTGTTTAATATGTGTTTAATGTGTTTAATGTGTTTAACATGTGTTTAATGTGTGTTTAATGTGTGTTTAATGTGTGTTTAACATGTCTTTAATGTGTGTTTAATGTGTGTTTAATATGTGTTTAATGTGTGTTTAATGTGTGTTTAACATGTGTTTAATGTGAGTTTAATGTGTGTTTAACATGTGTTTAATGTGAGTTTAATGTGTGTTTAACATGTGTTTAATGTGAGTTTAATTTGTGTTTAACATGTGTTTACTGTGTGTTTAATGTGTGTCTCAGCTGTGCATCACTAACTTTGACAAACTGTGATAGAAATCGTACAGCTTTGCCTTACTTCGGACGTGATTCTCGGCGCAGTACAGCATGTCGGCAGCGTGGATGAACTGGTATCCCGAACCTCGAACCCTCAGCTCCGCCTCGGTGTAGCCCAGAACAATTTTACCCCTGAAAATCCAGGAAACCAGCACATAAACACAAAAATTACACACGTAATGTTTGGGAATTTAAACATTTTGATTAAAACCTGATATAAGTGCGAGGGTTTGAGCGTGCGTACTTTGCGTCGCAGGCCATGGGTGTGAAGTCCAGCTTGTGTTTGGTCCTGAAGATCATGTTCCTGGTCCTGATTTCCAGGATGGCCGGAGGCTGGAGGGGCGTGGCGATGGCGAACAGGGCCAGCTGAGGCGGGGTACTCCCCTCGCTGTCGCACTGCTGCCGGCTCTGACCGTGGAGGAACTTGAGCCGCCCCTGGATGTTGAGCGCCTGAGAGCAGAGCACACAGATCACAAATAAGACCAAAACAGAAAGCTGATTCTTGCTCTTTTCCCTCTGAGACGACTCAACTGAGTCCCGCCGCAGACGAGTGAGTGCTGTTTCCTTTTCTTCCTGTCGAGCACCATCAGTCTTATTTATCCTGCTGGGTAATGTAGAGACCAATACCACTTCAGTACACTGTAAACACACTGCGCCCACTGGTGTCTCTTACTGGGAACCCTCCAGCTGCTCTGCCTCTGGTCACATGACTCACTGTACACCATTTAAAAACAGTGTTTAAGTGACTGAGACTTCATGCATGACTTCATTATCCAACTGAGGCTCACAGGACTCTTTCTAGACAAACCACAGGGCTCACTGCAAACGACGAATCTTATTCATCAGTCGAGACACTATTCAACTTTTTGGGGTGGTTTTGGTTGCCAATAATAAAGTAGGAGAGTTGTCTGTCCATCTGCACATCAACTAGTTGTCTGTGACGTTGCCTGGGTTGATCTTCCTCACGTTAAGTTCATGTGAGATGAGTTATTAAAAGAAAAAAGCTGAGACAGGCAGACCTAAGAAATCCAGGGGCAGCACAGTAATTTGGTTGGCTCGGAGTTTGAATAAAATCTTCGCCAAAATCTAGACCTCTGTGATTTTGGCAAATTAGTTTGTCTGAAACCTTGAAACCCATCGACTATTGTGATTTGTCAATACTACTTGACAAAAGCTATGATTTCAGTGACCCTGTGGTCTTTCCTCATACGTCACCATCCTGCCATACTTTGGATTAGCGTGAAATTAGCTGTCCGCAGTCATTGTCATGAAGTGTCTCAGGGTTCAGACGAGAGGAGGGAGAATACGCAAAAGGGTGGAGGTCAAAAATAAAACAAGTTATTGAATAATGTTATTTACAAAACAAATTAAGAGGCTGTGAACATTTAGTGACATCAGTGGTGTGTTCAAGTCCCAGGGTGAGTGGAAAATGAAGATGGTGCATGCTGAAAGAGAAGGCAAAACAAATAAATCGAACCAAAGGAGCGTGTTGGAGCTGAGAGAGCGTCCCAGGAGCTCCCGAGACGTTGTGACAGTTTAATATGAGAAAATGTTCCTGCATTTATGACCTCTCATTTAGTCTTGTGGTGAATCTGCTCAGCCCCATGGATTTTTGGGAGAATCTGAAAGTTTTCTGGGGTTGTCTGGAGCTAATAGCTAGCTGCATGTCAACAATTAGCTACAGCATTTAGCTGCTGTTTTCATTACTCCATCCTGCTCATCTAAACGGTGAAAACATTCTTCAAAATACAACCTACTCTAACAAGGTTTGTTTCCAAAGACCTCTAGGAAAAAACCCCTGAAAGCACATTCTCCTGTCTGCTGTCCTCCGCTCACCCTGTGGCATCTCGTGTGAGGACCCCCACCTCCTCCGTTAGCTCTGGTTAATTGACCTTGGTGGGTTTAAGGGCCTGCAGCCGTGATGTCAGGAATCTAGCCCTGAATAGCAGGAGGGATTACAAAAAACAAAGCCATAGCGAGCGGTAGACAGAAGCAGAGACCTGGCTTAATGCTCACGCAAACACACTGGGAGGGAGGACGGAGAGAGACGCCGGTTCAAACCCCGTCGTGAGAGCTGCTGGAGGTTCCTTGAGCAAGACAATGTTGCCTGAGTTGAGCTCTTAGGCAACAGAACTATAAAGACCTGAACCTAACCTCAATGTCAGTCATGAATGTGCTCATATTTTTGGTTTTCTTGGGACAGTTGGAGACGCTTGTTTTACGACACCCAGCATGCTGACACACCTGGTGCTCTATCAAAATCTGCTCCCACGTCAAGTTTTGTTTCCTGCCTATTGGCTGGTGCTAATGACTTGTCAGACAACGCAACTGCTGGGACGACTGCAGCCAGTTCATGTATATATTTCAGTAAAAAAAACGACACATTTAAGGTGCTTTCAGACCTGTAGTGTCTCCTTTGGTCTGAATCAGGGACTCATGTTGTTCCAAAGTTGTATAATTGCCTAGAGTTGGTTGGTGTTCTCACGGCAGCATTTACAAGCGGACCAGATCAAATACCTGCGTCAGAAAGCTGCTCTTGATTGGTCAGAATTTCCATGTGGGAAAAATCGAGGAAGTAAAGCAAACGTTGAAGAAGAGTACACTGTCAAGATAAATGTGACACTTTCTAATGTCACAATGGAGGGACAACTACGCAGGTTGATTTTAGCGCTGCTCATCGTGGACTATATTGCTGTCATTGTTCATTTGAGTCAAAGCATACAGTTTGAAAACGAGGCGCGGCTCCAACTCTGATGGTATACTTCGGAAAATGGATGGCATGTCAAAAGTCAAAGATGTGCAATTAATAAGTTGAAACATTGTTTAGTCAGAAGGTCCTGATAAAAGCCCTTAAAATGTCTACAAATGTCTACAAATGTCTAGTTTGGTCTGATAAACAGTGAAAAAACAGATTAAATCCATGAAAATAGAAAAAAACAGCTGAAAATTTGGTATTTGTGCTTGGTAAGTGATTAATTTTCTGTCAATCGCCTCATTGATTCAGCATTGAAAAGTTGTCAGAAGTGCCTTGCTCACGGGAGACCCTGCCCCAGTTTTCCCAGCAGCTTTAAGGGATTTTCGCTGCCACTGAACCGCAGGGTGTTTTTCTCCATCTGCAGCTAATTGTCTTAAGTGGAAGTAGCAGAGGCCGGTCTGGAGCTACCAACCCTGACTAAGCAAGTCGCCCCTGTGCTCTCGTCTCCTGTGGGCGGTGGGAGGATTAAGGCCCTTTTTCCCCACGACCCCGAGGCTCTCTTAAGGCGGATTACAGGAGTAGATGGTGGCTTCTGATCCCTGAGGGACTCTGAGGTGGCACGCCATACTGCTAACGGCACCGACGGGCCTGGAAACACCACAAGGCCTCGAATATGGACTAATTTCTATCACTTTATTGACTGGGAAAGTGCTTATCAATACCCAAGTCTCTGAATCACTGACACAGGTTAATCTGGGACACAGTCTTTGTTTCCTATTTACAGTATTTTTTATTCTTCCTATCTAATGTGTATCTGTTGATTAGTCTCACCAGGAAGCCGGAGGAGTTGTCCAACAAACAGCGGAAGCGGCAGACAAAGCCTCTCTCCAGGAAGGACGAGTTTTCAGGTGGGAGCTGGTCGGGGTTGTAGCTCACCAGGCAGGAAGAGGTCGACACCGACTCGCCATCTGAGGACATAAAATAATAACTAATAGCATTAATGCTTTTTATACTAGCCATGACATCTGTAATGATGTTGATGTACAAGATTTTACACAGATTATATGAACCTTAGGGAGTTACGGACAGATTCGTGTTACTGTTAAGTAGCTGTTGTTTTAGTTCTTATTCTTTTCTTTTGCTAAAAAAAGGCAGCCAAGTGAAGCCTGAGCCTGCATGACTGTGTACCGACTTTGGTGGTGACGACAATGTGGTCAGATAACGGCGTCCTTCTGCTCTCTGTTGATGTTGAGTAAAGGCTGCGAATGTGCAAATCCTAGGACAGTGAAGGGAAGACCTGCCCTGTGCTCCAGATGATTGGCTAGTACTCGTTACCTTCGTTGGATGGATTGGTCAGGTTTAGGCACGAGCGAGATTGGTTAGGGTGAGTCAATCAGAGGCAGAGTAAGGCCCCGATCACACAGAAAAAGTTTGGCAGGTTGCAAAACACAAGATACACGGCACTGCCATTTTTTTTACTGAATGCTACTACTAAAAAATGTAGTGCACTTTTTTGTTGTTGCCAGGAAACGACCCCATCACCTCCCTATTCTAACCTTCTCCTGTAATCAATCTACTGTCAGCAGATAAACAGAGATCTGTGTGGGTACATGAGACCCTAAAAAAGAGGCTGGATCATGGGGAGTACCAGCAGTTGGTCCAGGAGCTTCTCCTCCATGATGGGGAGTACCAGCAGTTGGTCCAGGAGCTTCTGCTCCATGATGGGGAGTACCACCAGTTGGTCCAGGAGCTTCTCCTCCATGATGGGGAGTACCACCAGTTGGTCCAGGAGCTTCTCCTCCATGATGGGGAGTACCACCAGTTGGTCCAGGAGCTTCTCCTCCATGATGGGGAGTACCACCAGTTGGTCCAGGAGCTTCTCCTCCATGATGGACGTTTACAGTACTGCACTTATCTGCTTCCACGCCTGCTGTTTTCTATTGAGATGGTGCTGACTGTGGTTTGTAAAGTTGTGTAGCTCTGAGTATCCAGCAACCACTACCACCAGTTTCTCCTCCATTGTTTACCAACTGTAAACTTGTTGTCGTGATCAACACAGAAGGCCCACCTCTCAAATCATCCGCTCTGAGTTGTTTGAGTTTTTTCAGGTCGAGGAGTTCAGAACAAAAACACCAGGTGCCTAGGGCGCAGAAACAGCGAGCAAAAAGCTTCATTCTTCTTCAAAACCCTTACAAAAAGCTGCCTCCAGCTGCTAAAACGCGCTCTATGTGACAAGGGTCATTCCTTCGCTTTGTCAAGCTGCTGTCAGGTGGTGCTCCTGACCTAATAAGGAGTAAAAATAGCTACGGTGAGCACTGTAGACAGAACAGACACTGGTATCCAGGCTGTTCTGTGTCTAAGTTGACATGTCTTCTCAATATAACCCCACATCACAGTGTGTTTTACTGCGCTCAGCTCCATTCTTAAAACCCGGCAAAACAGGTATGTTGGCATGGGTACGCATCAGCATGGACTTTAAATGACGTTAGATTCAGGCAGTTATGTTGGTCTCTAGTGAATGGCTGGGGAAATCGAATCAAATCAAATAGTTGTGTGTCTTTAAAACAAAAACATATAAGCGTAGATGTAGCCTAAGTTTATTCAGACCTCTCTTCTGTGCCAGCACATCACAGACACAGCAGTGAATTGAACTGTCTTCAGTTAACAGACCTGTTGAGGGATCCGTGGGGGGCCCGAGGCCTGCAGGGGGGTTGAGGGCCCAGTGCAGGTTGCTCCTGAACTCCTGCTGGTCTTCAGTGTGGATCAGCTCGAACACACTCTGGTGCATCACGTCAGTCTGACAGGGAAACACAATACACAGTCTGATAAATCAAAATGAAAATTAGACTTCACAAGTTGGGGCAGGTGTTCTGTTGAAGCCGTCGCTGTCAGCAGGTACCCCGAGGGGTGCGTTTGAGTCCGTCGGCCTTGAAGTGGAGCCAAAAGGAATCGAGTGTCGCTCAACATTTGATTCACATAGTTGAATCGGAGCCAAAGACCCGCTGTGACCCCGCTATCTGTCGTCCGGACCCAGCATGACCTGGCTGACGACCAGAGTGGAACCACCCTCACAGAGAAGGAGGGGTCAAACACAGGTCACCAGAGAGGAATTTTGTCAGGCAGACGTGTTATGTAAAATACCTCTGAGCAGAGAAATGAAAAGGGGAGTTAATATCTATGCAGCCTGGATATTAACTCTTTAAAACAAAGGTTGTGCTAAGCTAACGGTGTCTACGCTGAGAAGCATCCCAGAAGGAGCAGCATCGTCTGTGTCTTTCCAAAGTCCTTCTAAGGCAAGTCGTAACACTCCGACGCCATCTTTGAAACGCGCCAGGGCAGCTATTTGAACTTAACTCCCTTCGCCCATTCAAAATGAATGGGTGAGGGTCTGGTTCTCTACTGCCAGAGCTCGCTGGGACATAAAAACTACATGAATGGCATCAGCAAAAAAGACTGATCCAAATCGATGAGAAAACTTGCCAGTTATGTTCCTTAATAAGGTTTAAAACCGCTTTTTTCTTCCTCAGGTTATTCAACTGCGCAAGCGCGAAGCTTCACGACACTGTTTCAAAATACGACTCCAACAACGTAAGACGTCACCGGAGCGTGAGCTTTGTTTTGAGGGGTGGGGAACCCTGGAGCGCAGCGTATTTAATAATCATGAGGAAGCAAGCGAGCACACACCCAGATACCTGTGGCTTCTACAGGTGCTGCAAAGGATCTTTACAACTTTCATAAAACGGGTGCTTCCCATCCTTAAATGTGATTGGCTGAGCTGTGTTCCATGCCGTTGTAAAATCAGTGTAACTGACGGCTTCTCGGGGCTTATTGCTTAAATATTTCCAACTGTGTCTGTTTGTAATTTCATCCCGACTATAACCAAGAACGTTTGTTGTCTGGAATAAATAAAGTCGATGGATTAAGTCTGTTCTCTTATTATCTCTGGTCGCAGACTGAGAGGCAAATTCACAGGTGGAGCGAGGCGTTACTTTCCAAACACACTTTCCCCGTGACCCTCCCTACTACTGTCAATGGTCCCTCCCTCTGGAGTCCTCTATGCAGCAACTTGACCAAACTGTCGTTAAGGTGGTTAGGCAGGCTTACGTCACTACAACATGATTGACAAAAAAAATCACCAAACAATTGGCTTTGTGAGTGGCGGAAGAGGCGGGACATGTGCGTACGACCGCCATACTGCCGTTGCAAACTCCTCCATTCATTTATATGGGAGTGTTCAGTCTCCTCATAAGAATGTCTCTGGTCTTTCCCTTGTCCAGCTGTTCTTTCCCTCCCTGTTCCTCACCTGTGTCCTGTTTTTTGGGTGTTACACCAGCCGCTGACACCCGGTGTTTTCTGTTTCCAAACACTCCACGTTAGCAGAGACAGCAGCGTCAACACAGATTTGGGTTTGTTCGGTAAATGCGTGGTGACGCGCCTCAGGTGGACGGGGAAATGAGGGGCGAGAGGTGATGTTTACACCTGTGCGTGTGTCTGAAAGGTGTGTGTCTGTGCTCAGTGTGCCTGCAGTGAGACAGTGTGTGTGTGTGTGTGTGTGTGTGTGTAGGTGTGTGTCAGACAGACAGACAGACTTTGGGTAATTTGATAATCACATTCTACAAAATGAGATTAGACCGCAGGCAGCGGCGCTTCGTTGTGAAACCAATTGGATTAAAGCTCTGGCTCCATATGTGCGTTTGTTTCAATCCTCGGGGCGCTCGGGACAATGCGCTCACTTGCTGCTCTCAGGGTTGACTGTCATGAGCCTCATTGTCCTCGTTAACGCCCCGAGAATCCTCATAATTCAACAGCTGCAGCGGGACTATATGTGCCTTTATATTACACTCTCGTAATAGATTTATAAAAACATGTCCTGTAAGTCCTGTGACGCCTCTCTTGCTGGACCAACGGGAGTCTCTGTGCGGTTTCGGGGTAATGTTGTCGTTCTCACCTGGACCAAACAAGCCATGCTAAAGGTGGACACACGGCACGATCCAAAGAGTTAGATATAAGATACTTGAAAATCACCAGGAGGGTTTTACCTGATGGAAGCCGAGGTAATCCTGGATGGTGTGAGAGCAGAAGAAGATGATTCCCTCAGCTGTCACCACCAGGACGAAGCCGTTCAGGGCCTGCAGAGAGAAAACGTTTATGTGTTTTAAAGTGATCGTCAGTGGTGTTCGTCCCGCCTCCAGCTCCTACGAACATCAAAGAAGGCTGATGAGGTCATTTTTAGTTTAGTTTAGTTTTTCTATGCAGTCTGGTAAAGATATTAACAAATTCAGACTTCCTCAATAATTCATAAGCCAAATGTTGTTAAAGCCAGGGTTCCCAAACATTTCACAATCTCAAATATTTTTCTTTTCAAGGACCCATAATAACATTTTTTTCTTGTCCCAATTGCCGGGCATTTTTTAAACATATCAGATTTACAATGTAGTAAAATATAAAAAATTGTCCGAATTTTTTTTTAAAAACTGTCCCAAGAAATATTAGTAAAAAGTCAGAAAAATATTAGTAAAATATCTGAAAAAAAACATTAACAAAATGTCAGACAAATATTAATAAAATGTATTAACTGATCGTCAAATATTAATTCTCAGAAAAAATATAAATAAAATGAAAATTATAAAATACAATGTCAGACAAATATTAATAAATTGTCCAGAAAAACATTAATAAAATGTCTGAAAAAATAATAATAAAATGTCTGAAAAATATTAATAAAATCTCTGGAAATATTTAAAAAATTCAGACAAATATTAATAAAATGTCCACAACAAAAATTAATAAAAATATCAATAAAAATATCAATAACATGTATGAAAAATTTTACAAAAATTATTATTTACAAAATGTCTGACAAATATTTAATTTAATATTTTAATAAATCCAAGACATATCAATAAATTATCAGAAAAAATATTAATTTAATGTCCAAAAATTTTTTTACAAAATGTCAGAGAAAATACTAATTAAATCTTTCACAAATATTAATAAATTAAATAAAAACATTGATTAAGTGTCTAGAAATATTTATGTCGGAAAAAAACATCAATTAAATGTCCGGAAATATAATAAAGTGTCAGAAAAAAATATCAATAAAATGTCAGACAAATATTAATACATTCCATATTTAAACCTAACTTCAGCCAGCTGGCATACATTAAAGGAGAAAGACGAAATGTAAGTAGAAAATTAAGAACCGTACAGGATGGAAAACAAAACGCCACACACTGACACATACTCCATTATGTCGTCAGCTACAGAAAATAACTGTGCCATTGTGTTACGTTACCTGGAAAGTTATCAATGGAAGATACAGTAAGTGTAATAATTTCATTACACACAAGAAAATTTCATGATATTTTCCAAACTTTGACATGATATTCAGTACTTCAATGACTTTTCCAGGCTAGGAAAACTTGACTGTAAAATTCCATGACTTTCTCCAGGTTTTTACTGCTAAAAAACAAACGTCAGCCAGCAACAAAATATTAAACGAGACTTGTTCAGAATAAATTAGCAGTGAGAACACAGGACGACAGAGAAGAAATGGGACGGCAGAAAGAATAACAGAGGACTAAAAAAAAAAAAAGCGGGGATGAGACTTCTCCCCCGGGCAGAAAGAGAGGAAGACGAGGAGGAGACACTGGAGCTGAGAGGAGGAGGGAGGAGAAGGAGGTCAGTACTGGATGACTAACACCTCCATCATCGCTCCTCCTCTCCCTCCTCGAGCCTCGGGGCTCGGTGAGGAGGTGATGACACTGTGTCCCGACACTGCAAAGAGTCACAACGGCATCCTGCCAGCATCCGCCTACACCTCACTGACGAGGATGAGGATGAGGATGATGATGACCTCCATTGGAATACGGCCTTTATCCGAACAGACACTAATCCGCTCCTCGTTCTCAACATCTCGCCGCTGTTGGGGTCAAAACTTTCCCTTTGAAACCTCTTTCAAAGTCCATTATATGATGTCAAAAATTCATTAGCGTCAGGCTGGAAACAAGACGGCTCCTCTGAGCTGCTGAATTATTGACACTAAAGTAGGAGGGTTTTACTCGATAGAGGCAACACGTGACTAGAGAGAGACAAAACTCTGATTTCTTTCAATAAAACCAAAGTTATTTATTCCCTGCTGTGATATTAACATCTATAGTACGAGCCCAGACTGATTACTTTGTTCTGATTGGGTCAGTTCACGGCTCTGACTCAAAATGGCCGCCTCTTCACTGCTCACTGTTCTGTATGAAAGGTACAATCGTGGAATTAGAGGGACAGAGTTGTCTTGCCTTTACGACGACACTGGTGGTAGTAACAGCGCCGTTTAAAGGGACAGCCAGCAGGACAGGATCATGGAGGAGACGGATGTGGCACTTTGACAACAAACGATGTGTGTGAGCAACTGGGAGATTTAAAAAGTAGCTCATAGCAGTTAGCAGCTAACTCAAAAGAAAGAAGACGGATGAAAATTGGGAAAACAATAAGGTTCCTCTCTGAGCAACACATCCTCACTGTGACCTCGTCACATGTCCACGTTTGGCCATTGACTTTCCACGTCCACATACGACGTGCAAGGTACCCTGGGTGTGTTGGTTGTTGACATTCTGGGACGCCGTGTCACATTCTGCCCTGGTAAAATGTCAGAAAAATATTAATAAAACCTCTGGAAATATTAATAAAATGTCCAAAAAAAAAAAAAATCATTAACATGTCTGAAAAATATTTAGAAAATGTCTGACAAATATTTAATAAATGTCCAAGTAATATTGATAAATTATCAGACAAATATTAATTAAATGTCCAAAAAAATGTTTTTAAATGTCAGAGAAAATACTAATAAATCTTTAACAAATATTAATAAATTACATAAAAACATTAATAACGTGTCCGAAAAAAGTATTATAAAATGTCTGACAAATATTTTAAAAATGTCCAAAAATCAATAAATGTCCCACAAAAACATTAAAGAAATGTCCGGAAATATTAATAAAGTCTCAGAAAAAAATATCAATTAAATGTCAGACAAATATCAATACATTTCGTATTTAAACCATAATAAACATACAACGTGCAAGGTACCCTGGTTGTGTTGGTTGTTGACGTTCTGGGACGCCGTGTCACATTCTGCCCACCTCAACTTTCGTCCTTGTGCCGCCGTGTTTCCTTCTGACGCCACTGTCTATCATGCTATGGTTAAAGGACACTTTTTTTAGTTGGTTTCTGACGCCGTTTCTGACGTTGTCCACAAATCTAACACCCTAATTATCAAGCAGTCATGATACTGCAAGATGTCACCCTCCATGTCAGACTTCGGCAGACTTAACACGTATTTCATGTATTTGAGCCATGTCAAGCTTTGTACCCACATCCATCCGGCTCATGAACGCCTGACTCATGTGTGTATACGTGTATGTATGTGTACATGTAATTTGTATGCATATACATGTACATGACTCATGAATGCCTGACTTATGTACATGGTTGTTTACACCACTTTTTTTTTTAACTTGACCATGGATTGCTTTTATTTATTTATTTATTATCTGCCTATGTATGTGTATATGTATGTATATATGTATGTATATATATGTATGTGTATGTGTATGTATGTATGTGTGTATGTGTGTGTATGTATATATATATATATATATATATATATTTACTTATGTATTTATTTATTTACTTATTTTAACATTTGTTTTATCATTACCTATTCATCATGTATCTATTGTGCTGGCAAGCTTTCTTCTTTCTTCTATCCAATTGTGATGGTTAATTGTTGGTATTTGTTGAGGCATGTGGTATATTGTGTTGTGTTGCTGGGTATGTGACCTGTACACGCACTGATGCTCTGCACAAATGAAGTTCCTAACGGATAAATAAAGTTCTTTGAAGTTGAAGTTGAAGTTGAATTGTTTTTAACGTGAGAATTTACTTCCCTTTGTTATTTTACTTTGCTATAAACGGAGTATATTTTGGTTTTGGAGTGTTGATCGGACAAAACAAGACAGGGCTGCGACCAAGTGGCATTTTGAGACCATTTTTGTGGTCAGAGCAAGCGTTTTTACAACTGCTTGCTCGTGTGCGAACCACAAATTTGTGGGAGTTTTTTATTTTTATTTTTTCCATGTTGTAAAACGAAGGAGCAAGTCCACCAGTGTAGGCTGATGTCTGTGAGAGGAGGAAGGTCCAAGAATGATTGATTAGTTAACTGTGAGGATCACGTCATCTACACTGATCAGTAGGCTCCGAGAAAACGTTGCAGAGGAAACGTTCAACTATCGCTGGAACGGAAACGCGCCGGCAAAGTCCGCGAGTCTGCACGTGCGGTGAAGTCCGGACACCTGAAACGTTTGTTCTCAGTCTTCAATTGTTTAAATAATGATAGAATAATTTCTTAAAATCCTTAGGTGATCTGTTTTCATGATGTTCATGAGGGACAGTTTTCACTATCTTTGGAAATTTTTCAGACCAAAGAACAATTAAATTAACCGGAAAGTTGTCCACAGATTAATTAACAATAACAAGACAATACATAAATTGTTTTTTCAGTCTGAAGAGAGACCAAACAGTCAGGACTTCATGAATTAAAAGCCTGAGAATGTCAAACACGACCAGATACGTCTTTAATCTAACATTTAAGATTAAAAAAAAAAAAAAAAAAAGCTGCGACCCACAGTCCAGAGTGTGACCACACCCAACATGCACACACCACAGCACACACATGAAGACATATAGAGTGTGCAGAGGGGAGCAGCACACAAGGTCTGTGTATAAATATTTACTGTAGATTCCTCTGTTTGTTGTCTCTGTCAGACACAGGAAGACTGGCTGTGTTCCTGTCTCAGTGTTTACCACAGAAGAAGTCTTTCCAAACAACACACTCTGACCCAGTTCACACACACACCTCACTCGTCTATAGGAGGACGATATGAAGACACCAGGGGTGTGTTTAAGATCCTGTAATTTACTGTCAAATATCTAAGAATACTTTAAATGCTTTTAGTTGATTTCCACCAACACACACACATCCTTGGTCCAAACCCCCCTCTCTTCAATAATAGATGTGTTCACCGGCTCTGTATAATTCATGGGCCGGTGTCTGTAATGGAACAGAGCGACAGAGCGGCTGAAAGCAGGAAGCTGCTGCTCCTTGATTCTTCACTGCTGCAGTGACCCAGTTACTCCTCTGGGATCGACCAGCGTTTTCCTCTGCCTCTGTGTGTCCATACTTTGAGTTTCTACTACTGTTAATTCCCTTTGGGTGTTTTTTCATGGCAGTTTCTGGACCACGCTTTTTCAACTCCCAGAATTCGTTCCAACAGCCCCTGTATCACATCCTCGTCTCTGAGAACAGTGCTGTAAAAGCTGTGAGAGTGAACCTAAAAGCTGTGGGCCGCGCAGATAAACAATGAGCTGAGAGCCACTATAAAGCTCTGTAGGAGGGGTGTTCTCAGAGAAAACACCCTGTCATTATTTCAACTTTTGTAAATAATAATAGTGTGACATGAAAGTGAACAACATCTGTGGTGAACTCAAATTCATTTCTTTTTTCAAAAGCTGATGTAAGTCCAAGAAAACAAGCCATGTGTCCTCTCGTCCCGCTGTGCGGAGCAGCCTCTCCTCCATCTGAAGCTTTCTACTGACCTGAAACAGCCAATTACTGTTGTTGTTGTGTACAGACGCTCCGCATGATGCACATGAAGAGAAGCCACAGCCGACTCTGAGCCTCAGAGCCGGGGGATCGTCAGCGGTTACATGACTTGACTGAGCCTCGTCACATATGAATCCAGATGTAAACATGTCCGAGACCGCTCAGCACAAACTGTATCCAGATGTTTAAAGAGTGTAAATACATCTGTTTGGCTGCACTGCACTCATTAACTCCACGCCACATTAGCCATGATTAAAGACGCCGCAGATCAGTGAAACATGTTGTCTAAACATGACAGCGGCCTCACCAACCTGCAGCAGCAGCTCCCCCTCAGGTATGCGACTGTCCACGGACGCTTTGCTGTCATTGCTGTGATCGCTGATCTTCTTCACGCCGTTGGACAGCTGGTTCTTCAGCGCAACTGCAGAGAGAGACAGATGGAGTAAGTTAGCGACAGACATTAATCAAACACAAATGAACTCTAAAAAGAAATCTGTCATCATGTCATGGAGCATGTTAGATTATCACATGAAGGCTGGCTCCATGACTGAAAACAATTTCAGTCCCTGTTGATGACAGTTACCAGCCCCACATCAACAAGAAGCTACTTTAGCATTTAGCAATTAGCATCCTTTAAAAAACTACTGTTTAGTTTTGGGATCCTGTCTGATTTGGGCCCCTAATCTCCAGGGCTGGTACCTGCAGTTATTCCACAGGCTAGTTAATAACATGTAGGGCAGGAAATCCAAAGTGTGGGATCATTTTGAGAAGGTGAAGGACCAACCCAAGGTGATATGTAAACTCATCTTCATTGGTCCACTACAAACATGACGTATCATGTGAAACATGGAAGTAGCTACATGCCCATTAGCCCACAGCGTCATTAACAGGCTATTGTTTCTGCTGTCTATTTCTCTCTACAATGTTCTTAGAGACACATTTTAGTGCCATATTGTTTTCTATTAGTGGGCACCACACTCTTGCCTGCACAGTGACAACAGAGGCTGAAAAAACTAAAATGGTAAAAATAAGTAGCACTGATCGAATATAAACCAAGATTTTGATAATGGAGCCTGCCTCTTGAAGATTGCAGAAACCTTCCCAAACATTCAGGCAAGAAAAAACAGGTGAAACTGTCACTTCAATATCATTTTCAATGACTAATTATCAGATAATTTGACTTTATCCTCTGCAGCTGCGTCCTGTTACGACTCGTACAGTCCAGGCAGAGGAGCTGATATGAGGAGGACTGCAGCACAGATCGAGAGCGAAAGGAAAACCTGAGGGAGTAACACCTTCACCGAGACACACAGACAGACAGAGAGGGAATTTCAGGACACAAATATTTTCTGTTTCACTTCATTAGCTCGCACATAAACAGACACAAACACTGTGCTCCTCAAAGTTTGTTGACAGCTACAGCGACTACAACATTTCCTGTACAGTCAGGCAGACAAAACATCCCACGGGGGGCTTCTCTGTGACCTCTGACCCCCGAGACAAAAACACAGAGGCCGGCACGGTGCCTTTGACCCCGGGGATAAAATGTGTTTGAGTGAGAGAAAACAAAGAGCTTTTCTGAAGCAGCGGCCGAGACGTTAATGGAAGAGGAAGTCTGAGACAATGCAGAGGCCTAAGGTTCGAGCACTTAAACTGCTTCTTCTGATCGCGACCCAAATTCCACACAGGGATCGATGAAGCTCCATCGTGTCTGTTTGTCATCATTAATGCAGTCTGTGTGTCCATAAACTGACCACAAGCCTTGACATGGATCCAGCACTGAGTCATATATGAGATTTATTCAAAAAGAGACATATTAGCTCTCTGTTTTTGTACTTCAGTACTTTTTTTCTGTGGCCTACAGCTTTATATTTTAATCCTGAACCCTGCCGCAGCCTGAGAGGAACAAAACGAGTCTTAAAACTTGTGCTGTGTTCACCCAAACCTTTTGTCTGTCGGTGACAGAGCTCAGCGTAGTGGAAGCTCACACGGCAAAGAGAGAGAAAGACAGAGCAGGAAAAGCATGTCGACTATCAATAATTAAGATCTGCAAAGGGTGGAGGGGGTGTTCTGCGCCCTGACGTCACCAACGGGAGCCGGCGGCAAGAAAAAACACCCCGAGGCGACCTGGAGGAGGAGGAGGGCACATCTGTTGGCACAACGGAGGGCGGCGAGGACACCAACAGCCATTAAAAACATCACAACAGACGCTCTTCACCTCCTGTGACTCACAGCGCGAGGGCAGATGAGGAACATATAGGGAGCTCTGTACATCAGGCAGGGTGAGGCGGGAGGGTTTTACTGCTGGGTGAAATCAACATCATGATTTTAATACAGTATTCACATCACAACCAGGGCGCACAGCCACGTCTACAGAGGCTGTTTTTACAGCGCTGCTCAAATATACCTGTAAATATTGTTTAACACAGGGGTCAGAAATGAATTATATGTTTCCATTTTCATCACTCAGACCCAAAGATATCAGAATCAGAATCAGAATCAGAAATACTTTATTGATCCCCAGGGGAAATTGTTTTTGTTATAGGTGCTCCTTACAAGTGTAAAAGAAGAAGATATAGTGCAAACAGAAGAAAATATAAGAAATATAAGAAGATAATTTACAAAATATATATGTAGAGACCACACAACATAATTTACAATATATACAGGAACCTTATATACAGACTGAACAATACAGTCAGTTATTGTACAGATTATTTAGGAATAAATATGTAATAATTTATTATGAGTTGGTGACAGTGTTGAAACAGTCCAAGGGCAACTCAGAGGGAGGAGTTGTACAGTTTGATGGCCACAGGCAGGAATGATTTCCTGTGGCGCTCAGTGGTGCATTTTGGTGGTCTGAGTCTCCCACTGAAAGAACTCTTGTGTCCAACCAGCACATGGTGGAGTGGGTGTGAGACATTGTCCAAGATAGTTCGCAGTTTAGACAGCATCCTCCTCTCTGACACCACCACCAGAGAGTCACACGCCATTCCCACAACGTCACTGGCCTTGTGGATCAGTTTGTTAAGTCTGTTGGCGTCCGCCACCCTCAGCCTGCTGTCCCAGCACACAACAGCATAGAGGATAGCACTGGCCACCACAGACTCATAAAAAATCCTGAGCATAGTCCGGCAGATGTTGAAGGACCTCAGTCGCCTCAGAAAATAGAGACGGCTCTGGCCCTTCCTGTAGAGGGCATCAGTGTTCTTAGACCAGTCCAGTTTATTGTCAATGTGGACCCCCAGGTACTTATAGTCCTCCACAATGTCCACACTGACCCCATGGATGGAGATCGGGGTCACCGGTGTCTTGGTCCTCTTCAAATCCACCACCAGTTCCTTTGTCTTTGCCACATTGAGCTGCAGATGGTTCTGCTCACACCATGTGACAAAGTTATCCACAGCAGCCCTGTACTCATCCTCATCACCCTTGCTGATACATCCAACTATGGCAGAGTCATCAGAAAACTTCTGAAGATGGCAGGTCTCAGTGCAATAGCTGAAGTCCGTGGTGTAGAGGGTGAAGAGGAAGGGAGAGAGGACAGTCCCCTGCGGGGCCCCGGTATTGCTGACCACTCTGTCTGACACACAGTGTTGCAAGCGCACGTACTGTGGTCTGCCAGTCAAGTAGTCCACGATCCAGGACACCAGAGATTTTTAATTAACCCTCATTTTTGACAAAGATAAATCATCAGCTTCCTCATCTTTTACCTTGTTTCCACTGGGCTTCAGTGACCTGTCTAGTCCAGCATCTCACCGCCGTGACCGTAATTAATTTTTCAAAGGTTCAACAGAGTGACGGGAGGGGAGGGTCCCCCAAATGACAACAGCAACAACAGAGATTTGCAAACTACAGAGTGTTTGTGGATGCTGGGCTTCAAAAGGCTTGTATTAAATATTCATGGAGACTTTGTTTTACTGTTTCAGTTTTCATAACACACAATGTTGTCTATCTATCTAGGTGATATAGTTTGAATATCTGGACTCATTGTGACTAGGGCTGTCAAATGAGTTTTTTTTTCATTTATCACAATTCGTCACTTTTTGAATTGCATTCAGACATTTTATTATTATATATCTGATATTTTATTAATATATTTTCTGACACATTATATATACTTTTCCGACATTTTATTAACATTTGTCGGATATTTTATAAATATTTCTTTCCGACATTCTATCAATATTTGTCTGATATTTTCTTAAGACCAGTGCAGTGCCCGTGGAAGCTTCAGTAGATGTTTCATGTATGGCCAAATGAGGCTGTGTTGGATGGTTGGATGTACAAAGAGGTGTACATACTCTTACATAGTGTTAATAGAGAAACTGTACATTGGGTAAGACATGAACGTACATTGAGATATGGAGAGACACTCAACATCATTAGGTTTCCTAGCTTTCTGTAGGCGAACAATCTTGAAATGGTAGCTAGCAAGCACGTAACCCTGCACGCCTGAAAGGAAAAACAAACGTTTCTGACCTAGCCATACTTTGGTATGGGAAGTTTAGGCAATGTTTTAGTCAATGTAACCATGTTGTAGCCATGTCAGCAAACACCATGAGCAGATGAGAACAGCGTGGTGAAACTTAAGAAATACTACTTACCATGAGATTACTGAAACATGTCATGTTAATGCAAACTGCACCACTTCATCTATTCCTATATGGGGGAGGGACCAAAGGGAATGCCATAACCCCGGGTGTACACTGGATCCGTCGCGTGCGTGGTCCGGCCGTGGCACGGACTCCTCCGTCCTGTGCCGGGCGTCAGTGTCCACTGGAAGCGTAGCGAGTTTTCATGGGTGTTTTTATTTTGAAAATTGACCGGATACTCTCGTCTTTTCTGCACCTGACTTCCTGTTTGACTCATTTGGTCTGTGGAAATCATCGCGCGGCGTCTGTCAAAAAAATAGACCCGGCGTGTATTTTTAGTGGAGCGCCGAGCTGCTTCTGGTGGAGCCGTTTACATTGACTCTAATGGCTGCGATAAACTCCAGCACCCACGCCGTGGCTGAATCGCCCACGTGACGGATCCAGTGGACATCCGGGGTAAGCGTGTGCAAAGTTTTGGGTGACGCAGAGCGGTATAGCAGTAGGTAATTTGATCTTGTATTCCGTGAGGCGTGGCTACAGCTGCGAGCGAGAGCGTGATAGGCTGACTGGTTACATGGAGGTGTATGGGATTTAAACTTTTAATGATAACGTTGTGAATATGAATCCAAAAAACTTCAAAATGAAGGATGCACACCATCGTGCCATGTGCAAGCCATATCTGAAAGCTCAGGTTGATCTGACAAACAGTCAGAGAGATATGTGAGACACACACACAGACAGACAGACACACACACAGACTGACACACACACAGACACACTGACACACACTGACACACAGACACACACTGACACACAGACACACACACAGACAGACAGACACACAGACACACACACTGACACACACACTGACACACAGACACACAGACACACACACACTGACAGACTGACAGACAGACACACAGACAGACACACAAAGAGACAGACACACAGACAGACACACAGACAGACACACAGACTGACACACAGACTGACAGACACACAGACAGACACAGACACACACACACTGACAGACTGACAGACAGACACACAGAGAGACAGACACACAGACACACACACAGACACACAGACTGACACACAGACACACACACAGACACACAGACACACACACAGACACACAGACACACACACAGACACACAGACTGACAGACACACAGACACACAGACACACAGACTGACACACACACTGACAGACACACAGACACACAGACACACAGACAGACAGACACACACACAGACACACAGACACACAGACAGACACACACACAGACACACAGACAGACAGACAGACAGACACACAGACAGACACACAGACACACAGACACACAGACAGACACACACACAGACACACAGACAGACAGACACACAGACACACACACAGACTGACAGACACACAGACACACACACTGACAGACACACAGACACACACACTGACAGACACACAGACACACAGACAGACACACACACAGACACACAGACAGACAGACACACAGACACACACACAGACTGACAGACACACAGACACACACACTGACAGACACACAGACACACACACTGACAGACACACACACAGACACACAGACACACTGACACACACTGACACACAGACACACACTGACACACAGACACACACACAGACAGACAGACACACAGACACACACACTGACACACACACTGACACACAGACACACAGACACACACACACTGACAGACTGACAGACAGACACACAGACAGACACACAAAGAGACAGACACACAGACAGACACACAGACACACAGACACACAGACAGACACACACACAGACACACAGACAGACACACAGACAGACACACAGACTGACAGACACACAGACAGACACAGACACACACACACTGACAGACTGACAGACAGACACACAGAGAGACAGACACACAGACACACACACAGACACACAGACTGACACACAGACACACACACAGACACACAGACACACACACAGACACACAGACACACACACAGACACACAGACTGACAGACACACAGACACACAGACACACAGACTGACACACACACTGACAGACACACAGACACACAGACACACAGACAGACAGACACACACACAGACACACAGACACACAGACAGACACACACACAGACACACAGACACACAGACAGACAGACAGACAGACACACAGACAGACACACAGACACACAGACACACAGACAGACACACACACAGACACACAGACAGACAGACACACAGACACACACACAGACTGACAGACACACAGACACACACACTGACAGACACACAGACACACACACTGACAGACACACAGACACACAGACAGACACACACACAGACACACAGACAGACAGACACACAGACACACACACAGACTGACAGACACACAGACACACACACTGACAGACACACAGACACACACACTGACAGACACACACACAGACACACAGACAGACAGACACACAGACACACACACAGACACACAGACAGACAGACACACAGACACACACACTGACAGACACACAGACACACACACTGACAGACACACAGACACACACACAGACTGACACACAGACTGACAGACAGACACACACACTGACAGACACACAGACACACAGACTGACAGACACACAGACTGACACACAGACAGACACAGACACACAGACACACACACAGACACACAGACTGACACACAGACAGACACACACACAGACACACAGACACACACACAGACTGACACACAGACTGACAGACAGACACACACACTGACAGACACACAGACAGACACAGACACACAGACACACACACAGACACACAGACTGACACACAGACAGACACACAGACACACAGACACACAGACACACAGACACACACACAGACTGACACACAGACAGACAGACACACAGACACACAGACTGACACACAGACACACACACTGACAGACACACAGACACACAGACAGACACACACACAGACTGACACACAGACTGACAGACAGACACACACACTGACAGACACACAGACTGACACACAGACAGACACAGACACACAGACACACAGACACACACACAGACACACAGACTGACACACAGACAGACAGACACACAGACTGACACAGACACACAGACACACAGACACACAGACACACACACAGACACACAGACTGACACACAGACAGACAGACACACAGACTGACACACAGACAGAGATTTCTTGCTTTATATATAGATATTCTAGGACATTTTATAAAATATTTTTTTCTAACATTTTTTTTTCTAACATTTTAATTAATATTAATAATTAATTATTTATTGATATATTTTCTGAAATTGTATTCTTTTTTCAAATATTTTATTAACATTTGTCGGACATTTTATGAATACGGACATTTTATGAATACATATTCATGAATACATATTATCTGGACACATTTTCCCCACAAGCACAAGCCTATGGCATTTCACATTGTATAAATGAGCCTTCTAAACTCAAATTTATTTATAAAGCACATTTAAAAGTACCTCACTTTAACTAAAGTGCTGCACAAAAGGAATAAGTCGCTTAATCACACACACGAGAGGCAACATAACTCAAACATTCAGAGACACAACACACACAGGCAGACGTCACAGAAAGCCCCATCACAGGGACTCGAACACTACTGAATAAAAGAGGACTTTAAGCCTGGACCTAAGCGAGATCTGACTGGGAGGGGGATGCTGTCTCACAGTTTGGGGGGCAGACACAGCAAAGGCAGGATCACCCCTGGGCTTGAATCTGGAGCGTGGGACAGTCAGCTGACTTCACAATAAGGGATGAGGAGGTCTGTGATGTAGGACGGGGCCAGATCATTATAGTCTCTGTACACAAATAGGAGAACCTGAAAGTCAACACTGAAGAAGCAGCCAGTGGAGAGGAAGCTAAAACAGGTGTGACAGGGTCTCTCATTCACGTAGGTTTCTTTCAAGGTTCACTGAAACAAACAACTGTCTTATGCTAAACACCATAAATACACCATGCTAACATTATTAGCATAAGTCTATGATGTTTTACATTGTATACATTAGCCTAGCAGCTAGCAGAGTCCAGGATAAACAGCGAGGAAACAGCAGAGGCAGGAAATAATAGACAACGCTGCTGTATTAAATAAGTAACCACTAATCTGCTCTGAGCACTTGGCAGATGGCTTCACATGGAAACAGATGTGGGCTAACACACACACACACACACACACACACACACACTGGACTGAAAGTTTACATTTCAGAGTTTCTCTGCTGCAGCAGAGGAGAACTGATCGCAGAGTAAATGTGATAACCAGGCGTTTACCAGACGTCCTCACCTCCTCACCTCCACAGAAATACATTTGGCATTTTGTTCTCCTGCATGTGCTGCTACATGAGGTGGGAAAGAGTCGGATATGGAAAGAAACACAATCGGAAACTGGTTTTGGAGAGCTGAAAGTCAATTGTAAATCTTGGGAGGGGAACATGGAAACCTGAAATAAACACACGCTGGACTAAGAAAAATGAAAGCGGGGGTTTCTCTGGGGTTGCAGGAGTCAAAAGTTGAAAAGTGGGCGCCTGTGCCTCCCCCGCTTCGTCCTTCAAAAGGTCTGTAAAGCGGCCGTGAGTGGATTATCCCGTCGTGTTTTTATTCTCCGAGGCTTTCATCTCCTCCTCCCACCTCCTCTCCGCAGTCTCCTCAGACCTACATTACTGTGTGACTGAGACTTTGGGACAAGGGTCGACTCGTGGCCACGGGCGAGAGGAGCTGACCTACAATACGTTACGGTTGTATTAAGACGTTACGATGAGAGAGAGGGGGGGGGGGGTCGTCCAGGGTTCATGCACTTACACAGAGATGGGTCTGCTGACCTGTTTCTGCAGGGTCAGCGTGGAACAGGGACGGATAATGTGTTTATGAGCAGAGACTCACAGGTTAGAGCTGAGTTCAGTCTCTGACAGGCTGTTGTTTGAAGGATGAGAATTAGACAGACGTCTGCTGAATTGTTAATTACTGTAACCTGTTACAGAAGAATCAGAATATGCCGAGATATTCCTTTAAAAACATTTTTAAAAATGGCATTAGGATAATAAGCACATGACAGACACATCAGCTAAAGGTGAAAATATTAATTTCTCACTGATGAGACACTGATGCACGTCCTCGTCAGCTCACACTGGCTCCTTTTTTTGGATAAACCAGCAAAACTGTGACCTAGAACGTTGATTATTTACCTAATTTTTGTCTTAACCCCGAGATTAAACCCACAGAGGACCTCACATCTTACTGTAACTTTAAACAGAGATGATTTTTACTTTTTTGCGATCATAGATTTACAAAGCAACACTTACATTTTTGCTACTTCAGCTGCTGGCATGGCTGCTACCACAACTAGACTTCACTTCCTTAGACGTACTTAATTATGTCAGACATCAAAACTCTACTCAGACGGGCGTCTGTATGATATAAATGCAGTATATTACATTGACAGATGTCCAAACAGGCTCACAAGACACTGGTTTGAAAACTGAAGCCAACTAGACTGTAAAATAATGGACGTAGCTATCATGACACTCATTTGATTGTGGATTCCAGTTTTGAAGCCTCGAGTTCGGCATTTTGGTCGTCGCCATCTTGGTTTTTTGGAGCCAGAAGTGATTTGGATGAGAGGGTGGATCTGACTGAGAAGCAGAGGATGCTATTGTCACTCAAATTTAAGCATTAATAAGATGTAAACGGGTGAGTTATATAAAAATTCACCCTCCATACAGTTGGCGTAAATGTTTAAATTAGCTATAGAGACCCAAACTGTTTTTGTACCAGGCTGTAAACATGTTTATTTCTGCTGTAACATCAGGCATTTTAACATCAGGGTCTGTGAGGGCTGACTGCAGGTCCTGCACCGGGTTGGGTGACCTGTAAAAGCAAATGTATAGCCTGCAAAAAAATGTACATATAAATATAAATTGACAGGTACAGGCAAGGGGAAAAATGAAGCACACGTGGGCGGGCAGCGGGAGAGAACAACATGTGTCTTTTTTATGTTTCAGAATAAAACAAAGTAAAAAGATGTGCAGTATATGTCTCATATTTTAACATCTAAATCAGCTGCAGTTTGTTTAATTTTGAAAGTCAACGACACAAGTTGAGCCTTGTCGTCACATTCGTCATCAACGTGGAGGACTCCAGCCATTAAACTTAGCAGCCCGAGGATGGAGGCAGCCTACATGGAGTTCAAGACACCCAAGGAGGATCCTTTAGAGGTGTCACGGTAGTGGAAGGAGCTAAAATGTCTCCTCACCTGGCAGCGATTGAACGATTTCACCGTCCCATCCTCGAGCGCAGCCAGTAAAGAGACGTCTCAGAAGTTGCTATTCCTGAAATGGCCACTTGAGGCAGACCCTCTAAGGAGTCGGACATCCAGTATTTCCAGTAAACTGGTTTTGTTTTAATGGTTTTGAGCCTGTTTTATGTGGGCGTTAGCATTAGCATAGCTTCACATGCACGGTGCTCACCAACCTCGCTGCTAGCATTACGGTAAGCTCCACCCTGTTGTTTAAATATGGTCACTTCTGACTCCAAAAATCCAAGATGGTGACGGCAAAAAGGCCAAACTATCATATTTCTGTATCACTAAATATTGCAGCGACTGTTTACACCACTCCCAATTGTGAACGTTGCGTTTTAAAAACATCTCAAACATATAAAACGTGTGCTGGAAAGTGTTGATTTGAGCCTGCTGCAGCAGATCAAACTCCAAATGCAGGACTCAGACAGTCCTCACGTTCAGTGAGCTTCAAGACTTCTGAGGCCTGTTTGTTGTTTTTGGACGGACTCACAATCTGCCTGCGAACACATTCAGCCACACAAACACACACACACACACACACACCTACATCCCCAAAATCCATCTGCTATGCCCGTAAGCCTGCTAACTCCTCGACAAAGCTACTTCACTGCTTCTTAGACGGAGTCTGAATCACACACGGCCCAGACGCAAAGGTCACGACCTCTAAATCTTTATGAAAACATATATTCAGCCAAACAAAAGCGACTTGTGGTGTTAAATATGAGGAGAACAGGAGGGAGGTGGGCTTTAGATTCAGGTTTTTACACACTACTGGTTCATTCCCAGTCTTGTGTCCACCCTGGCGTCCAGAAACTCTCCCTGACCTTCTGTCTTTCTACGTGAAACCCTCCACCGCTGTCTGTGTCTGCGTGTTTCTGCACCTCGGTGTCCGCAGGTCCTGTGCGAGGTGTGAAAAGCTATTTCAGAGTTCCAGTAGGCGGGTGAAGGAAAAAGGGCCGAGCAGCTGTTTTAAAGACGACACACTGACATTTACCAGCTTCACTTTCCTTCTCTAGCTGCGTCAGTTTCACGAGTCGTCATCATCACCACTTCTAAACCAGAACTCGTCATGTGCTGCTTCCTGTTACGCTCCCACCTGCCTCCAGCTGTGTTATGATGTTGTGTTCTTACCGGAGAAGAAGCTCTTGGTGCGGAGGAAGCTGACGCTGAGCCTCAGGATGGACAGTTTGTCCAGGCTGGAGATGACGTCCTCGGGGAAGGGCAGCAGGCTGGCGAGTCGGTCCAGCTCTGAGTGCAGGCGGTCACGGTGGCGTTTGGACGGGTTGGACTTGGCGCCTTCGGTTGGGGTTGGTTTGACTCTAAACAGGAAGGGAGGACCGTGATATTTAACACTTTTTTCATTATCAAGGAAATAATTTTCACCACGAGTGTCACAAACAGAGTTACACTGACATATGGAGCAGAAACTATTATATATGTTATAATAAAATAAATCTAAACAGTCTTGATTAAACCCCAAACACAACAAAACAAGAAAACAATACTGTCGGGCTGAATTTTGGAGAAATGTCAAGAAGAAAGTATGCCCAGGACAGCCACAATATTTCTTTCTGATGTCATAATGCAGTCATTAAAACAGAAGAAAACATGGAAGTCTTGGGTTTGACTTTTAGTGTAAACATATCTGTCTCAATTTATTAATACTGCACATACAAATGAAACTTATAGTAGCTTTGGTAACATGAAATCTTATGAAATGCAATTGTAATGAATGTAATTTGAACAGTTCCTTCAATCTGTGCATTAAAAAGACTTGGAGGCCCCACGATAAGATATTATCACAATATTTGAGTCAGAATACAATATTATTGTTGTTATTTCGCAGTAAAATATATGTAGTGGACTGAAAAAGCAACTGATTTTATTATTCTAGTACACCAAAAGTTTGATTTGTATTATTAATAATCTAATGATAAAAAATTTGGTACTTGGCATCCATGTAACAACACCATAGTACTACACAACAATATCGTGACACTATGCTGTATTGATTTTTCCCCCACTCCTAAAGCAGTTTGTGTACAATATATACTTTTATTATTGCGCAGGAGTTGTATTTTTCCACTTTAATTGGATTATTTAAGTATTTATGACTGTCACGTTCAGTGAGGTGCTAATAAGAGCTGGATTAATATATTAACATCAATTTTATTGTCCAATATTTGGTATTGACAGATTCATTGGTATCGATATTAGATGTGAGGAATCACCAGAGGCCCCAAGATACGATATTATCACGATACTGAAGTCCTGATACAATATTATTGTGATTTAAAGGTGCTGCAATATGATGAGTATTGTGATAAAATACACTGTAATATATTGTGATTAATTACCTTTGTTCAACTGTAACTTTTGTTCCCGAAGGAAAACTTTGTCAACGTCTGTTTAATCTCATAAGACTACATTTTTAGTCTGTTTTTAATCTCGCTTCAGTTATTTTGATTGCATTAAAAGCATTTGATTTTATTATTCTAGTAGGCTACCACAAGTTGAATTTGTATTTGTCATATTAATTATTTATACAGTAGAACAACCAATACTTGGTGCCTGTGTATTGATACAATTACTGCCAAGCAATATATCGCTATGTTATGGCACTCACACAAAAATATTGTCACATTACGCTGTACTGACATATTTATATATCTTGATTTATTTATATATAATATGGGAGTGATCATTTACATATTTATGACTTTCATGTTGAGGGTGGTGCTAATTAGAGCCTGATCGATATATCAACATTAACTTTAATGTCCAATATTGGGTATTAACGGATTCTTTACATGTGTTTATATATATTTAAGTGACTATATATGTTATAATTAACTTATGTTATGATCTCAAGAATCCATTTTAGTACTATCATCAAGAAAAATCAAGTGTAAGCCAGACTCTAGTGTTGATATTGAGCTATTTTCTTCTTAATATTTACATGAAATAGCAACTGATTTTATTATTCTTGTAGGCCACAAGAAGGTTAATTTGTATTTGTCAAATGAATGATTTATGTAATAAAAAACGGTACTTGGTATCTGTTTATTGACACAATATTGCCACTGAATAATATTGCGATGTCATGACACGGCGTGACGATACTATACTGCCGCAAAAATATCGTCATACCATTCTGTATCAATTTTTCCCCCACGCCTAATATATTTACTGTTATTTTTATCATTATTATTATTGATATAATTATGTGGAAGCATTTTTTCTACTGAAATTGGATTATTTACATAGTTTTGACCTTCACGGTGAGTGTGGTGCAAATTCGACCCTGATCAGTCTATTAACATTAACTTTATTGTCCAATATTGGGCATTGACAGGTTCTTTACATGTGTTTATGGATATTAGAGTGACTCTATATACTATTATTAACTTATTTCGTTAATCTCATTCTCATCAGCCACAAAAATCCGGTGTCAGCCAAACTCTAGTGTTAAAATTGAGCTATTTTTCTTCTTAATATTTAAAAAAATAAAGACCCTCTACATGAGTGCTGCTCATGAGATTATCTTTAATAACAGTTTTAAATATTATGACACAATAACACAGGTGTTACAGGAGCATCAGTTAATAGAAACAACTTTAGATATTCACACACTGACCCCTTCTGCGCCGGTTTTCTTCTCTTCCGTCCTGCATACATGTTTGTTGTTGTTGTTGTTGTTGTTGTTGTTGTTGTTGTTGTTGTTGTTTACTCCCAGTGAAGCTGGGGGAAATCCATAAACTCGTATTTTATAACAAACCAGCTCCACACAGTAGATCCCAGTAGAAACCAGTAGCACTCCCACAGACCGGAGGCATTAAGTGACGGACAGTAACTGCTCTGAGCTAGCTTCAGTTGAACCTGTCTTAACGCGTCTAAACTTCATTCATGTTAAAGCAGATAAAACAGGCGCCATTTTGAAGCGTGTATAATGTCACTGTATGGACTCAATGCTGCAGCTCCGTGTCGAGCACCGTCAGAGGGGGGCTGTCGCTCCGGTTGTCCCGGCCATGGCGCTCCGCCGCTGGGTTAAATCCTGCGGACGTTCCGCGATAAAAAGCTCCGTTAAAACTTCACATCCTGCTGACAGAGTTCAGCCCGACATGTTGAATTAAGCTGCTGTAAAGTTACACGCTGTTCCTCCTCTTCCTCCTCCTCTTCTTCCTCCTCTTCTTCCTCCTCTTCCTCTCCTGTCTCCTCTCCGCTGCTCCCTCTCACTGTCCTGGACCAGCGCGTGCTTACCGGGCACTGATTTGACGTCGGGAGCGCGCCGCGGGTCAAAGGTCACGTCAGGGAGAATACAATTAGAAGCTAAAAAGTATTTTAATGACGCACAAAACAGTATAAAAGCAGTACAAAATGTTTGTTTTATATCACTAATGCTGGTTAATATTTTGATCAATGTCACGAGGCTCGCTAACACCTTATCCGTCTTTAAATCGTTGCTTAAACCATATTTTTATTTTTATTTTCCCTTTAAATCCTTTGTAACCTGAGCGAATTGGCGTAACTTAATGACCCAAAAAATTAGTAAGAAGAAAAAAAAAAAGAAAATTAGAAACTAGAAAATTATTAATAATAATAATAATAATAACAAAATTAGTTAATAGAGGGATAAAATGGTAAAAATGTTATAATTTTAAAATATAATAACATGACCCGAAAAAAATAGCAAGAAATTAGTAAAAAAAAAAAAAAAAAAAGAAAGAATGAAAAAAAAAACAAAAAAAAGAGAAAGAAAGAAAATTAGAAATGAAAAAAATTTGTAAAAAAAAAAAAAAAAAAAGTTAACAAAAATGTAAATAGAGGGGGGAAAGATAGTAAAAATGTTATCATTTTAAAATATGATAAAATGACCCAAAAAATTGGCAAGAAATTAGTAAAAAAAAAAAAAAGAAAGAGAAAGAAAGAAAATTAGAAACGAGAAAATTTGTAAAAAAAAAAAAAAAAAAAGTTTACAAAATTAGTAAATAGAGGGGGAAAAAAGGTAAAAATGTTATAATTTTAAAATATAATAAAATGACCCGAAAAAAAATAGTGAGAAATTAGTCAAAAGAGATAATTAGAAACAAAAAAATTAGTTAAAAAAAGAAGAAAAAAAAAGTTAAAAATAAAGAAACGAGGAAACTACCTGGAATGAGTGCTTAAAATTATAATAATGCTGTAACATTATTATATATAACACACTAGCAAGATGTACCTAATAAAGTGGCAGAAATTAAGTCACAAACCAGCCACCCCCCACTCTGAAAAGTAAAGTGCAGTCCCTTGATCTATGTTTCTGGCTGTGCTTGTATTTATAGCGACACCATGTAACTTTGAAAACAGCTAAAGTCTTCCTCTGTCAGATTAAAAGTTGAATTAATAAGCATAAACGCAAATATTGTATTTTTTAGGGTTTAAATAATGATATGATTTTTAACATTTTACACATAATAATCCAAAAATATAATATACAGTGTCTATTTTTTCATATTTCTTTTTGTATATTTGAAATCTATGAGTTAGTAAGTATGAAAATGTTTCTGTTTCATTTTGTTTTAGTTTTTCCTGCTTCACAGTCAATTATCTTTTCCTTTAATGAGCAGCCATCACTGTCACAGTAGCTTAGAGATATTTGTAGTGCAGCGTGTCAAAGTAAGACAGCACATTAGGCTGGTTTTGATCCCCTCTGGCCCAGTTTGGTGCTGCTGTGGAAACCATTAGAGGCTTTACTGGGAGCAGATGTGCTCAATGGAAGACACATGGAGAGACACTGACATCTAGTGGACAACAGAGACCACTGCAGTGACCGGAACTACGATAAAGTGCAATAATAATGTTGAATAAACAAAAAAAAATATGCATCAAGAATTAAATTCAATTTGAGTGGTTTGTAAAATTAAGTTTCAGGTCAATTTTCTAAATATTTTCCCCAATATTTACATTAAAATTTCTTAATTCTGGACTTCGATAGACCCCAAAAAATGACTATAAAACAAAAATATGTGCCTATTTTTCTATTAAACCCTATTGTTTAACTCTTTTTAAGAGTTAGAAAATGACTTACCTTTCTCTTCTCACCTAATAATTTCCTATATTTTTCCCCATTTTTCAACATTCTAAATATTTTTCCCAATATTTAAATGAAAATTCCCTGATTTTGGACTCAAATAGACCTAAAACAAAATAACTACAAAAACTAAAATATGTGCCTATTCTTCCATTAAACCCTATTCTTTTTCCATTTAACACATATTTAGAGTATGAAATGACTTACTTTTCTCTTCTCACTTAATTGTGTTCTATATTTTCCACATTTTTCAACATTCTTTGGTTAAAACAAGCTTTAGGTAAATTTTCTAAATATTTTTTCCAAATATTTAAATTAACATTTCCTAATTTTGGACTTAAACAGTCCCAAAAATTACTATAAAACATAAATATGTGCCAATTTTTTAGAGTGTAAGAACTGACTTGCTTTTCTCTTCTTACCCATAATTTCCTATATTTTTTCCCATTTTCCAACATTCTTTAGTTGAAATATGACAATAAAACACATTTATTTGGAGTCCAGACGACAGAGCAGAGCCTCCACGAAACACTCCTGTGTGTGATCACATCACCTTTAATATGGTGTGAGCATGAAAAGATCGACTCAAACACTCAATACACTGTTAGAGGCAAAATATCGAAGGCAAATCCACGAGATATAATATGTTGAAAAGTTACCAAAAAAAACCATGATAACGAGGGGTTAACATGATGAATATGCTGTGCAGAAAATGTACAAAAAATGACGAAGGCGTGAGTCAGGTTAAGGCAATACGACATTAAAATACACAATATAGGACAATAATGAAAAAGGAAGACAAATATATATATTTATATACAGGTACACAAAGATACTGCAATCTGGAGCCTTGGCCTCCGGGGGTTTGAAGAGTATAGTAAGTACAAATGTTTTTATTTTATTTATTTATCTAGAAGCAAGCAACAAGATATATTTTATATGTTTATATGAATACTTTGAACTGAGAGCACTCAGGATTTTAAAGACGTCACACGCCTCTGAAACAAGCGCTTCACTTTGTACTGAATCTTATAAATCCTGCCTGCGTGAGTTTTTGGTTTCATCTTGGTCAATCTGCGGTCAAGGCGTGCTTGGTGATTTTTGTTGTAGCACCTGAAAGCACCCCCGAAACATCAAAAATGTCCTTTACAGCTGTGATCCACACGGGGAGAAATTTGGGGCTTTCAGGTGCGTTATTACAATTCATATTTTTTTATTTGCTATGGCTCAATTTTCAAAGATTTGTAATATGCAAAGACCCAAACTGAATGAGTCTCTTTAATCACTAAATGTTGTGTTTGACCACATTATCTTTATGATTACATTTGTCTATAAAATAAGAATTTTTGCACAATATTTTTAAGAAAATTGAGCCATAGCAATCTTAACAAACTGTAACTCCACCTGCCTCCTTTACTGCTGCAGTCAGTGGTTAACTACATTACCCAGAATGCCTTTCAACATATCACTTCCTGCTAATGAAGCATTCATGTCATAGAGTGTGTCCCAAATCCAAACTTGCTGTTTGTATGAAGCAGTTTTTGTACACTGATTTAACTGCTAAAACAGTGTACTATGACATTTATTGTGCACTGAATCAGTGTGTAGTATGGATTTGGGACACAAGGGCAGTTTCTGACTTGTAACTAGCGTTCATGACGACCTCCAAGTCACAATTAAGACTACAAAACAAGGACTTTTCTCACTAATACAGAACTAATAGACAGTTTTAGATTATAATCCACGTAAATCCAAATTTAATTTGAAGAGGCTGCTGTTGTTCTTATTTGTTACCGCTAATCGACTGAAATGTCAAGAAAATTGAGACAAAGTCTGTTCCAACTTCTCTCAAATGTCCAAAAAAAAAAAAAAAAAACACTGAAAATTTTAAAGGTTAATTTAGAAGGTTAAAAAATTCTTGCTTTACTTTGTCGACATTTAAGAGTCCAAATTTTACAGAGGAAATTCTGAGTATTTCTTTATAGCACTCCTCTGTAAAAACATTCAGAATATAGATGGAAATAAATTTTATTTTTTTGGCTGTGAGTTTAAAAGTAAAAACTCTTTGAGAAAATGCCTGTTAAATATTTGTTTTGGAAAATTTTCATACATTTTAAGACAAAAATTTGGGGTAAAAATTTAAGAGATATTACAATGAAACTTCTTCAGCTGATTACTTACACTAAGAAATATATATGAATATACACATATATATACATATATCTCTCTATATATATCTAAGTAAAATGAAGTTAAAATTTTTGGGTAAGAGCTTGAGAAAGAAACTATTTTTCAGAAAACGTCCTTTAAATATAAGTTTTGCAAAGTTTTATATATTTTTAGACTAAAATTTAGACACTGAGACTTCTTCAGCGTATTACTTACACAAAGATTATTATTTTTTCGTAATACAAGTTTTCTGACATTTTATGTTTAAATATGCAAATATGGCGTATTTAAGTGCTACTGGAGGTAAAAAAGAGCTTGAGAAAAAACTCTTATGAGGAGAAACCCTTTAAATATATGTTTTGTAAAATTTCATACATTTTTGGACCAAAACTTGGTGTAAAACTTTTAATAGATATCACCATGAAACTTCTTCAGCTGGTTACGTACACGAAGACATTTTTTTTTATGTTACAAGTTTTCTAAAATGTGAATTAAATATGTAAATTTGGCATTATTTAATTAAACATGGACTTTTCATCAACTTTTTTTGATGTTTTCTTTCCACCACTCTTAAAGACGACACGTTACAGAAGCAAAATTGCCCTGAAATATTCAAATTAACGAGTGCATGATAAAATGTTTTCACCTGGGGTGTATCGCTTTAAACGACAGACTTTGGCGTCCATATTTGATGCATTATTGAGCACCAAGTTCAGCAGCTTTTAGAGAAATCAGCTAATTTCTGTTTTAAGTTTGGGTGATGGTGTGAACGCTGCTTACAAGCAGGAAACTCGTGACATGAACGCGACATGTTGAAACCACAGCTACAACCGTTCTGAGCTGTTTCCTGGTGTTTTATGAGTGGAAATAATTTTCTGTATTGTGTCTTTTCCCTTTGGTATCCTGGAGCATATAAAGCATCACAGATGGCTTTCACTTTTCTTTTTTGGTCTTTATGCCAAATATTCAAGTCTGCAGTCACTACTTTTGTTTCTGTAGCTTCTAAAACCGTCTGAAACCTACGTATTCTCAGAGAATTATATTTTTCCAAATAACAAAAGTGCTGATAACTCAGACAAAAATCAGATTTCATGGCTCAGTACTGGACGAAGCGCCACACGTGTCTTGCAGTTTGAGGCTTTCTCACGCTGTTTCTTTTCAATCTAAGTGCTGAATTGTTTTTTAAAATAACAATAAAAGAAGAGGTCAATTTAAAAGGCACTTGTGAAGTGTTCATCTTTTTTTTCCATTTTTTCCCTCATTAAAATATACAATAGCTGCCTTTAACTGTTTTACTTCTGTGTTTCTGCTGCCGGGGCGGATTGTCGGCCGATGCTCCCGGTCTGAGCAAGAACGTCGATAAATTAACCACAAAGACAGAAAGAGGAAAGAGGAAGAGGACGGAGATATGAATAAAGGGTCTACTCTCACATTAACATCCTGCTTTTGAATTTTCAAGGGTTTGGATTTAAAAAAAACCTGATTCAAAGACAATATGAAGGCACTGACTCTCAGTCTGGGTCATTAAAGATGTAAATAATTATGATTATGATTCAAGTAAGACACAATAATGAGTTTATCATCAAATATCTAAAAATTCTAGAGGATCCAGTACAAAAAAACTTATTAAATTTTCTTGCTTATGAAACCTTTTTGTTTTAAAGCTCTGACTTATTTTTGGCAAACACTTTAAAGGAATAGTGCAAAAAAAAAAAAAAAATCTCAAAAAATGGCGAGTTAAGGCAGGGCGAGTTTGGTTCGTATCGAAAATCAAATTTTTGCAAATATTCCTGATGGAAATGTTTTAAATTTTCACCAGACTGAGCCTCCTGTCGCTGTAAGGCACCGTGTGTATTTTTTTTCTCTTTACAACAGGACATAATAAAGAAAAGGAAAAAACTGGCTCAGTGATAAAAGCTCTGACTGAGTGCTTTTAAAATTCACGAGAGAGGCACTAAAGAAGCAGCTGTGTTCACTCAATCATCTTTAAATTGTTAGTAGGATGATGTCGTGATTTCTTTGTGCGTTTTCTTTAATACCCTGTCTGCAAAGCAAATCTCCCTCGCCGGGACAGTGAAGAGCTGAAATGCACGTTTTTCAAAAGGACAAAAACAGCAACGACAAAAAAACAAGTAGATATATTTTATCCTTCTGAGCGCAGGTTTGTTAGGGAGACGGCAGAGGATTGACAGGATGTCGTCTTTCTTTTAGCTTTCGTTAAGTTCAGACATTCAGGTGTCAGCCGCTGGGTGGGAGGCAGGCGTGGACGCTCGGCGCTCTTTGTTAGTGGTGAGGAGGTTAACAAAGCGCCCACTCAGTCCTCATGCTGGAAGGCTTTTCTCTTGTCTTGAAATCAAATCCCCACATGGAATGACAAGGCGCAGCTCCTGATAGTTTAACTTTAGTTTTTTCGTTTGTCGTCTGACACGAAGAGACCAAGGAAATCTTGCCGACAAATGACCTTTCTGGTCGACTGTTCGGGGGCGGCCCTAGATACAACAAATATCACCAATGTCACCATTTCAGTACTTTCTTAAAGGATGCTAACTGCTAAATTTACCAGTGTTCCCTAAACGTCTCATATGCAGGGTGCTGGTTGTGCTGGACGATCTTTGCATCTAATGGCTCCACAATTTCACCTGTGACGATGTTACATGGGGCTACTGTTAGGGAATCAAAGAGCGTTCACGCTACACTAATTCACAAATGACTCTCAGAGTCAGCAGAGGAGGGCGTGCAGAAACAGCTGTGAGACTCGTGTGCGGTGTGTTTGCCGGTTTTACAAGAGAAAATTCTTTAAGGATGAGGATGAGGGGCTGGTTTGGTTGATGGCCTCACCTACAGTAAAGAGCGGCATGGAGCCGCCTGATTGGCCCAGGATGAGTGGCGACACCAGACAGGCTGCAGACAAACTTCCGTCCATCAACATGGTGAAAAAAACCCAGACGTGCAAATGTTTAAATTCCTCCAACTTGATCACGATTGCACAAAACAAATCACAGATTCACGTCATCCTTTTCTTTTTCTTTTTTTTTTTTGGTACAATCCAACCAGCAGAAACAAACTCCAACAGACTCCTCCTCCTCCTCCTCCTCCTCCTCAGAGACCATCTGTCCTGAACACTTAAAGCTTTCATCAATGTTTCCTAACGCAAAGAAAAAACAAAGAGAAAGGAGAGGCGTCCCGTCCCGTCCCATCGTGTCTCCTCGTCCTTCTGGGGCACATTTCTGTTCTTCAGTCTGATCCACGTTCACGTTTAGAGACAGGAGTCTTTCTGCTTCCTTTAAACTGCCGCTTCAGTCCGAGTCGGGATCCTCTGCCGTCCGCAAGCTGCAGCAGCTGATTCCTATTTGTTCTCTGAGTAGTATGCGTTCCCATTGGGCAGCGAGGAGAAGGGGAAGCCTCCGTTACCGACCACTGGACGGCTGTTGATCTGTGAAGGGAGACGAGACAAAGACTCAGAGCGGGGTTGTTGTTAGATAATTCTTTTTTTAGACTTCTACTCGACTACTTTTTGGAGTAAAGTGTTTCACTTTTTATTCCACATTATATTGTACTTACTGGCTACTTTACAAAGTTAATTATGTCACTATAAAACAAGGATAAATAAGTGTGCTTTCTTCAGTGTATAATCACCTGAAAATAAGATTTTTTGTGTTTTTGTGACCTTAAATGAAGCTGTTTATTTCTACACAGGGAGCAGGTCCTAGTCTATGGAGTCCGCCATGTTGCATTGCCATGTTTCTACAGTAGCCCAGAGGGGACAAACCAAACACTGACTCTAGATAAGGACATGTGCGTTTTGCATCAGCCACCGTAGTTAGCAGCCTCTCCACCAAAAACACCAGCTAGTTGCAATCTGCAGTCCTCACCACTAGATGGCTCTAAATCTGCCATACTGCTCCTTCAAATTAAAAACAGCCTCTTCAAATGATTACCTGTGTCTGTTCACTGAAGGTTAGGTACGGCTGTTGTTGCACCAGCAGGCCGTTCGGGTCGAGGCCGGCCGTCATCTGGCAGGACAGCGGCGCCTCATCAGGGTTGGGGATAGCCGTCATCCCCGGCACGGCTCCACCTCCGGGGAGACCCTGATAGAAGCAGGAAGGCTTGGAGGGAATCTGGTTGCTGGCGGGGTTCAGTCTCTGGCAGGGGGGCGGCTGACTGAGGCGCACGCCGTTTACAGGCACAGAGGTGGGGGCATTACTGAACATACAACTGCTCGGCTGTGCAAGCGTTGGCGGCTCAACCACCGGCTGAATGGGAAATGGTACATCAGGAGTCTCTTGAGTCCTGAACATCGGCCTGCCGTTGATGGCGTTCTGGGCCGTGATGACTCCGGGGAGAGGGTTCCTTTGAAACCCTGACATTTGGTTGAGGCAGGCGCCCATTTGATGGTGTCCGCCTGTGATCAGCTGCTGCTCCAGCGGCCACGACTGTCTCTGGTTCTCACTGTTCTGTGTCTGAAGTGCAAAGTGGCCCTGTAAGCAGCTGGACGAGGAGGGGTCTGTGCTAAAAGCCGGATCGTTTGAAATATTCTGGGCGTATGTTTCTACAAAGTTGTCGGCTTGGTTTGCGTTGAGGACGGATGAGTTCCACTGGTTTCCCTGAAAGTTGAACACAGGACTTAACTGTCTCTTTGCGCTTTGGTCCTGGAGGCCGACTGGTAGGCTGGGCGTCCTCATCTGAAGGTGGCTCTGCATTTGGTTGGAGTGGATCTGATTGGTTGGAGTTTGCCTGAGCGTGAACACTCCAAGGTTGTTGTCCTTGGCAGCAGCTGGGATGTTTCTCACTTGGTTCTGTGTCTGAGCCGCCATGGGGGCATTGAAGGTGGCGCCAGTGTTGCCTGTGGTTCCCATTTGAAGTCCAACAGAGGCGGGAAGCTGTGAGGCGATCTGCTGAAGGGTCGGACCGTTTAAGCCAGAACTCATCTGAGGAAGATCCATGTGGGTCAGTTTCATCATCCCCAGGGCCGGAGTCGGCTGCGCGGCGACCATCTGCCCTCTGTTTGGTATCAGCTGGTCCTGGGGCTCCAGAGGCCAGCCGAAGCTCTGCTCCCCGCCCTGCTCTGGATTCTGGTTCTGGAGCTCCAAGGTGGAGAGGCAGGCGGGTATGTCATCCAGCTGATCTGGCAGCTTGAGTCTGCTCTCTCTCTGGAGCTGCTCCTCCACGTACGACAGGATGTCGTTGCTGAAAATGTCGTCCAGGTCTTCGCTCAGCTCGCAGCTGTTGTTGCTCATCTTCAGCAGGGTGCTCTCCCAGCTCTTGAGCTCGTCAGGTCCCACGTCCAGGACATCGGTGAGGTCGTTGTCCCCGAGGATCTGCTGCAGGGTCTCCATCATGTCCCGAACCGAGGCCTCGGACTTCACCAGGCTTCCCACGGCAGGTTTGGGCGTAGTGAGCTGCCAAACATCTCCGGGGACGTTGACTGTAGCGTGGGTGTCCTGGAAGGCGACATCGCTGAGGGAGCTGAGGGTGTTGGCGTTGTTGTGTTCACAGTAGATGGACTGGTCCTGACTCAGCATGGAGCCCAGTATGGAGCCGGGGCTGACGCTGTAGTTGTCTACCTTCCTCTGCTTGGGGGCGGAGCATGGGTCGGGGACGTTGACGGTCGGAGCGTTATCGTAAAGCAACGCCTCTCCAGTGGTAAAGTTGAACGGCAGTTGCAGCCTACGGAGGCGCAGCTGCTCTTCACCTTCTTCATTTCTGTGGCAAATAAAAAACAAGAGTGGGTCGCTGCTCCGAATGTAAACCATTATAAAGAAACACTTTACACTCTTTAGTCGTTAACTTACGTCAAAGCTCTCTGCCGGGCCACGATGAAGTCTGGTTTCCCTGCTTTAAAGACCAGCCTGGCGTTGGCCTGGACCCAGACCCATGTCCCAGTTTTGGCCAGAAGCCTGAAGACGGTGAAGCCGCTCTCTCCAGTTTTCATCACTAGAGACGACACAGAAAGATTCAGATATATCAATGCATGTATTCATACATCAATCTATAAGAGACTTAGAAACATATCTGTATCACTTTCAGCCTGACAGAAGTCTGAATTAAAGGCTGTCAGATTGCAGCAAAACGTACACAAAGAAAATGAAATCAGTTGAATACACCTATCTAAATACAGCGCACCAGTTTTCTGAGAGGGTTAGGATTATGTCCGAAAAAAATATATTAATATAAAATCTCACAAATATTTTAAAAGTGTCTGAAAAAATATTGATAAAATCTCCAACAAAAAAATACTAACTTGTCTGAAAAAAATATGAATAAAATGTCCGGAAAAAATTAATAAAACGTCCGAAAAAATATTAATAAAACGTCTGACAAATATTAATGAAATGTCCAAAATAATTAATAAAATGTCAGAAAAAATACTTATAAAATGTCCAACAAATATCAATAAAATCTCCAAAAAATATTAATAAAAAGGTCGGGAAAAAAAATCAATAAATTGTCCAAAAATATTACTAATAACATGTCCAAAAAATATTAATATAGTTGACTGAAAATAATACAAAAAATATCTATAAAATGTCAAAAATAAATTTAATAAAATGTCCAACAAATATTGATAAAATGTCAGAAAAAAATATTGATAAAATGTCTGACAAATATCAATGGGTCATGGTGACCTTGACCACCAAAACCTAATCAGTTCATTGTTGAGGCAAGTGGACAATTGTGCCTAATTTGAAGAAATTCGAATAACCTGAAAACATTCTGCCTCCGGTAACGGCTATCACGAGAGCAGAGGCAGAATAACTGTCCCCTCTTTATTCCACTGGGCCTGAATCAAACACTTATTTAGGTCAGAAACATAAACTATAATGTCTCTAAATTCCTAATATGAAAACCAAGTGTCAAATTTTTGATCTGAAACAAAGAAAACCAGCAAAATTTCACATCTGAGAAGCAGCAACAAACCGATATTTGGGCTGTTTACTAAATAAATGACATAAAATGAGAGTTAAGGCGTGACTTACTTCTCACGTGGTTGTCAGCGCAGTACATCATGTCTGCAGCGTGGATGAAGTAGTAGCCTGAACCTTTCATACAGAGCTCCACTTCGTCGTAACCCAGAACCACCTTCCCTCTGCGGAGGAGAAAATTCAGCTCAAATAAAAACACTCCAGATGTTTATGTCCAGAAAAAAATATTAATAAAAAATCCAACAAATATTTAAAAAGTGTCTGAAAAATTGATAAAATGTCCCCCAAAAAATTAATGAAACGTCTGAAAAAAAATATATTAAAAAAATATTAATACAATTTCCAAAATATATCAATAAAATGTCTGAAAAAAATATTCATAAAAAGTCCAACAAATATTAATCAAATGTCGGGGGTAAAAAATAATAAAACGTAAAAAAAAAAACAATAAAATGTCCAAAAAAGTTAATAAAATGACCAAATAATATTAATTAAACTTCCAAAAAATATCAATAAAATGTCAGGAAAAAAAAGAAATTAAATGCCGGACATATATTAATAAAATGTCCAAAAAAATATTGATTAAAAAATCTGCCAAATATTAAAAAAGTCTGAAGAAAAAATGAACAAAACATCTGAAAAAAATCAATAAAATGTCTGAAAAAGATATTAATAAAAAGTCCAATAAAATATGAACAAACTCTCCAAAAATATTGATAAAATTAAATTTGTGCCCAATTTAAAGACACGATCCTTACGCCCAAAACATAACTCTGGTACCAGACCAGTTTGTTTACAGTTGGCGTTTGTATTGTTTCTGTGACGACATGAGAGGTGTCGTCTCTACCTGGTGTCGATGCCCATGGGAGAGAAGTCCAGCTTGTGTTTGGACTGGAAGATGAGCGTCTTGGTGCGGATCTCCAGGATGGACGGCGGCTGCATCGGCGTGGCGATGGAGAACAGAGCGAGCTGCGGGGGGACCAGCGTCCCGTCCTCTGACACCCGGTTCTGACCGTGGACGAACTTGAGGCGGCCGCGGAAGTTCAGGGCCTGGAGACAGACACATGACAACAACATCACGTTTGGTTGAGCCGCAGGTAAGGTTTCAGTTTCCTGTACTGGCGACTGATTAAAGACGATCTGTGTGACGTACCAGGAAGCCGGAGGAGTTGTCGAGCAGGCAGCGGAAACGGCAGCAGAAGTTCCTCTCCAGGAAGGAGGAGTTTTCTGGAGGGATGGCCTGAGGGTCATATGCCATCACGTTGGTGCTGATCTCCGTGGAGCTCTGATCACCTGCAGCAACGACAAAACATTCACCATCTAACTCCAACTAATGTTGATGATTCGTGCTGGTGTCACGTTTTTACTAATCAGGATGGAGTTATTACGGTGTTTGCTGCCAAGTCTGGATTTTTATTTTCCTCCAAAATTGTCTCAGGTTTTAAAGCAAATGCACACTGAATCTGAAACTTTCTGTCAAAGCAACTTTTTGTTAAGTCGTATGACTTTAAAGTAGTCAAGTTGTCTGCTTAAGTCAAAAACACACCAAGCAGTGGAACAGTGCAGCGTGCCTTAGTAAAAATAATAAGAACAAATTAAATAACCTTTTTTTTAACATAGTGATTAAGCCTATGATAAAACAAAAGAACATGCAAGACGACTTCAAATAAACAAATACATAAATAAATAAATAAATGGTAATGAGACAAATAAATAAATAAATGTAAACATTACAATAAATAATTAACTCTTCCTGTAAAGATTACTGTAAATAAATAAATAAATATTAATAATTTTTATTTTTAAAAATAATAAATGAATACATTATAATTAAATACTTAACCCTTCATGTTGAGATGATTGTAATAGATAAATAAATAAAAATAATGTTTTTAAATCAATAAATTATAATAAATAATAACAATAAATGATACACCCTTCCTGAAGAAATTACCATAAATAAATAAATACATTAATAAATACTAATTACAAAATAAGTAAATAGTAATGATAAAAATAAAAAAAATAATAATAATGAATAAATTATAATAAATAATTAAGCCTTCCTGTAAAGATCACTTAAAAAATGAAATACATAAATACATACTTATAATAAAAATAAATAAATAGTAAAGATACAAAAATTGAAAAATAAAAATAAATGAATACATTATAATAAATAATTATCCCTTCCTGTAAAGACAGCTGTAAATAAATAAATAAATGAATAGTAATACTAAAAATGTTTTTTAAAAATATAAATAAATAAATTATAATAAATAATTAACGATTTATGTAAAGATGATTGTGAATAAATACATAAATCAATGAATAAAAAATAAAAACATTTCTAAAAAATGAATACATTTTAATAAATAATTAACCCTTCTTGTAAAGATGACTGTAAAAAACTAAATACATAAATAAAAACATGTTCAGATCAAATTTACCCTTCCTGTAAAACTAAAATTTTCCAGATGTTTTGGGGGGCATATTTTGGAGGGAGTTGCTGATCTTTGGCTCCGCCTTTTACAGGTAACTGATGAGGTGTGTTGGCCAGGTGTGACACAGGTGTATATACTGTAGTGCAGAGGATGAGGAGACTTACTGGGGCTCCCTGTGGCGCCATCTGTCTGGCTGTTATTTGGGTTGAGAGCGAAGTGAAGCTGCCGTCTGAAGAGAGCTCTGTCGTCTGTGTGGATCAACTCGAAGACGCTCTGATGGACGACATCGGACTGAGAACACACAGACAGGTCAGCATTAGTGGTAGTGGCAGAAGTTTTATTTCAAGCACTCTTTCTGTTTCTGCAGTGGTAAAAAACCAAACCTCTGGCGCTCACAAATCCTGACTTCAGGGTGTCTTTGAACTCAACAAAGCCTGCTGAGTAGTCTGAAGCCATTTTTCAGCACCGCTGACAAAGGAGGGTTTTGTGTTGGGGTTTGTTTGAGTAAGAGACAGAAAGCCGAGAGGCGTGGTTCGCTCAGCACCTCCGTCCTTCTGGCACAACGGCGCCTCTGTGTGTTTCAAGCTTTAAGCTGATGGCATTCATCCACCGGGCTCGATGTGTCAGGGCTGAGAGCGCTGTTCACACCGTCCTATGTGTGTGAGTGTGTGTGTTTACACTTGCATCATCGCTCTTGAACGCAGCTCGCCAGTACAAACATTAATAAGAGCTGCGGCTCGCCAACAAACCGCTCCTGCACGCTGAGGACTGAGCTGGAGAAGAGCCAGAGTTCTTCTTCCTCTGGATCTGTTATCTGACGTGTGTCAGCATCTCAGCTCCACACACGCACAGCCAGAGTGTGAAAGGATGCCATGAGTATCTGTACTAACACTGCTGCTGCCTCAACTCCTATCACCATCACTAGTATTTCTATTGCTGCTACGTCTAACTCTTCTTCTGCTACTGCTGCGGCTACGAGTACTCATACTATTGGTACTAATACTCTCTCTCGCCGCGAGAGTCACGCAATTGGTTGATTTCACACCATCTCACGCCACACCTCCAATTTCTCACTCGAAAAAAAAAAGTGCTGGTAGTCGTCGTTCCACTCCTGTATGGTAGGTGGCGCCACCTGACATAACTAGGCTACGACTACCTACAATAACGAATGATGCCCTCCTGCTAGTAAGAAGAGGAGGAAGAAATATTTCAAGTGAGGTGTGAAGTAGTTACCCCGGATGTCTAATGGATCCGTCACGTGCGCGATTCAGCCGCGGCGCGGGTGCCGGAGCTAATTGCGGCCGTTCAAGTCAATGTAAGCTGCTCCACCAGAAATGGCGCAGCATGTCCTAGCCGCGTTCTAGCCATGTTCTAGAAGCGGCTCGGCGCGCCGCAAAAAATACGCGTCAGGTCTATTTTTTGACGGACGCCAAGCGACGAAGCGTCAATTTCCACAGACCAAATGAGTCAAACAGGAAGTCAGGCGCAGAAAAGACGAGAGTATCCGGTCAATTTTCAAAATAAAAACACCCATGAAAACTCTGGAGCGTATTTCACATCGCTACAACAACATGACATCAAAGTTTGTGGCCCCCGCCAGGTAGAGAAATCTTTTCTTTGTTTGTTGATGTCTTTTTACCTCCAGTGTTTCCACAAATTATCGTGTGACATCATGATCTCGCGATCAATTCCAGCCGCTCGCATGCGCGCCGCTATAGATACGCTTCCAGTGGACATTGACGCCCGGCACAGGACGGAGGAGTCCGTGCCACGGCCGAACCACGCATACGACGGATCCAGTGTACACCCGGGGTTAGTGGATAGAGCAGGCGCCCCATGACTGAGGGCTGTTGCCGCAGCAGCCAGGGTTCGCCTTCTGCAAGCGGCGTTTTGCTGCATGTCATTCCCTCTCTCTCCCGCCTTTCATGCTTAGCTGTCCTATCAATTAAAGGCAAAACGGCCCAAAAAATAATCTTAAAAAAAAACAAAACTTTACATTTAGTTTCTTATACGTGCTTTGACAAAGCTCTCCAAATGCAATTATTATTCCCAAAATAACAGTGCAAGCAAGTGCAACTCGCACATGCGCACTTCAGGGGTATGTTTCTTAGTTAGTCTGTTAGCTTGATGCTAACATATAATAGGAATTGCCAATAACGCGCTACTGAATATTAGCATCGTGATATTATTATCCATTTTTATTTCAAAAAGATAAAAATAAAAATGTGCTAACACTTAGATAAATAAATCCGCCATGAACTCTGGAAACGAACTAACCTCGGCTGAATTCTGTCCTTGTGTCAGCTGTACGTAGTCGCATTTCCATTACCCCTAGAAATGCGCAAAACCTAAATATCACAATAAAAAACTGGTAATGGAAACACCTATATTTCAAAAATCCTTTCAAATATCGCTAAAACATTTTTACGCTCTCATGAGGTGGTTTTTCAGACGTGTCGATATTTACACGTTACCGGGGTCGACGGACATGACGCAGGGGGTCACGCGACCAGTTCATTTTGAGGAGGATGGCGCGGTATGTGTGGACAGAGGAGGAGATGGAGTTATTATTAACAGTTATTCATGATAATCAGTGATCAGTGTCCCGAGACGCATAACGCTTTCGGCCATCTTCCTCAAAGTTAAGTCTCACAGGACGGACAAGAATTTACGAGAATTACGGCTAGTTCGTAAAACACCGTTCAATGGAAACACCTGCAAGTAGCATTTGAACTTTGTCGAAATTTCAGAAATATCGCTTTTATTTTGCGAACAACTGTAATGGAAACGCGACTATTGTTAGGGATGCTAATGCTACGTAGGCTCTTTGGTTTAGAGAGTGGCGCCACCTGTTGACGTGGTGAGTAGCTGCACCTCACACTTACAGTCTTACAGTCTTACAGTTGCTATAAATAGACAAATCAAGCTGGTGAATTTTGGGCTCTACCAGCCACTGTAGCCTGGAGAGCAAAACATTTCCTGCCCTAATGAGCATCCTGACTTCAGACTGTGTCATGAAAAGCTGTGATGTGTGTTTAAGTGTGTGTGTGGTTGTTTACCATGTGCACTTTCCCCAGGCAACAAACGTTTCTTCTTTTTTTTTTCTACCCCCGACTGCAGACATCTTTAACCCCGGTTCAAACGGATGTGTTTACAAGTCAAGAGTTCACAGAGCCAACAAAGCTGTTCAGTTCTCATGCACGCACACATAAACACACACACACACATCCAGTCAGCACATGACACACTGTGAGTCCAGTTTAAAGGGCGCTGTTTGTTGAGATTTAAATTTGATTTCCCTCTGAACCTTCCAGAAGTCTTCAGTTTGACTTAATTTCAGTGCACATGTATATGTGCGTGTGTTATATGTTACATCCTGACGTACAGATCTGCTTCATTCTCACCAGGCTCTGTTTATTTCTGTTTGGTTTAATGCTACAGAGGGGGTCTTTACCGACCCCTCACAGCTTTTATCCTTGCATTTAACCCACTGATCCCTGGAATTTTTACTGTCTCTTCACGGTATTTATCAGCAGCATTTTAGGCATCAATTCTGGTGCTTTTACCAAACCATAACAGTGTTTATCAGCGGAGTTTGAGCCACCAACCTCCAGTGTTTTTACCGAACTTTCAAAGCCTTTATCAGTTGCATTTGAGACATCAATCCTTGGTGTTTTTACCGACCCTTCAAGGTGTTTATCTGCGGTATTTGAGCCATCAAACCCCAGCGTTTTCATCGGCTCTTCAGAGTTTATCAGTTGTGTTTTAGCCACCGATCCCCGGAGTTTTTACCAACTCTTTATAGCATTTATCAGTTGCATTCAAGGCATTAATACTTGGTGTGTTTGCCAGCCCTTAACAGCGTTAATCAACAGTGTTCAAGCCACCAATCCCCAGGCTTTTTATCGAAGCATCACAGCGTTTATCCGTTGCATCTGAGCCATCAATCCCAGGTGTTTTTACCGACCCTTTGCAGTGTTTCCTAGCCGTGTTTGAGCCACCAGTCCCCGGTGTTTTCACTAACGCTTCACTGCGTATATCAGCAGCATTTGAGACATCAATCCTTGGTGATTTTACTGACGCTTCAAGGAATTTATCAGTTGCATCTGAGGCATCAATCCTTTGTGTTTCTGCCCACCTTTTACAGCGTTTTTTTTAGCTGCGTTTGACCCACTAACCCCCACTGTTTTTACAGACCATTCCCAACGTTTATTGGTTGCATTTGAGCCATCAATCCCCGTTTTTACCCTCTCCTAACAGCGTTTATCAGTTGCGTTCGAGGCGTCAATCTTGGGTGTTTTTACCAACCATTTACAGCATTTATCAGTTACATTTGAGCCACAAACGCCTGGTGTTTTTACGACCCTTCATGGCATTTATCAGCCACATCTGAGCCTGTGATTCCAGCTGTTTTTACCGACCCTTTGTGGTGTTTCCTGGCAGCGTTTGAGCCACCAAACCTGGGTGTTTCTCACAAACCCATCTCTGCTTTTCTGGAAACTTTTGTACCTCCAAATGTGGGTGTTTTAAGCTAAAACATGATCTCTTCCTGACCGTAACCAAGTGGTTTTATGCCTAAACCTAACCACACATTCGCCACAGAGTATATGAGTATATGATTTACAAAATCATATGAATGCTAACATTTTTTGTAGCGATACAGCTGTCTGACTTCCTAATGTCGGTTTTGAGAAGGACAACTTGATTAATTTTCTCCTGTTATTGATCATCAGCTCATGCATCCTGTTTTACCTGGTGGAAGCCGAGGAAGTCCTGGATGGTTGGGGATGTGTAGAAGACGTAGCCTTCAGCCGTCACCACCAACACGAAGCCGTTCAGAGCCTGCAGACAGAAATAGAAAACTTTATGATGCTTTGTCTTTGCAAACACTGAACAATCTGAAGTACATCCAGCATCGTTGAGGTGTTACCTGAAGCAGCAGGTCTCCCTCAGTGAAGCTGACTCCATCGATGGAGGTCACCTGGTGAGAGGCGGAGGCTGTGGAGGACGGAGTCTGTGCGCTCTGGGCGTTTCCCCCGTACATGAGGCTCCGCTCGCTGGTCCAGCTGGTGCCGTTCTGGCCATTCTTCATGGTGGCTGTAAGTAAAGGAGAAAAACAATAGCCTGTCAGTTTTTTAATACACAGAGGAAGAAACAGAACATCCATAGAGGACGGGTTGTTCAGTTTTAAGTGTGCCAAGAAACAAACAAGCTGCATGTTGGACAGAAAATGAGCCATCCCATCATATTTTTATGCCCAAATTGACATTTATTTAATCTGTGTCTGTTTTGCATTGTTGTTCACTTCACTTTCCTAAAAGAACACACATTTCTGAGAAAACACAGAAGAAGAAACCACAGACAGGAACTGAAACTAATTTAAGAAACAACTTTTACTTTTCTCCACCCACCGTACAGATCTCTGGACAAGGTTGTGCAACATTCCAAGAAACGGTGATGCAGCAGCCGTGTTGGGGAACAGTAAAGTACATGTAGCACTGCCAGTGTACGTCCACTAAAAGTGTTTGTTTTTGTCACTGACAGGATCAGATTGTCATTCCAAGTGTCTGACAACATTATGGAGGGTATCACTACAGAGATAAGCCTTTTATTTAAAGAGTAAGCTCCTTTTTGTTTAACCAGAAACAGCCCTACATGGAATCTGGTGGGTTTGGTGATGGTGATTTCAGGGCTGATTCTGGTTAAACTAAAAGGATCTCACTCTTTAATAAAAGGGTCGTCCCCTTAACATATGTTGTCAAAACAATTAAAAAAGAAATAAATAATAATAAAAAAAGTTTAGAAAATATAATATTAACCAATAAAATTTGTCGTTCTATTTATTGTTCTATTTAAAACAATTAAAAAAGAAAATAAATAAATAATAATAATAAAAAGTTGGGAAAATATAATATGAACCAATAAAATTCCTTATTCTATTTATTGTTCTATTTAAAACAATTAAAAAATAAATAAATAAATAGTCACAAAATGTAATACTTACAGATAAAATTCATTGATCTATTAATTATTCTATTTAAAACAGTTAAATAAGTAATATTAAAAATAGTTTATATAATATAATATTTACAGATCAAAGTCATGGTTTTATTTATTGTTCAATTTAAAAATAATTAAAAAAAGATAAATAATAACAACATAATTTAAAAAATTAAATTAAATTAAATTAAATTAAATTAAATTAAATTAAATTAAATTTAATTTAATTAATTTAATCTAAAAAAAATGGGAGGATTTAGAAGGATGTCAGATTGACTATGATTTATGTCATTTACACTTGACTAGTTAGGGGAAGGACTGCATCTTTCTTAAGGTGGTCTATAAGGGGTTGCCAGGTCTGGTAGAATTTGTTTTCACACCCTCTTCAGGAGAATTTAATCTCTTCCCAATGCAGGTGGTGCATCACATCCTTCATGAGGGCAGAATGGGAGTCAGTCTACATGCTAGCAGGGTTACAAATAATATCATGTTGTGTTGGGAGCTGAAGACCAGAACCTTTAATACTTGAGAGTGCGAGAGGTTGACCCAGGCTTTAAGTTATCGGTAGCTTGCGAAGCCATGCCTTCACAGTAACTTCCTCCACACTGAGCAGCAGCAGCGGGTCGTCTTGGCAACAAACAGCTGATTGTGTTTACAAAACAACTTCTCAAAAATGATATCTGGCGAAATGAGAAGTGAGAGAAAAAAAAACAGAAAGAGGAACGTCTCTGTCTCCATCTATCAGGGTGGAGCTGCCTGATGTTTCCTGTCGTCTTACAACACTGTCACTCAACTCATCCTCCTCTTCCTCTTCCTCCCTCTGGCACTTATCAGGCGCTTCTTATCAGCAGCAGAAAAACAAGAGAAAAATAACCCGAAAATATCCTCTCAGAGAGGAAGCAGGTGGAGGAAGCTGGTAAAAAACTAGAGTTAACACTTTGCAATCGTACGCCTCCACCGACCAATCAAGTCACAGCCACAGTCTATATCCTTACAGGGTAAAACGTTGACGCTGCACACACACTGTCCCCCCCGACAGCACAGTTTCAAGATCAACAAATGTCTCCCCTTCTGTTCCTGAGATACAGCGTTAAAACATGATGATGTCACAGTGAAGTTGACCTTTGACCTTTTGGATACAAACGTCATCACTTCATCATTTCATCCTGTTAGACATGTGTGTGAAGTTTTGTCAAAATTAGCGTTTAAATTCTCGAGTTACGGCCGAAAACATGTTTTGTGAGGTCACAGTGACCTTTGACCACCAAATTCAAATCAGTTCATGCTTGAGTCTAAGTGGACGTTAGTGCCAAATTTGAGAAAACTCCCTCAAGGCCTTCTTGAGATGTTGTGTTCACAAAATGAGACAGACGCAAGGTCATAGTGACCTCTGACCAAAAAATTCTAGTCAGTTCATTGTTGAGTCCAAGTCAACGTTTGTGTCTGAAGGCCACAATCCCTGAAGGTGTTCTTGAGATAATGGGTTCACAAGATCAAGACACACGAGGTCAAAGTTACCTTGACCTTTGACTTTCGGCCATCAAATTCGCATCAGTTAAATCTTCATTCAAAGTGGACATTTCTGCCAAATTTAAATAACTTCCCTCAAGGTCATCTTGAGATATTGCGGTCATGAGAACGACACGGGCAGGATCACAGTGACCTTTGACCACAAAATCTAATCAGTTCACCAGTGAGTCAAAGTGGACATTTGTGCCAAACTTAATTAAATCCCCTCAAGGTGTTCTGGAGATATCAGGTTCAAGATAATGTGAGGCATGAGGTCACTGTGATCTTGACCCTTGACCTTTGAATGCAAAGATCGAATCAGTCCATCCTTGACTCAAAGTGGACGTTCGTGCCAAATTGAAGAAATTCCCTCAAGGCATTCTTGAGATTTTGCACTGACAAGAAAGGGATGGACGCAGGTTGTAGTGAACTTGACCTTTGACCACCACATTCTCAGCATTTCATCCTTAAGTCCAAGTGGACGTTTGTGCCAAATTTGAAGATATTTCCTCAAGGTGGCTCTTTATATGGTAGTGTTGGCCACCAGTGAGTGAATGTGACCTGAGGTGGCAAAGCACTTTGAGTGGCTGGAAGATCGGAAAAACGCTGTACAAGTGCAGGTCCATTGAGAAGAATGAAACAGACAAGGTCACAGTGACCTCCGACCTATGAGTCTAATAATGACATCGCTGAGTCCGAGTGGACGTTTGTGCCAAATTGAAGAAATTCCCTCAAGGTGTTCTTGAGATATCATGTTTACAAGAAAAGGATGGACGCAGGTCGCGGTGACCTTAACCTTTGACCACCAAATTCTTATCATTTCATCCACGAGTCCATGTGGACGTTTGTGCCAAATTTGAAGGATTTACATTATGGCATTTTTGAGATACTGCGTTCAAAACAAGGGGACGTATGGACGGACAACCGGAGAACAAAATGCCTCTGGCTACAGCTATCGCCAGCGTGGTGCCGTAAAAATGATGATAGATGTAGTGGTGGGTGACGAAAAGAAGGGCACAGTCTTGTTCGACTGTTGGAGCCAAATTATTGGCCGAAAACTAATCCATATATGTGCGTGACTTTTGTCTGTCTGAAGACGTCACCTTGAGCTCTGCGGAAAATTTAAAGACGACAAATTAACTGATCAATCGATCGAGAATAAGCTGCAGGCTGACACTCTGTGCAGGATGTTAGACCAATTCAAGCTCTGGGTTTAAAATTCTGTGCTTTGCCCCAAACACACACACACACACACACACACACACACACACACACACACACACACACACACGGTACATGGAGGCTGGCTCAGCCCTGTCCCTGTTAAAAAAACTCCAGGCCAAACGAGGATAACAGGCAGAGCCACAAAATTACCCGTTGGCCTCCGTATTTTCCCCCAGCGGACCGAACGCAGTGGGGAGGCGGCCATTTTGGAAGACAGGAATCATGTGAAGTGGTCGACGATGGCCTCAGACGCTGATGGGCAGACTCGATCGATCCGGATCGAGCTGGTTTTCTAATAGCAGAAGAGTTTTGTTCCTTAACGCGATTATAGAAACATGCAAGCGTCTCCTCCAACAGAACCAGCATAAAAAGCATTTTATGTATAATTTAGAGACACTGGATAAAAACCCTCTGATTATAAGTTATAACTGCAACAGAAAAGTTATATGAAGAACTGTTTTAGATGTTTCCTTACAGTGATTATATGTGATGAGCTCAAGTTTTAAAAATGTCTGACAGCAAGAAAACTGTTGTGTTGTAACTAAACTGGATGTAAACGCCTTAATATTTTGACTTTTTTGTCTATTCATCGCTAAATATACCGATTTATGTGTAGTGGCATAGCTTTATTTCAATGTCATGTGGAGAAAAGCTGTGTATGTCTGATGTTTTTACATTTAGAAATTTAAATGATTAATATTTTCAGTGATTTACAGTGTCACACATTGACTTTGAGCTCAAATAAAGTCACTTTAGACTGAACGATAGTCTGTTTTCTTATATTTTTCCTGCAGTATTTGTGCGCTTAATAGTGAAATAATATTTTGTACAACCTTAATCTGTTATAAAATTATATTTTGAGTTACTATTGCAAAGTATTTTAAAGATTTCTGTGTCTTTTTTCTTTGATTTTGGGTTCCTGGCAGCTTTAGACTTTGTTAAAGAGACGTAAGTGAGGTAAGTAAACAAAAAACTAAAGTCAAGAGTGCATGACATCGAAACAAACTTGTTTTACTGGCTAAAATAATTTTTTGGCCTTTGAGCACTTTAGTGGAAACAGTTGATCATAATTTGCATAACAGGCTAGCGCTCAGTAAATATCCTTTCTTTCCTTCTACATCGTGTTTTCTTGTTAATGTGCTAACTGGCTAGCTACAGTAGCATCTTGAATCCGTCCTGTTGGTTTTCCAGTTTCCCATTTTTCAATGACGAATATAGACGACCGCTGTCTGCTGGTGTGGAGAGCTATTTCCTGTCATGCTAGTTGACCCCTGGCTGTAGTCTTCGTGATGTGTTCACGAACAACTTTTTGGTTGGGACACCAGCAGCGTGAGGCGACACGACAGTTAGTCTTTGTTGGCAGTAGTTCTAGACTAGATCGAACCCACCTTGCCTGGTTACGGACTCATGCCCCTAACTTCTGCTGTGATTCAGGCTCGGGTTGGGCTTGGACTAAATTAAAAAGCTCTCCTTCTTTGATGTGGGTTTGGTGTGTCTGGGACTTTAAATTTACAAAATTAAAAGTCAGTCTTGTCGCTGAGTTTGTGCTGAAAAAGAAGACACCATGCATGGGTTTAGGTGCTGAACAAAGACGAGAATAAAGGCAAGCAACATCTGCAAAAATATTTTTTGCTCAGATTGGACAAAAGAGAAATAATTGAATATATATTATATTTAATATAATGAATGAATGAATGAATGATCTTTATTGTCATTGCACATGTTACAGAGCAACGAAATTTGTTTCAGTTTCAGCCCGTCCAAGAAACATAAAAAGACAGTGATACATAACAGGGGGAGGACAGGAGCGGGGAGAACTGCGGGTCGCCATACGAACGGCGCCCCGTGACTTAGATCAAAAAAGGGTGAACAAGAGGGAGGAAGAGGGAAAAAAAGCAACTCCCAAACTAGGCTCCTGTGGGGGGGGCACAGTGTGGGATTAGGAAAAAAACACCTCAGCACATAGAGCATAAACATATAATAAACATTACAACAGAAGTCAAAGACTTGCACATGTGGGAGGGGGGAGGATGTTCAGGCAGGGAAGTGACGCGGCACAGACCCGGTGTGGGCACGCAGCCACATTGGGTGCATTGCCACCACCTCCCGTGCTATACCGCGACGAAGGGAGGGAGGGAATTTTGGACCTTTTAACAAGCAGAAATCTAGACTTTGTTACCTTTTGGTCCCCTTGTTCCCAGTCTTCATGCTAAGCTAAGCTAACCAGCTACTGGAGTAGCTCCATATTAACCAAACAAAGATGAGACTCTCAGCAAGAAAGCAAACGTCACCAAATTATTGTTTCAACTTCTGCGAGGGAAACTTGCACTCTGGTTGGGTTCGATGGTTACTGTCATGAAAACGCTTCAAACATCGTCGAGGACAAGCCAAAAGAAAGGGCACAGTTTGGTAAGCGCTATAAAAGACTGAGATAATTTGAGATTTGCCATAACGGCCTGCTGCAGAGACAAGAACATGCCAGGAGACAACTAAACCAGATGGGCTGGTTAAAACACACTGAGGCACACACCAAACGTCCCTGTGGCTGAAGCCGGTCACACACTCTTCAAATCTGCTCCCAGTGAAGGAAAACCAGGTGCCGTTACATTTCAGAAGCTTCTATCAAAGTGGACGTCCCCACGCTGTGGCAGGAAATTCAGATAGTGCGGCTGTTTCGCCAACATTAGCAACCCAACTATCCCAAACAGAAACACACCACGAGCGGCTGGTTTGATCCAGAGCCATGAAAATATGGAGAGAACACATAATTTGTGTTGCAGAGCAGCTGGTACGAATCCCAAAATACACCAAAGAGCCAGGGAGACAGTTTGGACAGAGACGGGTACGAGTCTGTCTGCTTGGAGACATAAATCAGCTTTTTAAAAACACACAGAAAAAAGCAAACAAAAAGCGGCAAGTTTTTATTTTTGAGATGCCCTCGTGCGCTGATTTACACCAGCGCCTGTTTTATTTAGCTTGATTAACGAGGCCGCCGACCGCTCACATTTCCAGAGCACACATTTCACTTGTTTCACATATTTCGGAGGTTTGGCCACCCTGCACGCCCCGGCCTCAAAATATTACACGACTGACACAACACCAGAACATGAATGAACATAAAAGGGAATAAAAACGTCACATAAAAGAATCTATACGCTCACAATAAACACAAGTTAAACGAGCACAAAATCATTTTGCACTATTCTATGATGACTAATTTTAGTCTATATGCTTTAATCCTACATTCCTCCTGGGTGACGATGAAACATCTGGCAGCGCCTGCAGCTGCAAACAAACAGCTTGTTGGCTAATTTACAGCAGTGTTTATTAATGTGCACTGTCCTGCTTTATATGTTGTTGTTGCCTTTTTTCTGGGCTATAGTTTGTATTTAAACACGGTTATTAAACATGAACAGCACACCAATAAACCACAATGACGATGTATATTATTAAATGGAAAATAAACAGATGCTTTACTTATCCGCAGGAGAAACTCATATATCACAGCAGCTGTTCATGAATGGTAAATGGACCTGCAGTTGTATAGTGCCTCTCTAGTCAAAAGTCTGCCCTGTAAGCATGTGCGTGATGTGATGTGCAATACATAAAGTTATTGGTTGTGCCAGAGGCAACTAAATCTCTAAATCTGGCGCTGTTTATTTCTTCAAACCATGGTTACATTACATTTACACGTTATTGTGTAGCTGGTACGTTGGAACTTTCGGCAACACCGTGGTTAACGTGTGGCTGGGTTTAGACGCAAACACCACTTGGTTATGGTTAGGAAAAGATCATGTTGTTTAGGAGGCACTATCCCTGCTGTACATGCAGCGATGACTCGGGGAAAATAAAAGTGTCATGCCATAGAACCACAGCAAATCACACCTCAAAGAACACCTGAACAGCACTCAGATATCCGCATGGGACTGAGCTCGAGATCCAACGATGCTGGTGTGTATTTCAAAAGTCAATCACAAAGGGGTTCAGCCTTTTAGACACTTCCTCCAATCATCACACAGACACCAAGCGACCTCTCCCACCTACCGCTCCATTAGGTCCCACAGAAGCTGAGCCTCCCTGGAAGTGACGATTTTGTCGCATCTATCCAATGATGTCTCACAGGAATGCTTGGAGGCTCCGCGTCCACCGTGCTGACACCAGAAAGTATGACGGGGAGGTCACGTTTGAAAACTGGCGATAAACAGCTGACATTTGAACATCATAGTCAAGATGTTAAACGCATCCTAGCGCACATTTAATACAATGTAAAGTCTTATTTTAACGTAAATTCAACAGTGCATATTTGACCATTTCTTCTATGAAGTTTCAGGGAAGTTCAGCCTCCCTCGTTGTCTCCTGGGATGCAGCTATCGATTCTTTTAGTAATCAAGAATTCTATTGATTATTCTGGCAATTAATCGAGTTATCAGATAAGAAATGCTGCGTGTTTTCATTAAATTACTTTGGCTTTATTTAAGGGCAAGAGTAATATACGAAAGAGAAAATAAAATTCTCTGAAATGAGAGAAATGAGCAACAAATCTGTTTCCTTTCTTTGAAAGTCAGAGCTGTCGACTCTCACGTAATCAGACGTTACGAATTTAACAACATTCTCAGTAGCTGAGTCAAATAGCTTTTCCATAGTGAAGTTTATTAATTGACCGAGTTGCGCAGTAGCGTCCATAAAAGTTACAAACTCTTTTTCCCAGAAAAAACTACGAAATGCGGCGGACTGTTTTTCTGCGGAGGTCTGGAGAAAAGTAAGAATAATAAAACTGAGGATAGGTAATGTGACTGACGCCAGCTCCACACTGAGTAGACGATAGGGTTGCCACGCGTCCCGTCTAATACAGGATGGTACCATACTGAAAAATAAAATGCTGGACGCAGTTTGTCCCGTATTTCTGTGCACACGATACTCTACTGCATAAACAATTATTTATTTATTTATTTTGAAATTTTCTATAGACATTAAGATAATATTGTTGCCATGAATTCTTTTGGCCACGGTACTATTCTGCTTCTTGAATAATGGCCAGAAAAGTGTTTTTGCAGAACATTGTGATGTCACAGTGAGGTTGACCTTTGACCTTTTGGATATAAAATGTCATAATCTATTCTATTAGACACTGGTGTAAACTTTTGTCATGATTAGCGCATCCGTTCTTGGGTTATGGCCAATATTTTGCGAGGTCACTGTGATCTTTGACCACCAATTTCTGATCAATTCATTCTTGAATCTACGAGGACATTTGTGCCACATTTGAGGAAACTCCCTCGAAGCGTTCTTGATTTCACGTGTTTACAAGAACGGTTCATAAGGACAGAAGGACGGACAACCTGCAAACACGCCGCCACAAAACAGTCTGTCCTCACTTAAGACTGATTACCTGTCGACTCCGCCTCACCTGCTCTCCTGCTGAGCTTTTTGTTGATTTCCCAGCATGTGTTGTGAAATGTGTTGACATGCGAGCTTAAATAACAGCTTCATGTTAAAACAAACTTCATTTCTAATCCCATGCTCCTTCGCTCCTTCTCCCCCTCTCCCGCTCCTCACGGGGAGTTTTTCTTCCCCCGTGCCATGCCAAATGTTTCGCAGCTCCCACGGCATGCTCTGCACGGCGTTTAACGTGATTTATGGGGAAGCGCAGCGGTGCCAACGGATTTCATGCGCTCTCACATTTCATACATTTAAATACTGAATCCTCAGTTTTGTGTTGCAGGCCTGCAGCCGTGTTTCACACTCTGATTCAGCCTCAGTAGGTGCGCTTCTTTTGTGTGCGTGTTTATTTATTCAGGGAAGGTTAGCTGAGCACATGCACTCTGTTCCCAGCGACGCCCTGCTTCACATCACCAGCGCTGTAAAGATTACCACCTGGGAGCTTCCCAGTACAACCACAGACATTCAGCAGGTTTATAGAGGCTGTTTTTACAGCTACTGCTCAGAGGTACCTTAAATACCGTCTAGGACAGGGGTCGGAAATTAATGATAGGTTTATATTTTCATCACTCAGACCCAAAGATATTTATTTACCAACATTTATGACAAAGATAAGCTGAAAATTATCACATTTCAGGAGCTGGAAGCAACAAATGTCCTTAATTTTTGCTTAGAAAACGACTAAAATAAGCCGTAAATGATCAAATAATGATCTCCCAACTGATCAGTGCAGCTACATTGCAAACAAACAACTTAATTATAAGTTTTAAGGGTTTAAGGGTTTTTGGACAATTTTCATTCTGGAAAAGGTCATAGTCGTCTTAAATTTATTAGCACTGTCTGATTTTTGATTCGAGACAGTCCTGCTGTAACACCGGTTCCACAGTGTTGCATAATGGGCTGTTATTTTGCCTTAAACCTTTGACCTCTGTAATAGAAATGGTCCACTAGTGCCTTCATTGGTATGTTTTTATTTATTGAAACCAGTTTTTAACCAGGTAAGTCCTGCTGAGATCAGCTATCTGTTTTTCAAGGGAGACCTGGCCGAGACAGCAGCACAAAGTATGGTGGTAATAATGGTATTTTTGCTTATTGTGGTGTCATTTCTTGGAGTATTTTTAAATGCTTCATGCTCTGAAATCTGCACAACCTGAGCTAAAAGGTGATGTTAGTCAATGAACCATAATAATTTATGAAAATGTGGAAATTGTCTCAATAAAAAATCACGTTTTTTCATCAAATTTTATAAAAAAAAAAAAAAGATCTAAAAGATTTTTATATGCAGAAACATAAAGAAAATATTTCTTTACACTCCATAAGTTATCTGAATTATGTACGTTATTCACTCTATAGGAGGTGCTCATTTATATGAGCAGAAAGACAGGGCGTTGTGTGGACTCTAGGGCTGAAACGATTCCTCCAGTAACTCCAATACAACTGTACAGCACGCTGTGTTTCGTATGGATGGTCGTTTCTGTTGCACACGTGCTTATGTTACTCTCACTGCTGACAGCCGGCGCTGCTGTAACGTGGACGTGAAGCGCGGTTTGCAAACGATGGAGGAAATGTCGATGTCAATGTCAATGTCAACTTTATTTATATAGCACATTTAAAAAGCCTGTGGCCAACCAAAGTGCTTTACAGTAAAATAATCATCAACAGTAACCGACAATAAAAGCAAAGCAATAACACAGTGAATAAAACAGATAAAAAATCCAATAGAGGTGACTCTGCTCAGCCAAAGGCCAGGGTGAACAAGTGGGTCTTGAGACGTGTTTTAAAAGTGGGGAGGCTATTCGCAGACCGCACAGAAAGGGGCAAAGCATTCCACAGCGTGGGAGCCGCAACTGCAAAGGCTCGATCTCCTCTGGTTTTCCTGAGGGATCGAGGAACATCCAGGACCATCTGGTCAGCTGACCTAAGGGCTCTGGAGGGTCGATGCACCTTAACAAGGTCAGATAAATACTCTGGGGCCAGTCCATTCAGAGACTTAAAAACAAATAAAAGAATCTTAAAATCAATCCTGTACCTAACCGGAAGCCAGTGAAGCGAGGAAAGCACCGGCGTTATGTGCTCGCGTTTCTTTGTCCCGGTTAGGAGACGAGCTGCTGCATTTTGAACAAGCTGCAGAGGGTTGAGTTCTGACTGGCCAATGCCGATGTACAGGGAGTTACAATAATCTAAACGTGAGGTAATAAAAGCGTGGATAACTTTTTCAAGATCGGCCTGCCTTAGATAGGGCTTGACTTTGGCTAGAAGGCGAAGCTGAAAGAAGCTAGCCTTGACCACTGAGGTGACCTGCTTGTGCAATTTAAACTCCCCATCAATAATGACACCTAGGTTCCTAGCCTGGGATCCTATATAAGGTGCTAGTGGGCCAAGGGAGCTGGCAAGGACCTGGACCAGGTCGGGGCGACCAAACAGGACAATCTCAGTTTTATTTTCATTTAATCTTAAGAAATTTAAGTCCATCCATGTTTTAATATCCCTCATGCAATTAAAAACAGCATGGAGAGATTCCTTAGAAGGGACCTTCAATGGCAAGTACACCTGCACATCATCAGCAAAGCAGTGAAAAGGAATATCATGCTTCCTAAATATCGACCCCAGGGGTAGCATATAAAGGGAGAACAGTAGAGGGCCTAGAACTGACCCCTGGGGGACCCCGCGGGTCAGAGGGGCCACTGAGGAGGAAAACTGCAGAGAAAAGAGCGAGAGACACGCCAAAGATAACAATCAAGTGTCAAGTGTGGAATCGTTACAAGTTAAAAGAAAAGAAAACAGTTTAGTGTGTGTTGCAAAACAGAGTTAGCATACCACAACAGCACGTCGTCAATGCTCCAACGTCCGAGTAGAAAACATCCAGCGGACGTGACACAACAAGGTACATCAATGTCACCTTTAATTGCATTTAAACTTTAGCAGTGATCGCTAGCTGAGATTCATAACACATGTAAAGAGCATATGTGTATTATGGCTTTATAATAACAGGAACCAATGTGGTGGCTAACGTCAGCTGGCGATGCATCATGTGTATCAGCCAAGTTCTGCTAGAGAAAATAGCAACACACAAAATAAAATGCTGTAGTCACTTTGTTAAAGCCTGAGCTTCATTCATGTTGTTATATTAGTCACACACACATGAGTTCACAGACAACAGATGCATCACTTGATCTGTCACAACTGTGAACGTGCACACTGCAGACAAATGTTTCTGCAATTAAAGCAATAAAAATGTTGAATTTTCAAAAAAGGAAACAAAATTTGTTGCTTTATTATTTTCTCTTTCATATATTACTCTTGTCCTTAAATAAAGCTTCAGTAAAGTCATGAAAACACAAAGTATTCCTTATCCGATTACTCAATTAATCACCAGAATACTTGATTACTAAAAGAATAGACAGCTACAGCCTTGTGCTAAATCTACAAGAAGTCTGCAAAAGATCGAGTCATCATATCTGGGCGAATATTAAACATATTTCGCCAGCTAATTTCCCTCCTTAGTTCCTCGTCTCAAAGTGTCCAGAGCAGTGAAATCACCTGGCGTACTTGCAGACTCTCAGTCTCATGACACCTGGTTTGACACCTTCTCTGTAACCTCACCGCACACAAACATTCCCTCACAGTGCAGGAATGATAGGCAACGCTTACACAGGATCATCTCTGGCAAATATAATCTCTCAACAAAACAGCAGCTCTAAATTTAGACGCGCACCACCTGGAGAGAAAAGTTCACGGTGATAAAACACTGCAGCCCAAACAGAAACTGGACAGGACTGAACTTGTGCTCGTTGTTGACTAAATGAGACACTTTTACACGTTTTAAAAGGCTGACTAATGATTTTAGGAGCAAATATGGAGCCGTTGTCCATGAACATAACACAAACAATGTGTGTGGGTTGTTAACAAATATTCAGTAAAGATGTGTTAACCAAAACTAGGCGCAGGAATTTAAGAGTGTACGTCTTTGTCTTTGATTTCACTGTTGCCCTTCGTGTGGTTTTGTTTTGTCAGTGTGTGTGTGTGTGTGTGTGTGTGTTTGGAGGGGGGTTTGTCCGGGCACGCTCAGAGTGAGGGCCTCTTGAACACACTCATATGCACACCACTCATAGCTTGAGGCGATCTGGTTTAGTGGTTTAGTGTGGCAGTACAGCAACAATGAGCTATTTTCGTACCGAGAACAGGGTGAGACAGGAGAGTGATTAAGATGGGGAGGCAGAAATTAAAGATGCATGCAGGGTATAAATAGAAAAAGTGTGAATGTGCTGACGTAGGTGAGAAGTAAGTGTGAAGATAAACGACAAAAAAAGACAAAGTGTGATACTTGAGGGACGAAACAACAGACACAAACACATAAAAACACAAACGAACCAAGAAAATAAAATAAAACATGAGGGGACCGACGTAGGCGCCCTGGGGAACTCCCAGCTCTGCTTCTGACGTGGTTAAAAAACCCACTTCATTTACCTCTCTACCCCCCAACGCTGACATTTTAACAAGGAACAGCTGACTTTTACCAAACTGCCAGAACCCTCATAAAACAGTAGAGCCCCCTACAAACCACCTCCAACCCTCCACCTCGTCTTCTTCTATGGTTTAATAATACAGAGAGGCCGTGGGGCACAAAAATGCCCCCTCCCAGCTTCCTTTGGGTTGTGTACACAGCTTTGTGCCCCTCTTCATGGTCTTGTGTTGAACAGATATATATATATATATATATATATATATATATATATATATATATATATATATAGAATTTTATTGAAGGAAAAGCCCCTTGAGGTGGATCACCTCGTTTTCAAGGGGGATCCTTAGCAGCAACATTCAACAAGCAACAATAGTACAAATAGAAGCAACACAGAAGTACAACAAAAGCGACAGGACAGAATCACAAGAAAAGCAACAGACAAACATAAGGTAAAGCAAGTGCAATGCAAAGGCACAGCACACAGGTAACAGTAGAGCATACATTGCACATGTACATCCCATAACCCCAAGACCAGTCAGAGACCACACACTAAAAGCATGAGCATTGTGTTTTTAGATGGTTACGTAACTCTGTCTTAAAGGTCTGTAAGGAAGATATAGAGCGAAGGGAGTTGGGTAGGTTGTTCCAATCTGAGGGTGCTTTGAATTTGAATGCTCTTCTCCCTTTGACTCTGGAGGTTCTAGGTATGATAAAGGAGGGATATTGTGTTTGTCTAAGCGAATATGATGATGAGTATGGAACAAAGTATTGTTTAAGGCAGGGTGGGCAGGTCAAAAAGATACATTTAAAAATGAACTGTAGCCAGTGAGAGTGCATTCTAGCGTTAGGGGGAAGCCAGTCAAGATTTTCATATAGAGTACAATGATGAGTGCGATATGGACATTGCAGGATGAACCTGCATAAGCTATTAAATGTGACATATAGAGGGCTTAGGTTTGTATCAAAGGTATTTTGATAAACAATATCAGCATAATCTATAATTGGCAGTATTAATTGACATTAACATGGTGCTTGGATGGTTTGACGATAACTTTACGAGGCTATAAAGAAGCAAAAGGTGCTCTGAAAGGTCTGCGCAGGTCATTAACGGTATAAATAACTTTATTTTAGGAGGAAAATAAGAATTTCTCTTCGTATTGAGATGATCCGGTCATGTGCTTGTATACATCTGGTTTATAACATGTAGGAAAATAGGGAAAATGATCAACGCTAAACCCACAGACATGTCCTTAAATAACGTTTTTAATCCAAGCAACAGTCCAAAACCCAAAATACTAAAGTTATTTGTTACAATTGAGATGCTGTAACTAGGGAATGTTTACGTTGTTTATAAATATGCAAGTTTGAGCTGGCATACTGAAAATTTAAATTTTGTTTAGGCCTTGAAAAATTCTATAGTTGTGGTATTTTATCTGAGGTTTGCAGCAACAGCTGGAAGAAGATCGGGGATGCAGCCTTTGTCAATTACGCACCGAAGCTAAGGAACATGCTAGCTGTAGATATGAGGGAAGCTAGCTCGCTAAATATTTTTTAAAGAAAGCCAAAAACATATATGTTCACTTTGGCCCTTAACTAGCTCTGACTTCCTGATACAGGTCTGACACTCTTTCTTTTTACGCTTTACACTGCTAAAACTTTTTTTTAGCATTGAATCTTACTCGATTTTATGATTTATTTCATCTTCTGCTTTTTATGATGTCAAGATTAATGGTTTTGCTGCGACTAGTAGGTGGTAGACTCGGGTGCAGCTGTGGGACATACCTAGCACAGACAATATCCGCAGTGAGGTTAACTCTAGAGAAGACGTTCTGGGGTGATCTGAAAGACGCTGATTTTGGTTAATCGGTGTCTGTTGGTGAGTCTGTGCCCGCTGGAAGTTACAGGCTCTGATTGTTGCTAACTTCAGAGGCCTAAAAGGTGACACAAGGAGAAATGCTCTCAAATCACCACGTTTAAACGTAAATTAAAACATTTAAATTGCCTATTTTGTCTGTTTAATGTTCATTATGTCTATTTTCATGTGAAGCTCGTTATTATTTTTCACTGTTTTCATACATTTTACAGTCCTAGCATTACAAGTAAACACAAACACAAGCACATGACGACAGCGTTACATTAACTATATTTAAGCAACACTTCAGCGTAGCTGGTCACGCTGCTGCGTTGACACTCGTCGTGTGAACATGAGTAACAGACCCTAAAAGCTTCTTGTAGATCCTTCATGCTGACAAAGAGCTTTTTTTTCTGAGTGTGCACTTGTTAACCCCGTCATGAAATCATTTACCACCCCTCCACTACATCCCCATTTTTCCTTTTTCTATCATATTTGCGAACACGCCCCCCCCCCTCTTCCTCCTCGCCTCCCGCCACCCTCCCTCCATCTCCAAACACCCGCTCTGAAGCACTCTGCGGTTTCTGTCGACTTTGAAACCCAAGAGCTGAATGGAGTCATTGTTCTTCATCCCTTTGGACTGCAGCGAGGAGGAGGAGGAGGAGGAAGAAGGAGGAGGAGGAGGGGTGACAGGAGATCAGAATCACCGACACTCTCCCCCCCCCCCCCCCCGTCTTTCGCTCCTCTCCCTCCCTCTCTGATCCTCTCTGAGCAGGTTTGGACATGAGCGAGCGGCGAGGGCGAAAGTATAGAAAAGCCCTTGTGTGGTTTGGAAACGGAGAAGGGTTTCAGATTCAAAGTTCCCCTCTGAGCGCTTCTCCATTCGCTCTCTGGCTCTAAATCGTCTCTCTGTGTTTTCTAACATGTGTCATCTGTTGTCTGGTGCGCCGAGCTTCCTGTTATGGTACTGTCCCTTTGATCAATGACATTTTGTGCAGACCACATGTAATCTGAACCATAAACTGCTGCCATTTGTCCATCAGTGGGGGCTATAATAACCTCTGCTGGTGCCAAACTTCACCTGGATATTCAGGAATTTAAAGTGAACATGCATCTCTTCTTCGCCCCTCCACTCAGTTATCAATAAGATCCTCGTTTTGCTCTCTGACTTCTTCTCTCCGTCCACGGTTGTTGTAACTGCCACTTCCTGCTCTGCGGTTTGAAGTCTCACTTTGGAAACCACAACTATTTCACAGATGGCCGCGCCCAAATGGCGAGCCCACAGAAAGATGGTAAACAACCCAACGTCCCTGGTGTCACAGGTGAGTCGGGGATTCGGGCCTAAAAACACACACGCTGTCAGCGTCACATGCAGCCTGTTCATTTATTTCATTTTAACGAGGAAAATGTGTCAAACTGCAGCTTTGAGATGTGATTTATGGACTCTCTGCCCGCTGGCTCGAAGCTGACTGACGAGTCCCGCTGTCAGCCGTTTCCTGGAAACATGTGAGAGTGAACACACGGGCAAAAGGTTCGCACACAGGCTGCATTCAGGCTCTGGAGCTGCACACAACGTTCCGTGAAAGACACACACACGCTGCTCCAGCCCTGACCCTGCTCTTCCTACGACCCCTGACCCCTCGGCATGCTGCTACGATAAGGCCAAGTCTGGAGGAGACGTCTCAGCGTTTACATTCCTTCTCGGCTGAACGGCAGGTCATCCTCGGGTGCCTCCGCTGATACTGCACACGACCCACCACACCCTCACACACACACACACACACACTGAGATCACACTGATCACTCAGCAAACGAGGGGCAACTTCAGGAGTTAATCTCCAAACACTGCCACTCAACTACTCTGGCAGAAACTGTGAGACGTTACAGCTCCTGTTATACTGTTCAGACGTTTATGTTTATGTTTATGTTTATTTTATTTAAGAAGGGACAATGCACATTAATTAACATGATCACTTAAGTCACGTAAATGTGCCAGATTTAGCCATACAGGCTAATTTTCATCTGCAGTCCCTGGCAGGTTGATGGTATATACATATATATATGAACAGGCATTAAATTTACGTACAAAAGTACAAAAACACATAAGCACAGATAAAAGCGAATTGATTGCATGTCCATAGAAAGGAACATAGGCATATATAGAAAGCACATAAGCTCAAGCAAGTACATAACCACAGACAAAAGCACATAACAAAGCACATAGCAGAAACAGCAAGATTTAAAGCCTATTAATCTAGTAGTAATCTAGTTATAAATTATAGGAAATAAAATAAGAAGTATGCATGAAAAACTGTGCATTATTAAATGAATCTAGAGCCGGAAAATGATTTGAATATCTCAGTCTTATTTCTGCACAGAGCATCAACAGAGACGCTGAGGGAGGGACGGAGACAGAGACACTTTGTCCTCGTTATATACATGTCCTGAGAGAGACAACATCAATTGAAACAACAGAAGAAGAGGGAAGAAGGAGGAGTGGTGTAAGGAATTTGTGCCGCAAAAGAAGACTTCATTAGGTGCTAAACAAAGACAAGAATGACGGCAAGCAACATCTGCAAAAATCTATTTTGTTCAGATTAAACAAAAGAGGTGTAATTTACTATATTATATTTAACGTCATTAATACAGGACTTTAAACGAGCCTCACAGACCTTTAAAATACCACCTATATGAAATTTAAGACCGAACCAAGTAAACACAGTGATATCAGTTCAAAGTGAACAAGGACAAATGAGAACACTGGTTGTCACTGGGTCTGTCAGGCTGGAGGAATGTTCCTGGTAATGTCACCAAAAATATTTAAAACCCAACTTATCTGAATTTAAGACAATTTAAGACTTTTAAGGCCTTATATCAAGGACCTGCAGACACCCTTTGCTGGTGTCAAAGTCACATTAGTCTACTTGCCAGCCCGTAGGGCCCCATAGTGAACCCGGAAATGTTGAATACCCCAAAGTTTTATGTTAGAAATATATAGTATGGGTCCCCAGTATTCAGAAACTGCCGGATGCTAACTTGCATATATTGGGCAATTAGCACAATTAGCATAATTAGCACACATTAGCATAATCACCTATATGGGCAATATTTCAACAACTGCTTGGCTGATCTGGGCAATATTGGAGTGGTTTTAGGGGTTATTCATGATGCTGAATCCATTTCTGACATTTACAAAATTCAAAATGGTTGTTTAAACCGGAAGTGGACAGATTTTAACTGCCAGTGGGCCGATTTTGATGGATTTTAAGCCAATTCTTACGTTTTAGAGGATGCTAGTTGGACATATAACTCATGTATTTGAAATAATTAAAAATGTTACAGAATTATGTTGTTCAGAAGAGGATAGAACACATAAAGGACACGATGATTGGGTTAGGGTAGTGGAGCTACGTGTGAATGGCGTTGTGGACCTGCCTGCAGCTGATGCCCAGTATCACACTAACTGCTATAATAACTTTAGAAAGGTGTCTGTAAACTCAAGTGTAAGTGCTAGTTGCAAACTAGTTGATAGCTGCTTAGCTGCTGTGATTGACCACATTAATGCAAACAAGTCAGGGATGTGGACTGTGTCAGAGTTACATGATGTATATGTAACTAATTCCGGGGACCTCTGCAAGAAGCAAATGCTATCCAATTTGTGTGATTATTATGGTGACGCTTTAATTGTACTGAGAGTTGAAGGGTGCCAAACTATTGTTGGCTTCAGAAAGTCCATTGGTAAATCACTCAAACTTATGAAACAAGCTGAAACCTCTAGTGATGATGATGTCACCAATTTAGTTACCAAAGTATGGGCAAAGGTACAAAATATTCCATTGCCCCATGAATATGACCTTAGCAGCTTCCGACATGACAAGGTTGTTCAAGACACAAGTCCAAACCTCCTCAAACTTGTCTCCAGTCTTGTGTCCAGGGATGGAAAAGTGACCAAACCCTCACTTACACTTGCTCAATGCATTCAGCAGCACATCAGTAGAAGCTGGAATCAGACAACTCTGGGGCTTGCTGTAAAACTCCACCATAAGCATGGTAGCTCAGAACTGATTCAAAATTTCAACGAGCATGGCATTGTCACTACATATGATGATGTCCTGCGATTCCGCAAGTCAGCTGCCAAATATGCTAATGAGGAGCCAGATAAGTACCTTCATGCAGTTGGCCTTGAGAGGCGAATTGGTGCTATTCACAGCTGGGGTGATAATTTTGATCTTGTGGTCTTCACACCCATTGGTCGCCACACAACTCATGCCATGGCCACTCAGTTTGTGCAGAATCCAGCAGGTATCCTGTTCACTGGAGGAGCCACTCCTGGTGGTGGGATCATGTCACTAAAAATACCTCGTCTCACAAAGCTTGAAGCTGGGAGACTTTGTCTAGCAGATAAAAGCAGTTTTGTCATTGAACATTACACAGGCCCCAAGAAGATAGACCCACCAGCTCTAAAAGAAGTTCTAAGAACTAACGCTCTCCAACATGCCATCAAACAAAGTGTCTCAAGAGCACAGAAGAGGGATACTGCTTGGCTCTGTCAGCTCCACTCCTCCCCTGGTCAGCATACAATGTTGTACAAGATCGTGACGGTGATGATAGTGCTCCCAAACTGAAGACAATAAGTGTCTTTGGACCGCTGCTTGATTCCTCCCCTGCACACCCTGATACGGTGCTCAATACCATGGCCTACTTAGACAAATCACTGAAGCAGTTTGGAATGAGCCATACTCATATAACTTTTGACATGCAGCCGTACCAGATTGCTTGTCTGATCAAGTGGAGTGATCTGCAGCGATGGTCATCAGTGGTGCTTAGACCTGGGATGATGCACACTCTCATGTCATTCATTGGCTCAATTGGAGTATTGATGAATTCAACCGGTTTGGAGGAGCTAGTAGGCGCATCATTTGGAGGACTTACATCCATCTTCAATGGGAAGGCCTGGCACAAGGAAATGCGAGCCTACCGTATGGTTGTGTTTGCTCTTCTTTATGACTTCTTAGAGGAGGGGGAGAAGACTCATGTTCAGATCATGACATACCTGGAGAAAGCGAGAGCACACCCCACAGGCCGGCTATGGGTGGACTACTTCATCATTCCAACCCTAATAGCGCACAAATTCTGGCGAGCAGAGAGAGAGGGTGATTGGCTGCTGCAACAACACTGCCTTGAAGAGATGCTACCCTATTTATTTGCTGCCGGTCATCACCACTACTCAAGGTGGATAACATGGCATCTGCACGACATGCAGCACCTTCCTTCTACAGCCATGGATGACCTCCTCTCTGGAAGCCATGTGTGCCGCCACTCAGATGGTGCAGTCGCAGTTAGTGCAGATATGTTTGGTGAACAAACATACATTAAACAAGGGAAAGGGGTAGGAGGCATGAAGGGCATCTCCACCAACCCTAAGCAGGTTGCTGTGTGGATCCAGTCTTTCAGCATCTGCTCCCATTTCTCCATGTCATTGGATGAGATGTACACTGAAAATGAAGACGTTGAGACATCATCAATGACAATGAAGTCCAGCAGACACAAGGAAGAAGGTAAATGGCGGCGGGAGCTTGATGCAGAGGACCAGGCTAAAATTCTGGAAGTACTTTGGGAAAACTCCCACCCTCTCAACACAGAGAGCACGACACTCCACCATATCATAAATGGCCAGGTTGCAGATGAAAAGGTGAATGAGCAGGATGCATTGACTATTGGACAGAATATGAGCTCACTGTTCTCCTCATCACTTCCTGGGAGATTTCATACTCCCATCTCAAATGAAGTGGTGACAATGAAATGCAAGAAAAAAGGAATAAAGGTCAATGGAAAGATCATACCTGACCTTGAGGCATTGTTTGCTCGGCTGCTGGTGGTGGGGAGCAAGAGAAGAATGGAGCTCTCTGCCCTCTTTGACTACGAACTTAGCCCGGTCCCTGCATCCATCATTGACGAGTATGGATGCCTTAGAAAGGGTAACAAGTCTGTGATAGTCCAGCCCCTTGGAATCCCTATCTCAAATTCCCATCCACCAGATGTTGTTCTTGTTGATGCATCACAGCTCATCTACCATGTGGTGTGGCCATTAACAGGCACTGTGGCTGACCTTGTAAATAACATGAGGACCCAGCTTAATCGTTACATCACTGAAACATTTGTCATCTTAGACCGGTATGAGCAAGTCTCTGCCAAAGACCATGAGAGGCAAAGAAGAGCCAGTGAGAGCTCTACCGAGTATCACCTCTCACTGACAACCCCTCTACCTGGCCGTGACAAAGTGATGAAGAACAAGACAAACAAGCGGGGGCTGGGTGAGCTCCTTTGCACACAGAGCATAGGAAGTCACAACAAGATGGTCAGTAAAGCAGACAGTATTGTCACTCATGATGAGGCTGATGTCTCCATTATATCATACATGTTGGATGCAGTCAGACGTGGAGCTACAACTGTCCAGATTCTCAGTGTCAGTGTTTGTGCTCATGGTCTACTGGTGCTGGAAGATGGGCATCACATGTCACCTGCAGACGGAGAGATGGAATGGCACTGTTCTCAACATCAATGCAATGGTGGAGAAGCTTGGTGATCAATGTCGCTCCATACTAGCCATGCATGCTCTCTCCGGGTGTGACACCACCTCCTATCCTGCAGGAAAAGGGAAAGTATCTGCACTCAAGGCCATGAGAGTAGTACCTGGTGACCTGCTTCACTTCATTGACGAGGAGGGAGCGACTGATTTGCAGATCACAGAGGCAGTGAGGGGATTCTTCCTGGCTCTGTACAACCAGAGGAAGTTGGCATCGCTAAACATTGCCAGGCATAATATCTATAAAAATTACAAAAACCCTCCAGCACTGAAGAAACTCCCTCCTACAGAGCACAATGCACACCTCCATGGACTGTGTGCTCATCTGCAGGTACTGCTTTGGAAAGCAGCAGACCGACCTGGTCCACCACCTGTGGACGTCACAGAATTTGGATGGGACAAGAAGGATGGAGAAGAAGTTATGCCTGTCCTCGATGCAAGCCCTGTGGCTCCTCCTGCTCTGTCTGGTTCAGCTGCAGCTGTAGAACTGGGTTAAAGCCATGCACATCAGCAAAGTGCAGCTGTGCGGCTGCAGGCTTGGCTTGCACCAGCTACTGCTATTGTAAAGGCCATGACAGAATATGTAGCAACCCGCTTATGCAATCACAGCAGGATAAGCAAGAGTCTGGAGAAGAAGATGATGAGGTTGAGGATGAAGATGAAATAGCCTACAGTTCAGAGTGGTAGTGCTTCCAACACCCACATTATTTTTTGTTTATCCATTTAGGCCTAGCTTGTTTCCCCTCCTTCTTTGGAGTTTCCAACCACTTTGGTTTTATTTTGCAGTTTCATGAATTCTCTGTTATGTTGTATTGTAATGAAATTGTTGAAGTTTGAATACATCTTTTGTGTTTTGCAAGTTTGGTGTCCTTTATGTGTGCTATCCTCTTCTAAACAACATAATTCTGTAACATCTTTAATTATTTCAAATACATGAGTTATATGTCCAACTAGCATCCTCTAAAACTTAAGAATTGGCTTAAAATCCATCAGAATCGGCCCACTGGCAGTTAAAATCTGTCCACTTCTGGTTTAAACAACCATTTAGAATTTTGTAAATGTCAGAAATGGATTCAGCATCATGAATAACCCCTAAAACCACTCCAATATTGCCCAGATCAGCCAAGCAGTTGTTGAAATATTGCCCACATAGGCGATTATCTAATTTATGCTAATTATGCTAATTGCCCAATATATGCAAGTTAGCATCCGGCAGTTTCTGAATGCTGGGGACCCATACTATATATTTCTAACATAAAACTTTGGGGTACTCGACACTTCCGGGTACTCATTGTTGGCAAGTAGACTGTATGAAAAAGTGGGCTCATTTGTCTTTAAATGTCGTCTGGTTCAGGAGTTATAAAAACTCAATGTTTTTCTGCCATTACTGTGAACATCAATCCAAGATGGCCACCAAACAAACCCTATGAGCCATGAGCTGAGCCTGGCAGCAGGAAACATTCTTACCTAGACACTTTTAGGGTCCTAAAAAACAAAGTTACAGGTACATGAAATCATGTTTTTCCTGCTAGACTACACAGTTTTGTCCAAATTCTCAAGACTGACTTAACATTTCAAAACACAGTTAAACTAATATTGCTCAAAAATGTCAAATTTCTAGTTGCAAATTTCACCAAAAGAATCAAATTGCGTTAATTTCTGTATTGTGCATGCGATAATGTTGAATCTGTGCAACTTTATCCATGTTTCCTACATGAATTAAAGACTAAAAATCTTAAATAAAAAATAAATATTGTATCAAGAGTGCTGTTGTTTCTATTAATACCATCACAGGTAGGTGTCACTATTTATTCAGCTTTTGTTTGAACACAAAAACTTAAGGTGAAAGCAGCAGACTGATGTTTTGTGGGGTTGAATTCTCACAAATTGATCACTGTAAAGCACTTTAGCATGACAAATA
>JAGQAX010000024.1:1739861-1934930 GCA_019142605.1 Cephalopholis sonnerati
GTTCAAATTCTGTTCCTGTCAGTGTTAAAAGCAGACACTTTTATGAATCAGGACAAAAATCTCTACTACTTCTTCTAAAAAAATGGTGTGTCTAGCTCAAAGAATGCGCCCGTGATCGCTATTTTAATCGTTTTTTGGGACAGTTTTCACAGCAGCTCCGCGCTGCAGCTGCCAACACCGCGTCTCATACAAACCCATTGTAAAGTGAAAATGAGCTCGTGGTACTTAAACAGGAATATCTCAAGAACGGTAAAAGATACAAAAAAAACGAAGACATCTCTGGAAACCTCAGGACTGTGGGAACATTTTAAGCTGCTTTTAAGCTGTAGGCAATACACGACCTCGGAGGAGATATTTTTTGAAAATATGATTGTTAAAGTGGAAATATCTCACTTCCTGTTGGGTGTAGGTCAGGGGTATCAGCGTATGATTTGTAGGTCTGGATGAGACAAACAAGCCAGTTTTGGTTTGATCTCTCTACGACATTCCTACGAGCAATAGTGGGCATTTTTGTAAGAAAAAGTGTGTAAAAAGATGAACTTCCTGTTGCCAGTAGGTGGCGCTATATGTAATCCCAAATATTGACACATGGATGTATTCAGGGCGTGAGTGTCATCAATCCTGTGAAGTTTTGGAAAGATTGGAGCATGTATGCTGGAGTTAATAAGTATTTCGTCTGTTCAGGATGTGTGTGCGTCATCACCTTTTAGACCCCATAAAATCCAAACCGCTCGGGTAATGAAAAAGTTGCGCAGAACTTTTTTCCAAAAGGGTGTGAACTATCACCTGAGCAACATTCAGGCCGATCCGATAAACGGCCTCGGAGGAGATGTTTTTTAAAGAAAACACATTTTTAGGCGAAATCTTATTGTTAAAGGGCAAATATCTCACTTCCTGTTGGATTTAGGGCCTTGGTTCCCCCTGTATGATTTGTAGGTCTTGATGAGACAAACAAGCCAGTTTTGGTTAGATCTTTCTACGACATTCCTACGGGCCGTAGGGGCCATTTTTGTGTTTCTAGGTGGCGCTAGAGAGCTCATTTTGTCACTTGAGGGGTAAATTTTTGCATTTTATCAAATTTTCACGCATTTCTGACAGGTGTGCCAATTTTGGTGAGTTTTTGAGCATGTTTAGGGGGTCAAATTTGGATTTTCGCCGTCGGAAAAAGGAAAGAATCTGAAAAGCAAAAACAATAGGAACCTTGCCTTCGGCTCGGTCCCTAATAATTAAAGCTGCAAGCAGCGTTGAACGGGCCCTCGCACCTTCACGCAATTCGAGGGCGCTGGCAGGACGCTGGCTGACGCCACCGTTCATTCCTGTCGAAGGCAGACCCTTCACGCAGGAGATATCATACAAAGACATGTAATTTTGCCAGTAGGTGGCGCTGGACTAATAACCAAGTATTGGCGTATAGATGTGTTCAGGGCAGGACTGTCATCAATCCTGTGAAGTTTGGGGAAGATTGGAACATGTACGGTCAAGTTGTGAAGCAGTTACAAGCAAATTCAAAATGGTGGACGTCCTGTTGGGTTTGGCACATGGCTCCAAGAGGCTTTTTTGTATGTCTTTCAGTGACACAAGTGACTCCCAAGTTTCCTACATGTAGGTGAAAGCAGCTTCGGGGGCTGAATATTTGTAGGGGGCGCTGTTGAGCCATGTTTGCACATCAAAGCACAAAAATGACATCAGACAACACAAATCGGGTCCTATCATTTGTGTGCCAAGTTTCATGACTTTACAAGCATCCCTTACCCCTCAAAATGGCGAATAAGGCGTTGCCACAGTGACAGCTGAGGAAAACTCAAAAGCTTCTGGTTTGATCATCATCGAGGTCTTGGGACTATGTCTCACCAAATGGAGGTGGTTGATATTAACCTGGTAGAAGAGAGACATGAAAGAATGAAAGCAGTAACTTTCTGCAACCAGTAGGCGGCGCAATGACGGTGATGAAAAATTCTGCTGTCAATGTTTTCAGGGCGGGACTATTATATATCCAGTGAAGTTTGGTGCAGATCGGAACATTGACCCCAAATTTATAGCAATTTCGTTTTTCATAGCGAGACGTCAAACTTCTCCATCAAAAAGCCGATACGCCCCTTAACAGGTAGCTGATCTTTTAATAACTTGTGATCACAAACTAGTCTAGATGGTACACAGCAAGTTTGAAGTGATTCTGATTAATCCTGTAGGAGGAGTTCGTTAAAATACAACACGTGGAAAACACCAAAAATGGCCGCTAAATTCAAAATGGCCGCCTTCCTGTTGGGTTTGGCCTAAGGCTCCAAGAGACTTTTTTGTGCGTCTGGGTGTGATACATATGTGTACCGATTTTCGTGTATGTCGGTGAAACCTGCAGTCGGGGCCCCTGTTCAAGGGCCGTGGCCCCGCCATTTTATCCTGCCCAAACCATAATACACATAAATTTTCACCACGACTGATGCGACCGCCAAACTTGGTGAGTTTTTGAATGTGATAAAGCCTCAAAAAGCCAGTTCATTTGGAGGAAAAATAATAACAACTCCTTCAGTTTCAATAGGGTCCTCGCACCGGATGGTGCTCGGGCCCTCATTATAAAACAAGAACATTGTTTTTTAAAGGAATACCATCAGTTAATATTATTTGACACCTTATTATTATGTCAGTGAAGGGAAAGAAAAAAGCTGATTTTTGTTTAAATGTCTGACCTGTGATCTTTAAGAGGGTCTGAAGTCATTCTTTAAGGCTTTTAACCCTTTCAGTCCCAGGCCAAGAAACGTATCCACCTCTCCAAGTCTCTCATCAGCTTCAAATATGGACGTATTTCGCATTTTCTTTTGCAGAATAATCACAACTGTTAAATTGGTGATACAAAATGCATTTTATCAGGATTTTGTCTTTATTGCACAAATAAAACTGCATAAAATCCAAATAGTAAGAAATGAAATGTGTCTGGAGAGGTCAAAACTGACAGACCTCCTCTGGACTTAAGGAAAATAACAGACAATCACAAAAAAAGGGAGAAAAGTAGACAAAAGAACAAAACTAATATTATTCAGAAAAATACAACAAAAGTTTCTGGTGAAACTGGCAGCATCTTTGAGCTCATAACAGACTCATAACTGACAAATAAAATCAGCGAAATGTCAAACTAAAACAAAGATTCGAAGAAATAAAGTAGCTTTTCTTCTGGTTTCACCCAAAGGACACCACGTGACTAACTGTTCTGACTTCATGGGGTCAAAGGTCAACACCTGAGGCACAATAGGTCATTTTGCTTCACTGTAACAGTAAATGGGACGACAGCGTCCACGGGGACTGATGGGGTTAAGGATCACGAACGTCACAGCAGCTGTGGTGATGTAGAGGTGTACTCCAGGTCATACTTGTGCATCACCACAGCAGAATGAGCAAAACCGAGATTTTAAAGGGACAGTTCAACATTTTTGTAACTCTTTACTTTGCCATCGTACCCACACTCTGTTTCATTTCTACATTTTCTGTGAAGAGCAGAGACATCCTCCTGATATCTGTTAATCTGTTCAGGTTGAATAAGCCAAACTGAGGCCTGATTTTAAGTGATTACATCACCAATAACCTTAATGAAAAAACAGGAGGTGTCAGCTGGGTTATCAGCAGGTTGTATATAACATGTGGTACAGTGATTAAATTATAATCACAGATTCAACAGGTTGATTTCCTGCTGCAGCCAGGTGTACCGGAGCAAACAAATACTGACTCTGTATCTGCGTGAAATTATCAGCTTAGATTTAAAAAATGGAAGTGCACTGTTGAAAGAGAGGGTTTTTTTTTTTTTAATGTGACGTTTGAGTGTCTGTCTGCTGAAGATTACGTGTGAGTGACAGACGTGTCGCTGCAGCAGAATGAAGCCGTTTTCCCCCCCTCAGTGTCACAGAGGAAAACACAACACTGTATATTTTAATGCACCGGACTGCAGTTCATTCAGAGTTAAACTGAAGGGAATTTGACGTGACTTTGGTGTGTTGCAGGTTGTTTTATTGGTTTAAGGATGACAGTCAGCACAGAGGAGAGGAGTGTATTTAAAATAGATATTTGTGTTTGCTGTTGTAATTTATATATGGCTGTGATTTTAAGTTGTAAATGTTTTTTTTTTTTTAGGAAAACACAAAAATAAAAGACGAAAGAGCCCGAAATGTCTTGTTCTGTGGTGCTTTGTAACAGATTGAAATCTCACTATAATGATTGGCTCATTTATTATTTTATATGATCATTTTAATTAGCACATTATTTTATATATATAAAATGCACTTTGTAGCCAAGTATATAAGTAATGTTAACAACAGTAGTTTTTAATTCCACACAGTGTGCTGCTGGTGCTTAGCAACGGTTGCTAGGCTGTTGTCCCTCTGGGGGAGGAGTTACTGATGGGTTATTGCTTTGATGATGTCACGTCTTTGTAATTTCTTTGCCTTTGTGACATCACAATACACATCTTTGAGAGTTTATATATATAAGCTGTTTGAAGCAGATCTTACACCACTTGGCTCTTAATTGTTGAGGACACATTTCTGGAGGTTAAACTCACAGACCGCACCGCGACTCTTAAATCAAGACGTTTGAGGAAAAAAATCATCGTCATGGAAACAACACAGAGAGAGGAGACATCTCAGCCAGGAGTGGACGAGGCCCCCCCACCCCGAACAGAGACACCCCAGCCAGGAGTGGACGAGGCCCCCCCACCCCGAGCAGAGACACCCCAGCCAGGAGTGGACGAGGCCCCCCCACCCCGAGCAGAGACACCCCAGCCAGGAGTGGACGAGGCCCCCCCACCCCGAGCAGAGACACCCCAGCCAGGAGTGGACGAGGCCCCCCCACCCCGAGCAGAGACACCCCAGCCAGGAGTGGACGAGGCCCCCCCACCCCCAACAGAGACACCGCAGCCAGGAGTGGACGAGGCCCCCCTACCCCGAACAGAGACACCCCAGCCAGGAGTGGATGAGGCCCCCCCACCCCGAACAGAGACACCCCAGCCAGGAGCGATCAAGGCCCCCCCATCCCGAGCAGAGACATTGCAGTTAGGAGTGGTCAAGGTCCATCTGTTTATAAACCGTTTATTCCAGCGGCTGTCAGCAGAGCAGCTCCAACTGCTGATGGAAGGCAGACCAGATAATGCCACCATGGTTATGATAGCAGAGATGAACATGGATGTGGTGATTCACATGTCCACATCTGAAACTGTGCTGGGAAATCAAACTGTAACCAAGGAGAGCGTTGAGTCCACCATGGGCAGTGTACTCCCTGAGGCTTTTGCTCAGGCTCTGGGCGTAGATGCTGAGGATCTAGGTGATAGTTCACAGAGCCTCACCACAATGATGAGTGAGGAGGTCTCTGAAATCATCAACTCCTCCTCCTGCGCAAGTGGGAACATAAGAGATCAGTTTAGGTTTCGAAGGACTCCTTCCCACAGACTGTCCGGCATGATCAGGCACACCTGCGCCATTATAAAATCAGTCATGGTCAAGATGAGATCCACTTTAAAACCATCTCGAGTATCAAGGTGTGAAGAGTTGGAACTTATTGACATTGAGGACGATGGTGAGAGCTACTCACCACCTGCACAGACAGGGAGCCCTGAGACGGACTCAAGGCACTCAGAGGACAGCTCTACAGCCCAGGAGGTAGTTTCAAAGGAGCTGAGTGACATAATAGACGTTTTGCTTGATGATGCCACCGATGCTGAACGTGACGTTCTGTTAGGTGATTCAAAGCAGGAGAGTGACAGTGTTGTTAGCGACATCAGTGAGTTCACTGGTCCAGCAGTCTGGGCAAATAAAAGCCCAGAACCCAAGAAGGAGCCCGACCAGAAACATTACATGTCGGGCAAAATATTGTCACTGTTGGCTGGTCAGTATGCCAAACACTCGATCATTCAGGCCGCAAGGAAGCTGAAGGCAAAAGTCTTCCCCTGCTGCAGAGATAGAAGCAGTGAATCCCTGCAATCCTTTGCCGACAGTGTGACCAAACTGCTTCAACCAGAGGGGGGAGAGAAACCGTCAGCTGGAAATACCTTAAAAAGATTGGAGTGTATTGCTGATGGTAAAGACCTGGTTTTCACTCAGGCACTGAAAGAGCTCCTTCGTGATTACGCCACCGAGGGGATGACTCCAGAGTTGGGACCGTTTAAAAATACAGTGACTGACATCACTCACGCCACAAACCTCACAGTGTGGCGTTTTCTGGTTCTGTTGAGGTGGTGGTTGACCTATCAGGCTGGCATCCATTGTGACAATGTGATGAAGGCTTTAAGGGTCACTAAGCCAGCCACACCAGCACCTGCAGTCACAGTACCTGAGACAGGTGCTGAACCTGTGCTGCATTTAACGGCAGAACAGGATTTAAAGACAGAGAGAAACAAATGCTCTGTCCGTATTCTTGTGCAGAAGATCGTCACACGCATCTTCGAGAAATCGAAGGTCGACCTGAGATGTGACGACCCCCGTATCCTCATCGACCGCCTGTTCCAAAGGATATGGGCCCAGGCCCAGGTCCAGGGAACTGATTTTGAGATCAGCGTGGAAACTCTTAAACGCCTGGACAAGGTCATTTTCAAGGACCTCTGTAAATCCTGGGGCTGTGCAGAGCAGATTCTAATTTCACTGAAACTAGAAGACCAAGAATTGGATCTTATAGCCCAGACTTTTGCACATCATATTTTGACACCACAGAAGAAGGGTAACGCCATCTGCAGGTTCTTCTCCAGACTGGGCAAAGTCCTCTCCAGGCGCTGCAGAAGGGTCAGTCCCATGTAGGTGACATATAATAGGACTCATGTTGGAGGAAAAGTGGCGTGAGGCTTGTTTCCTCCAACATGAACGCAATAGAGTTCATGTCCTGCCTCCTGTCCAGGTGACCTCCAGGTTACCTTTTGGACACATGGGAGACAGGACTTGAGCTCTTAGGACCACCTTGGGAGTCAGCAACGCGACCTCACAGGTGAGAGTTGGATTTCCGGCCCTGAGCCTTTGTGAGTTTGTGTGTTGTCTCCCTGGATGGTACGGGTTTTCTCCGGGTACTCCGGTTCTCCCGTTTTCTTCAAGCCATGCAGCAAAAGCTACATGGCTTTATGTTTTACAATTAGAACACAACAAATACATAAATAAAAAAACAAAACTGATCTTATCTTTCCTGTCATTATCTGTCATAGCTGTAAATATGACTTGTTGGTTCAGTTTCACTCAGGTTAAAGGTTTCGTGTAGAAAATACAGAGAAAAGACTGTTTTCTTTCTTTTTCATGTGAAAAGCATTTTTTTTAGCATGAAAGTTTGCTTTTGGTATTTTAACTGTGTTTTTCTGATAATACCCTTTGTAGCAATGTTCTGTTTCACAAGAAAAAAAATAGATTATATGAAAGATTTCAAAATATGACATCAATTAATTTCTCTTATAATGTGTCAATGATCAGTATTAGTCTGTCTGACTGCTGAGCGGGTGTTGTCATGTGTTTCATCACTGAGTAAGTCATCTGTTCTTCACACACCATCTTTGTTTGGACCAAAAGGAACTTTCTGGCACCGACAGCACGTGACAGCCACCGTCGGTCTGAACCTGAACGCTCCGTGAAGTGAACCAGAACATAACAGGAAGTTAAACGGTTTGGCCTTCAAATTAAAAGCGTAGAAATTGTCATTCAAAACGTGACTGCTTTGATCGTTGAGCTCAAGATCAGCAACATGTTTTTTTCTCAAACACAGCAGTCTACAAAAGAAAGCACAGACTTGAAAATTAAAAAAAAAAAAAGTAACAATCCCACAAGACCAGGCCATAATAAAAGCAATGGCACCATATATTAATAAAATTCAGCTTTACATGTCTGCACACATGTGCATGTGCACATATGAAACATATCTAACCATCAACAGACTGTGAAATATTTCCCATGTAGCTCCTTTTTCTGATGCTGTATGCTGAGAAATGTCTTTCAGCCACATGGACACATAATGACTGCAAGGCTGTGTGTCTTGGAAATATAAATGATTATGTCATAGATTATGGTAGATATGTGGCCAAGATATAATCCCTTTTATGCAGGAAGACGATAACAAGGAACTAGTACAAGACTGGAGCTGTTGCAAGAAAACAATGGTTGGATACCAGAGATTTATACTGTAGGGAAAACATGACTTATCGGCTTACAGTACGAGTACATATGAGAACTAGATGATTTATGAGTCACTATACTGAGTAATGGTTTTCAATATCCTGTATTAGTGCACACCCTTCTGCTAAAAATGGACATTTGTAGCCATGACTGTTCTATTTCTCACCTTTTTTGCTTTATTTTTTTCTTTACCTCTTTGGTAAGTTATGATAAATGATAATTGTGGTCGTACACAAAAACTAAAACTCAATATACATTAAAGATAAAAAAAAAGCTGTATGGAGACAGGACGAGGATCTGCACTTTTCCACAACAAAGCAATACATGTATTACCAGCAATCATAGAACCTCATAAAAAAACACAGTGTTTCTTTCTTTTTATTTATTTATTCATATTATTGAACATTGTAGAACACACAAGAACATACAACATCTCATGAAGGATGTTGCTTCTGTAAAAATACAGAGCAAAATAATAGTCCACCTTGATGAAGGTGAGGAAAAAAATAATATAGTCTAGGGGGGAGATTTTTATATATAATTAAAAAAGAATGATCAAAGGTAAGTTAATAATTTAGAGCACCAGGCATACAAAATTGAACAAAACAGTGCAAACACATCAAGACCCAAATCAAGGATCGTAATTTAAAACAAGGGATGAGAAAAATCGACAGTCCTGCTAGAGAGGCACTGTGTGTAATCCCAAATATTGACACATGCATGTGTTCAGGGCGTGACTGTGATCAATCCTGTGAAGTTTGGGCAAGATTGGAGCATGTATGTTGGAGTTATAAACTACTTCCTGTTTGAGGGCGGGACTAATATGAGAGAAGCCCTGGTGTAGCCAATAGACATTAGACTGTATCCAATCCACAGTGTGATGCTTGATGAGCAGCTGTCAATCAAAGGCAGTGGTCGTCATAGCAACACAGAACAGAGGAGAGACACACAGGTGCAGCTGAAAGTAGGTCAGTGACACAGTGCTCATTGTCTTTGGAGGAGCACAGTTCAAATTCTGTTCCCGTCAGTGTGAAAAGGAGACACTTTTATGAATCAGGACAAAAATCTCTACTACTTTAGAAAAAATGGTGTGTCTAGCTTAAAGTATGTGCCCGTAGGAGCAGTTTCAAAAAGTTTTTTGGACAGTTTTCAGAGCAGCTCCGCACTCTAGCGGCAAACATTCCGTCTCATAGACACCCATTATAAACTCCAAATTTCTCATGATTTGCTCATGGTACTTTTGGAGGCACTGATCAAAAACTGTAACAGGTACAAAAAAAAATGAGAACATGTGTGAATAGACGAGAACTGCGGCAACATTTTACAGTTTTAATGGAGTCTGTAGCTGAAACCATGCCAATGTTATTAAGGGTTGTTTAACAGCGAGTGTTGGTGATTTTCTTCTCTTCTCCCATTCATTTCCTATGGGAGAAATTTCGAAGATTTTCAGGATGTGTGTGCGTCGGGCGCTTTGAGAGCGTATAAAATGAAAACCGGGCCAGTAATGAAAAAGTTACAAATAACTTTTTTTCATAAGGGTGTGAACTGTCACCTGAGCGACATTCAGGTCAATTCGATAAACGGCCTCAGAGGAGATAGTTTTTGAAAAAAATCTTATTTTGAAAGGGTAAATAGCTCACTTCCTGTTGGATTTAGGTCAGGGGTATCAGCGTGATTTGTAGGTCTCGATGAGACGAACAAGACGGTTTTTGTTTGATCTTTCTACGACATTCCTACGGGCCGTAAAGTGCATTTTTGTGTACCTAGGTGGCGCTAGAGAGCCCATTTTTGTATTTTTGAGGTAAATTTTTGCATTTTATCAAATTTTTCGCCAGTCTGGATGTGCGTGCCAATTTTGGTGAGTTTTTGAGCATGTTTAGGGGGTCAAATTTGGGTTTAAAGTGGCGGCGGGAGAAAGAAGAATAAACTTAGCAATAACAGTAGTGTCCTCGCCTTCGGCGATGACTCACCTCCTCACACAGAATTTAATGGTCGCCTTCGGTCACGACTTTTCTTGATGTGGAGCGCTGTAGGACCCTCTGACCGGCTCTTTTCCTGATTTTGTGCACTGCAATTTCAATAGGGTCCTTGCCCTACGGGCTCGGTCCCTAATTACCAGAGGCTTTGTAATGTTACGCAACGCAACTGAACGCAACACAGGCTCTGCTCCAACTGAGTGTGTGTGCGGCGTGTGTTTGAATGTGAGTAACAGCAGCCTTTTGATGGTCATTTACACACTGTCCGTGTGTGATCATGGCAAACAGGCAAGCTGTAACCATGGTAACAATAACTATGTCAGGTAACAAACTGCGTCGGGTTCAGTCAGGAAAATACGGCCTGAGCCGTGCTCTGGCCGTATTGCTGGATACACCGTGTGTGCATCAGTGTTACCGGTGTGCCAGAAGTCAGGGAACTGAGAACGGTGCGGTTAAATGCATTGTTTTTTTAACGCTTTATAGCCCCTTTTACACTGCCAGATTTTCTGCGAATGTTCGGCCATTTTGCCGGCCAGCTGCGAGCGTTTACACACACAGAGCCGGATTGGCGAGTTGATCTGAGGCACCCAATTTTCCGTCTCGTAGGGTAGTCATATTGGCGGAACGGTTTCAGTATAAACAGAGCGAGGCGGCTTTCCGCCTCGGGAGGGTCTGTTGATGACTTGTGGGAGGGGCTGTTGATGACTTGTGGGAGGGGCTGTTGATGACGTCGCACGTTCGACCCACTGGCGTGGACTTCAAACCAGGAAACAGCTGATAGCAGGAATGAGAATCTAGCAGCACTAAGGAGACGCAAAGCAGAAGATGAGCAACTGGGGAGATAAAGAATTGCGCGCCCTCCTTGCCCTCGCTAACGAGGAGGCCATTAACCGTCAGATGACGGGAACGTGAAGGACGGGCCGATGTACGAGAGAAGGACTGACGAGCCACGGCTTTCCTCAGTACGTCACTGTTTACGTCACACACTGAGCTGCACGTTCTGTTACTAGCTCCGCCCCCCATTGTCCCGAAAAAGGATTGGGCTTTCCTGCAAAAAGGGCTCATGTTTCCTGTAATTAATTAACCGAAAGTAACGTTTTAAATTGGGTGTTACTTTGGGTAAAAATGACTGAAACCGAATAATCGATTGTCAAATTAGCTGGCCATTAATTTAGTAGTTGACCAAACTGATTGATGGTTGCAGCTCCGTCACAGACGCCACGATAAAAGTGGCAACTTATTCCCTCCTCATTTGATTTACATTCATTCAGGCATTCAAAAGATTAAAATCATAAGAGATAAAATAAAATCTCGATACGTAGGTGAATCGATTTCTTCCCCACCCCCATAATACAGTCAGAAAACCAGTCAGTCAGTCAGTCAACCAGTCTGTCAGCCGCCCTGAGCCCAGCCTGGCTTGTTTCTGGTAACCCTGCTCTCTGACTGACAGGCGCTCTCAGCAGCAGACAGGCTCGGCAGGCGGCCAGCTGAGTTGCGTGTAAAGAGTTTATTTAGACAAGAGTGCGAGAGGGAGAGAGGAGTGTGTGTGTGAGTGTGTGTGTGAGGGGGGCTGGCTGTTCAAAGATGTTTTGTTCAGGCCTGAGGGATCATGGCGCAGCAGCGAGGGAAGAGGTCTCACTCCTGTCAGAACTCAAGACCTGAAGGAGACGTTAAAACCCAGCAGAGCTGCCCCAGCTGACCAGATGTGATCTTTTATAAACTCTGTGTGTGTGTGTGAAGACAGATACAGTTTACACAGCACCAACACACTCTTACACTTTAACACTTTGAATGCACTGTATTCACACACTTGCGTGCAGCTGAACGCTTGTATGCATGTGCACAGAGACACATCGTGCACATGTACACAGAGACACATCGTGCACATGTGCACAGAGACACATCGTGCACATGTGCATGTGTGCAAACATGAATGAGTTTAGTTATATGCAAACACTGGTACAAATGTAGAAAGAATGTAAGAACACACACCCTAAAATCATGACTGATATGCTCTGTTGCTGGCAGAGGAGTGTGTGTGTGTGTGTGTGTGTGTGTGTGTGTGTGTGTGTGTGTGTGTGTGTGTGTGTGTGTGTGTGCTCGACATGGAAACACTATCAGTGTTATCAGAGGAGTTGGCTTGATCTAATGTGTTTTCTGCAGTGTGTCTGATCATGTCTGAGCGATATGTTTCCTCTGCCAAAAACTTTCTCTTTCACTCTTCATCTCTTTCACTCTTTTCTCGCCGCTCTCACCCAGCTCCTCTTCTCAAGGACGACCAGCGCAGCGACCTGAGGTCACGTCAACATGTTGCCAAAACAAACAAAAGGCTGAAACAGTTGCCAACATTGTTGCTGGCAATTTAGTTTGAACATTTCAGCTGGAAAATATAAAAAACAGAAGCAACTTTAAAAATAACACAAGACGTAAAGAAACCAGTCAGTAATCCAGATAATCAACTGAGCAGTAAACCAGTCAGTAATCCAGATAATCAACTGGGCAGTAAACCAGTCAGTAATCCAGATAATCAACTGAGCAGTAAACCAGTCAGTAATCCAGATAATCAACTGGGCAGTAAACCAGTCAGTAATCCAGATAATCAACTGAGCAGTAAACCAGTCAGTAATCCAGATAATCAACTGGGCAGTAAACCAGTCAGTAATCCAGATAATCAACTGGGCAGTAAACCAGTTTCTAAACCAGTAAACCAGTCAGTAATCCAGATAATCAACTGGGCAGTAAATCAGTCAGTAATTCAGATAATCAACTGGGCAGTAAACCAGTCAGTAATCCAAATAATCAACTGGGCAGTAAATCAGTCAGTAATTCAGATAATCAACTGGGCAGTAAATCAGTCAGTAATCCAGATAATCAACTGGGCAGTAAACCAGTTTCTAAACCAGTAAACCAGTCAGTAATCCAGATAATCAACTGGGCAGTAAACCAGTCAGTAATCCAGATAATCAACTGGGCAGTAAACCAGTTTCTAAACCAGTTTCTAAACCAGTAAACCAGTCAGTAATCCAGATAATCAACTGGGCAGTAAACCAGTCAGTAATCCAGATAATCAACTGAGCAGTAAACCAGTCAGTAATCCAGATAATCAACTGGGCAGTAAACCAGTTTCTAAACCAGTAAACCAGTCAGTAATCCAGATAATCAACTGGGCAGTAAATCAGTCAGTAATTCAGATAATCAACTGGGCAGTAAACCAGTCAGTAATCCAAATAATCAACTGGGCAGTAAATCAGTCAGTAATTCAGATAATCAACTGGGCAGTAAATCAGTCAGTAATCCAGATAATCAACTGGGCAGTAAACCAGTTTCTAAACCAGTAAACCAGTCAGTAATCCAGATAATCAACTGGGCAGTAAATCAGTCAGTAATCCAGATAATCAACTGGGCAGCAAACCAGTCAGTAATCCAGATAATCAACTGGGCAGTAAATCAGTCAGTAATCCAGTAAACCAGTCAGTAATCCAGATAATCAACTGGGCAGTAAACCAGTTTCTAAACCAGTTTCTAAACCAGTAAACCAGTCAGTAATCCAGATAATCAACTGGGCAGTAAACCAGTCAGTAATCCAGATAATCAACTGGGCAGTAAACCAGTCAGTAATCCAGATAATCAACTGGGCAGTAAACCAGTCAGTAATACAGATAATCAACTGAGCAGTAAACCAGTTTCTAAACCAGTTTCTAAACCAGTAAACCAGTCAGTAATCAAGATAATCAACTGGGCAGTAAATCAGTCAGTAATCCAGTAAACCAGTCAGTAATCCAGATAATCAACTGGGCAGTAAACCAGTCAGTAATCCACTAAACCAGTCAGTAATCCAGATAATCAACTGGGCAGTAAACCAGTCAGTAATCCAGATAATCAACTGGGAAGTAAACCAGTCAGTAATCCAGATAATCAACTGGGCAGTAAACCAGTCAGTAATCCAGATAATCAAATGGGCAGTAAACCAGTCAGTAATCCAGATAATCAACTGGGCAGTAAACCAGTCAGTAATACAGATAATCAACTGGGCAGTAAACCAGTCAGTAATCCAGATAATCAACTGGGCAGTAAACCAGTTTCTAAACCAGTAAACCAGTCAGTAATCCAGATAATCAACTGGGCAGTAAACCAGTCAGTAATCCAGATAATCAACTGGGCAGTAAACCAGTCAGTAATCCAGTAAACCAGTCAGTAATACAGATAATCAAATGGGCAGTAAACCAGTTTCTAAACCAGTTTCTAAACCAGTAAACCAGTCAGTAATCCAGATAATCAACTGGGCAGTAAACCAGTTTCTAAACCAGTTTCTTAACCAGTAAACCAGTCAGTAATCTAGATAATCAACTGGGCAGTAAACCAGTCAGTAATCCAGATAATCAACTGGGCAGTAAACCAGTTTCTAAACCAGTTTCTTAACCAGTAAACCAGTCAGTAATCCAGATAATCAACTGGGCAGTAAACCAGTCAGTAATCCAGATAATCAACTGAGCAGTAAACCAGTCAGTAATACAGATAATCAACTGGGCAGTAAACCAGTTTCTAAACCAGTTTCTAAACCAGTAAACCAGTCAGTAATCCAGATAATCAACTGGGCAGTAAACCAGTCAGTAATCCAGATAATCAACTGAGCAGTAAACCAGTCAGTAATCCAGATAATCAACTGGGCAGTAAACCAGTTTCTAAACCAGATTCTAAACCAGTAAACCAGTCAGTAATCCAGATAATCAACTGGGCAGTAAACCAGTCAGTAATCCAGATAATCAACTGGGCAGTAAACCAGTCAGTAATTCAGATAATCAACTGGGCAGTAAACCAGTTTCTTCACCAGTTTCTAAACCAGTAAACCAGTCAGTAATCCAGATAATCAACTGGGAAGTAAACCAGTCAGTAATCCAGTAAACCAGCCAGTAATCCAGATAATCAACTGGGCAGTAAACCAGTTTCTAAACCAGTTTCTAAACCAGTAAACCAGTCAGTAATCCAGCCAATAAATGAGGCTGTAAACCAGTCAATCAATTAGGCAAGAAGCCAGTTACCAAACCAGTTAACCAGTCAGTAGTCCAGCCAATAGGTAAGGCAGTAAACCAGTTACTCAGAAGGTAAACCAGTCAATCAATTATATAAGAAGCCAGTTACTAAACCAGTAAACCAGTCAGTAATCCAGGCTATTAGTTAGGCAGGAAAACCAGTTACTCAGACAGTAAACTAGTCAATTATTAGGTAGTAAACCAGTTACTAAACCAGTCAGTGATTCAGCCAATCAATTAGAGAGTTAACCAGTTACTAACCCAGTGAACCAGTCAATAATCCGGCCAATCAATTAGACAGGAAACCAGTTATTCAGCCAGTAAACCAGTCAGTAATCTTGCCAATAATTAAGGCAGTAAACCAGTTACTCAGCCAAAAAACAGTCAGTAACCTGGCCAACCATTCAGGTGTTTTTCCCCGTACGTGCGAGGCCTGTTGTGAAGTGTTGCATCACTTGTTTTAGAGAACAAGTGAATCAGAGGAAAACCCAGCCTCAGACCTCAGCAGCTTCCTGCCGGCGCTCGGCGGTGGGCGGTGAAACCCAGAAGGAGCTTCCGCAAAATGACACAATCGAGGTCGTGATTCAGCCTTCCCCCGCCGCTTTCACCTGCCACTGACATTCAGGAACGTTTAAGGTGGACTGAAAAGTTATGACTCGTTTTAGATAGAGTTTTAGATTCTTCTTCTGCCGCTTAGAGCAAGAAAATATTCAAGTTTCAATGTCAACGAAACTAAAATTGCATAAAACTTCAATTTTATTTCCATTTTTAATTATGGACATTGCTTTATTTGACTTTTTTGTCTTGACTTTGATTTTTAAAAAATAAATAAGATGAGATATTTCGCAAAAAGTCGGATTTAGTCATAAAAAGTTTGACTTTTGTTTAAAATTGTTCTTTTTAAAATGATTTCGTCCAAATTTGACTTAAAATTTGAGGCTAAATTTTCAGTTTCGATGATGCTTTCTTCAACAAATCTAAAAAAAATACATTTAAACTTTGCTGTTTGTTAAAAAAAGTTTGGGTAATTTCACCCACTATGTTGACTTTAACTGCATTTTGACATAAAATAATAGTATGCCTCTTCTCTTTCAGGTTTGATCCTGATTTCTTTCTACACCAATTAAGGGTGGGCGAGATGGCCCTAAAATAATATCATAATATTTCAGGGTATTTTTGGGATAACGACATTCTTGATAATATGACAAATTAGTAAAAAAAATTTAAAATAATAAAAAAAAACATATATGTAAAAAAGTGTAGAAATTAAAAAAAAAAAATTATAAAATTAATATTAATTTAAGAAAATAAAACTGCAACAAAAAAAGTGGTCTAATTCTTCTGCTTTTTGGGGTAATTTTAACTGAGTTTTGTCTTAAAACTGTAAATATTCTGCTTCCTTCACCAAATCTCATTGTGAAAACGTGGAATTTTAAACTTCATGGTGTTATGTGACTTGTGCAGCTGTTTCAGAGTGAAAAACATCAATAAATCTCCATATAGATGATTAAATTCTTCTTCTGTTAATTATTTATTGTGTGAATTTAGCTGCTGATTATCAAATTTTGCAGCAAACGCAGTGTGAATGACTTTTAATTTGGCCAAAAGATATAATTTAAGATCACATTTAGGTCACTAAGGAGCTCAAAATGACATTTTCCTGAACAACATTTTACTTTAAACCTGATTTCAGTTTAAATTTGATTTTGCAAATTGCTTTGTTTTGCTTTTTTGGTTGATTTTAACTGAATTTTGACTCAAAACGGTAAAGTATGCCACTTTTATGACAGGTTTAATTCTGCTTCCTTCACCAAATCTCATTGGAAAAACGTGCAATTTTAAACTTCACAGTCTTATGTGACTTTTGGAGCTGTTTTAGCGTGAAAAAACATCAACAAATCTCCATTAAAATTATTAAATTCTCCTTCTGTTGTTAATTTAGCTGCTGATTAATTTAGATTGAGGATGTGTTCTGACACCAGCTTCAAAATCTTATGGCAACTGAGGTGTGTATGATTGTTAATTTGGCCAAAACTGAGCTACACACATTAAAATGTATGATTTTTAGATCACATTCGGGTCACTAAGAAGCTTAAAATAAGATTTTCTTGACTAAAATTTTACTTTAAACTTGAATTCAGTTCCAATTTGATTTTGCAAATTGCTTCGTTTTGCTTTTTTGGTTTATTTTAACTGAATTTTGACTCAAAACAGTAAAAGTGTGCAACTTCTCCATCAGTTTTCCCTCCCTGCAAACACACAACTCTTAAACTCATTTAAGTTTTTGAGGTTTGACTGGCTTTAACCCTATCAAGCCAATCTCACGCTGCAAAAACGGCACCGTGCGCCTTTAAAACCCTCAAACGAGCCAGCTTCTTTTCATAGGGGACGCCACGTGTTGCGGGTGCCACGAGGCGGAAGTGGTGGCACTTGGCTGCCACTGTGGTGAGACACACTCACACACACACTCTGTGTAAATGTCAGTGACGGTTCGTTATTTCCATCGACGCTGGGCGGTTTGATTGTGAGAGATGTAGGTTAAAGAAGGTTAAATTTTGAATGGCGTGAAGCCTCGTGAGTGGGAACTCGTGCTCGTATTGATGAGGACAAATACACAAAGGAGATATTTACGGATTACAGTCATAAAATGGCTGTTTTTGAGCATGTTAACGAAGAAGAGGAAGTTTGAAAGGCCATATAGTGTTTTTAAAGTCAATGAATTCGTCACAAAAGAGTCAGAAACGGAGAAAGCGTCATCACTTCCTCTTTTCATTCTCGCTTGAAGCAACATTTTGAGTGGTTTGATGTGTTTTGGAGGAAATTTGCTCCTAAAAAGACAAAACAAAGGCAATAAATTACTCTGTCATCCACTAATGGACGGCTTTGACTTGAAAACCGAGCTGGTGTGATTGTGTAAACGCAGGCTGGGATGACTTACGTGAATTTATTGCACTTTAAGAGCAACCTGCCCCGGAGCACAAACAGAGTCTTAAACAGAGCAGATCCCAGAGACACTCAAGTGCGGAGTCAAAGACTTCAGCTGGAGAGAAACAGATTAAAGATCAGTGTTGTGTTTCTGCTGCTCGCCTCCCGCACAATCAAATCCAGACTGCACACCTGTGGATAACATGGAAATCTGACACACCGAGCCAATATTTGTCTTTTATTAAACATTAGATATGATCCACTTCTGACCACAGCTGGAGGAAAACGGTCTGGAAAAACCTGGAACAAGACACTGTAATGTTTTCTGAAACACAACTTTGACTTCGGCAGCTGCTCACTCTGATCTCAGTTTGCTGTCGGTCTGAAATATCTGAGTTATTTACGTCAAACAGATCAAATTTAAAGATATCGAGTATCAATACGTGTCATTTCGATACGTTTGTTTGTGGAGATGACGCAAATCTACAACGGCAGATAATCTCTCCTTTTCATTTTGACTAACCACAACAAAATGTTGCACAAATTCAGCTGCAATTTGCGACGTGATGAAAGTTTGAATTCACAAACAAGGATTTTGCCTCGTTGTTTTGATCGTTGTTTCGGTCACAACTAGAGGTGTAACCATCCATCCACCTGGATTGATGTCCCACAACACATCCAACTCAAAGTCCTTGTTCTCACCCCCTCCTACCTCACTGACCTGCTCCACCACCACACTCCTTACCTCAGCCTCCGCTCCTCTGATGCCAACCTCCTGACTCCACCACTCAGGACCAAGCACTGATCCTGGGGCGACAGAGCCTGCACTAACCTGTCCCAGCTCAAGTCATTACTCTAATAAATGTATTATTATTACTGATCAACAATCCGACGTCATCGCTGCAGACTGAAAACCTGGATCCGTATCATCATCATCTGTGTCACTCACCTCCTTTACACCTGCATCAACATGCGTTTTTTGCGATCAGATTGCGTTCGGACAGTGCTTGACCACATACATTTACACCTGGTGTTAATATGCGTCTCTGGTGTCCACATCCAGATCCGTCTCATCCTCCTCTTCTTCTTCTGCAAATTTTCCAGCAGCTGACTACAACGTCATATCCTGTGCGCCGCAATAACAACAACAAGATGTTGGCCGCCCGTGAAGTCGTGTTACTGTATGGACTCCTCCTTGTTTTTCGAAGCAGGGGAAGAAACCATCTTCGACAAGGAGAATACCGAGGAAACCACGATGAGACAGCGGTGTTTAGCTGTGCTCTTGTTGTCTTCTTCGTCCTTCTTCCTGTGTCCAGCTGGCGCACCTCGCTTATGCATTTCCGCCCACGGAGTTGTTGCATGTGGATTGGAGACGCATTTGCATTCACACTTGTGTTGGATGAGGTCACAATGCGTCTCTGACCATCTTCAGAAGTGGTTTGGCACATCGGATAACAACCCGTCCTCAGTGTGTTCTGAGTGTATTTACACCTGTACTTTCATGTGGTCACGAGCAATCACAAAAACCACATGTTAATGCCAGGTGTAAAGGAGGTAACTGTCAAACAGCGGCAGGCTGATAATGGCAAGCAGGAAAGAAAAAGACGATTGAGGATATTTACTCCTCTGTTAAGAAATAAATCAGCAGTGACAAAAGAAACCAAAAAGTTCAACTTTCAGGGCGTAAAATTACCCGGATCGTCATTGAGCCCATAAAGCAAACACACTTTGACTTTGCCAACCAAGCCGGCTACTTCCACTTTAGCCTTCCACTAACTTCATTCATTCATTCATTTTCCATAACTGCTTATCCTGTTCAGGGTTGCGGGCTGGAGCCTATCCCAGCTGACAACCTGCATGTCTTTGGACTGTGGGAGGAAACCGGAGCACCCGGAGAAAACCCACGCTGACATGGGGAGAACATTCAAACTCACCCACCCCAGGGTTTGAACCAGGATCCCTCTTGCTGTAAGGCGACAATGCTAATGGGCATAAAAGGATTTAATCTTGTGGCTCTTCCAGACTTTAGGAATGTGACTGATTGGATCAAATCATGATAGTGAAACGAGTCGTTTTTAGGGTTATGATGCAGTCTGCGTTAGAAAGTCTTTGAGGGCCACATGGCATCATATGACAGACTCAGGAGTTGTAGTTACACAGTTTGGCCCAGCAACATCCTGGGGGCTTCATATAACTCCACGTACTTGTTGCTCTCACTAAGACAACATTAGCTCGACAAAGCTGTTAAGACTCAAACCACCGCTGAGCAAGAAAAAGTATAAACAATACCTGTAATACGTTAAGCTATGAGTCGATAACAAGTCTGTTAGCTGCTAGGCTGATTTATGCTTCAGCTAATAACGGTGACGGTGATGAATATTGACAGTTATTATTAGATAAATATTTGTCAAGCGTTCTTATCGTTATGCCCTCTGATGTGTGTTTTTCATCCATCCATCCATCCATCCATCCATCCATTCATTCACACCAGACGTCCCTCCTCTCCCCAGCAACGCTTTCCCCTTCCCCCTGGGTGATCCCGAGGCGTGCCCCGGCCAGATGAGATATGTAACCTCTCCAGCATGTTATTTTTTGTTTGTGGAGTCAGTTTAAAGTAAACTACACTGCATTTGACTTTTAACTGTTATTTACAATTAGTGTTTTTGTATGGCCAAGAGCAAAACATGACAGCTTCTGCTGTAACAGACAGGTTTATGATATCGTCTCATATCGATCACAGGTCCCCGATATGAGCTGAATCTGCATCGTGGAAGACTTTGTGACACCAGCAAGTATCATATCATTGTCCAAATGATCAATATAAAATCATATAGTGATGAAACTAGTCATTTATACCCCAAATTAGTATGGCAAAAGTCAAAAGTTGTGTAGGAGAGGGACAAGCAGAAAAACTTCCGCACACTGTTCCATTTGCAGAAATAATGACTTAAATGCTGCAACGTTTCAGTAACTATATATATATATATATATGTACATATATATATTTAAAAAATATGTATGAAAAATAATTAAAAATACATAAAATAAAATGAAAAAATATATAAAAATAAAATAGAAAATGTATAAAAAAAATAAAAATACATAAAATAAAAAATAAAAATAAAACAGAAAATGTATTAAAAAATTAAAAATACATAAAATAAACTAAAAAAATATATATATATAAAAAATAATGAAAAATGCTGAACAAGAGTATGGAGTAAATAATAATTACAGTTTCAAAAATAAAGAATGTGACACTTGCAGAGCTCGCAATTCACTCTGTGGCTGCAGCAGTCGTGCAACAACCACAAAAACCTTAACAGCTGATAAATAATTAAAATATTAAACTGCAAGACTTTAGGAAACACAGAAAAAACATGTGTGTTGCCATTTGACCCCTGGTATAAATGAAACATGGAGGGAGTGACTGCCAAATGTGACCAAGATTAAGATTACCAGAACTTTTATTGGAGCAAAAATACTGATTATCTACATTCCTGCTTTGTTTCTGCCTAATAATCTAAATTGTTGTTGTTACAGAGATGCTGCAGTGTGACTCAGGTCAGAGCTTTAAAGCGTAAAAAAAGCCTTTATGTGAAGAAATGAGAAGCTGCTTGCTCTGTCAGTGTCACAGAGGTGAATGCAGTCAGACAGGCTGGGTCAGTTTGTTCCAGCGTCGTCTGCAGGAATGTTACTCAAAGTCAAACTACCCACTACTACTATAGCTACTACTAACACTGCCAGAGCCGTGGTATCCTCTGCTGATCATAACAAAGATGCTAAATGAATGAAACGTGTCCCGGCTCAAGTACTTCCTTTCTCTAATAAGCGCCTGCAACAAGGCAGCAATTATCTGTAGTAAGAAAATACTTAGAATAAAAGTCTTACCTGTGGCAGGGAGGAGGAGGAAGGAGGGGGGTTATCATCACACATGGAAGAGAGGACAAAAAAAGGATATTGTTAGGGGAAAGCTTCCTCCAAATAATCACACTGCAGGGTTTGTTTTCTGAGCTCCAAGTCTCAGATTTCATGTCTATGCGTTTACATGCACACAGGGTACCAACTTAGCTGTAGAGAAATCAGGTTACACATGTAATAAGATAACATGTTTACACTGCAGCAACCACCTCAGGCTGCGTCCTGTTCAACAAATGCTCTGCCTGTTTTGGGGACACAATCTTGAAAGGAAACGCAGATATGTCTCACAAGACAACAAGCGCTTTTCATGCCACTCTACCAGAGGGAAATGCACTGATGTCACCCTAAAAAAGTACCGCTTATTGTGACACTATGCCAGCAGGAAACGCAGCTACATCTCGGGAGGAAGCAACAGTTTTTAATGCTAGTCTACTGGCAGAAAACGCAGTGAGGTCTTGTGAGAAAACAATCGCTTTTCAAGCCAGTCTATCAGCAAGAAACCTGCAATGTCTAAAAATAAAACAACAACTTTTAATACTCGTCCACCAGCAGGAAATGCACCAATGTCTCAGAAGAAAACAATCACTTTTTTCTTGCCAGTCTACCAGCAGGAAATACAGCTGTCTCGTAAGTAAACCTCTGCTTTTTTGGCAACTATGCCAGGAAGAGTCACAGCTATGTCTCGTAAGAAAACAACCGCTTTTCATGCCAGTCTACCAGCAGGAAATGCAGTGATATTACCTAAAAAACTACCCCTTTAATGCCATTCTATCTGCAGAAGACGCAGCTATATCTTAGAAGAAGATAACCGATTTTCATGCCAGTCTACCAGCAGGAAATGCATCTATGTCTTATAAGAAGACAACCACTTGTCATGCTAGTGTACTAGCAGGAAATGCAGTGATGTCACTGTAACAAACAACCACTTTCCATGCTAGTCTACCAGCAGGAAATGCATCTATGTCTTATAAGAAGACAACCACTTGTCATGCTAGTGTACTAGCAGGAAATGCAGTGATGTCACTGTAACAAACAACCACTTTCCATGCTAGTCTACCAGCAGGAAATGCATCTATGTCTTATAAGAAGACAACCACTTTTCATGCCAGTGTACTAGCAGGAAATGCAGTGATGTCACTGTAACAAACAACCACTTTCCATGCTAGTCTACCAGCAGGAAATGCAGTGATGTCTTCATAAAAAAACAACCCCTTATTGTGACACTATCCCAGCAGGAAACACAGCATTGTCTTGTAAGAAAACAACCGCTTTTCATACCAGCTTACTGGCGGGAAACACAGCTACATCTCATAAGAAAACAACTGCTTTTCATGCCAGCCTACTGGCGGGAAACACAGCTACATCTCATAAGAAAACAACTGCTTTTCATGCCAGTAATCTGGTGGGAAACACAGCTATGTCTCACAAGTAAACCACTGCTTTTTTTGCCACGATGCCAGCAGGAGGAGGGGCACTGTCTTGACAATTCTTCTCCACAGAAAACGCAGTGATGTCACTGTCAAAACAACCACTTTTCATGCCACTATCCCTGCAGGAATACAGTGATGTCTCATTTAAAAAACAGCTGCTTTTTGTGCCACTATTCCAGCTGGAAAAACAGGGACAGGTGACAGATTGCTTGCCTAAGAAGCTGTTGAAAACACAGCAAGGACTCACTCAGTCACAAAAGGTTCTGATGTTTGTTAATCTTGAACAGTGGTCTGTGGCTTGGCAGCCATGTTGCCTAGGTAACACACCATTCACCACACTCTCTACTTCCTCATGACAAAGTCACCTCACAAACTATCTCACTTTGGAAACATTGATATAATCAAATGAACTAACATAGATGTGGTTTGCAGAAATGTTCAATGCCAACATTTTCTTCTGGGGCCGTCATGTGTGGCTCTTAAGAGTGGGGTTTGTTACGATTCGTGGAATATTTTGAGAGCAGCATGAGAGGAAATGATTTCATGTTGCATACTTGGTGAGCAGTTATTTGCGTATATGCAGCAGGTCAGTAATCATAATTACCACCATCTTATTTTAAGTGTTTCAGCAAGAGGAAAGACTGCAGAGAGCTTTGCCTTGTCTGAAATGCAACAAATAGAAACCAGCTTATTTAAATGTCGAGGGTTTTAACTGGACATTTCCCTCTCTGTGGTCTTTTTCCTGCACATGTAAACAAACATTTCAAACCCTTATAGATTGCCAGGGAAAATCTAGAAAGTCAGCTAGTGTGCAGTAAGATGATTTTTACAACATTAAAGCCACTGCTGGTGAATTAAAGGGACTGAACTGGATGTTAAGGGGTTCAAAATGTATAAAACAGTAGCTTCATGGTGCTACAAAGGTTGAAAACTCCATAGTGTACTTTTAAATCCCAGTATAAACCCCAATTATGGTAACAAAGACGAGAAAAATTACATAACGCAACACAAAAATACAGGATATTCCAAATTTTAATGGGTCAATAAAGTAATAAGGTAATCATACTGTCTCTATTTCCCCCTTAGGAAGCTTAAGGGTTGTTAACATATTTTTGTTTTAGATTGTTCCAGCTTCTTTGGACGCCATAACTAAGTCAAATATTTGAAACCATGACTCTGTTTTGAGGCACTTTTGTGTCATTGTTTTAGACACATCTCCTTCAGATTCAGCCCGACATGTTTGGTATCTTTGGAAACTTTGAGATCTAAAATACAACTAAAAATCAAGTTTGTGGAGTCTTTAATGGTGACACTGCTCTCATGAGAGTTGCAAATACATATTTTGTGTGTCTCTTTTAGTATTTCCTCTTAACATATCACAGACAACTGGCAGAAAGTGTAATTTTCCATTTCTCTGTGGCTCCGAACAGAAACCAGAATGTTCAGATCTTGTCATGAAATGAAACTATGAAGTGGAAACTATGTAGGAACTCTCTGAACTGTGAATTTAATTCCTCGCCACCATTTCAAAAAAGCAGAGACACCTTTCAAAGTAAAACCCTGATGCCCTGAAGCTTGAAGCCGTCTTCACTGCAAACGGCATCCCTCTGATGTTTGCTTTAATTATTATTGAGCAACAGACATCGGGCATCCATTTTCTTTTCCTAAATAGATTTATAGTGTTTAGGAATGAAACTCTTCCAATGTAAACTCTTGGTCTGCCTCGCCACAGAACCTAAACAGTCCAAAGTGGGACCGGAGGCAAGCTGCTCGTCCCCAGACGGAGTGACAGAGCCTCTGGATGGCATCAACGCAGAATTAGGCTTAGGGAATCATAAGCCGAGCGTGACTCGATGCCTCGCTGTCAGTAAACACTGGGGGTTGAAAAGAAAAGAGGCCCTACATTTTTGGCCGGCTCGGGGACGCTGCAGGAAAAGCTTGTTTTCCATCAGCGAGTCACAGTCTTTGGAGAGCGGTGAAACCGCCATCACCGTCTTTACGTCACGCTGACCGCAGTGGAAAGATGTCTCTGAGACTTCACTGTGGCATCTTCCAGGATTTAATCAGGACCCGTGTTTTATTAAAGCTGTCATCAGATATTCGACATTCATGAATGTGTTCAGTTCAGTTCAGGCTGCTTCTTTTCCTAACGAGGAGAACAGTTAATCATTTTCATCATCAGCTGATTTCTCATTTTTAGGGGGAATTTTTCATGCTAACAAACACGGTCACTTCCAGGTAGGCAACTGTCATTTGATTTGATATACAGAGACATGTGAAAGTGGCAAACCTGTTGCCACTTTTCAGCCCTAATTGTAGCATTTAAGGATATCCAGCTAAGCGTACGTAGTCCGACCTATCTGATGTTTCTGCTGTGTAGACATCGCTGTGTTTCCAGCCACCAAAATGCTTCTTTTAGTAAAATGTTGCTGCATGTCCAACAGCATTTGTGCAATCAACACAGAATAATTTTTGGTAAAACGTTACTGCATTTTCAGCAGCATTTCTAGCAGAATTTGTGCAACCATAACAGGTTGTTTTTAGCAAAATACTGCATTTCCAGTGGCATTTGTGAGACCAAAACAGGCTGTTCTTTAGCAAAACGTTACTGCATTTCCAGCGACCAAAACAGGATGTTTTTAACAAAATACAGTATTTCCAGTAACATTTCTAGCAGAATTTGTGCAACCAAAACATGGTGTCTTTTAGCAAATGTGTTTGACCAAAATGGGGTGTCTTTGTGAAACACTGCTGTTTCTAGCTGCATCTCCAGTGGGATTTGTGCGACCAAAACAGGGTACTTTTCAGCAAAATACTGCATTTCCAGCGACATTTCTAGCTGCATTTCTCTGACCAAAACATGGTGTTTTTTAGTGAATTTGTGCGACCAAAATAGCGTGTTCTTTAGTAAAACCTTGCAGTGTTTCCAGCTGCATTTCCAGCAGAATTTGTGCAACCAAAATGTTTTTTTTATTTTTTAGTGGAACATTGCTGTGTTTCCAGCGGCATTTATGCGAACAAAACTTGATGTTTTCGAGCCAAGCATTACTGCGTTTCTAGCAGCCTTTCTAGTGGCATTTTTGCGTTCTTTGGTAAAACATTGCTGTATTTTCAGCTGCATTTCTAGCAACACATCCCTGTGTTGCAAGCTGCAATTTGTGCGGCCAAAAGGGGGCGTTCTTTTGTGAAACATAGCTGTGTTTTAAGCTGCAATTGTGCAACTAAAACAAGGGGTACCAGGTAAAGTAGAATGACCAAAATGTAAACAATTAAATGGTAAGAAAACAATGTTATTTTGTCTGTAATTTTTTTAACAAAATTGCCCATTGCTACTTCCCTGCAAACTCCATAATATTCCATTTAAAATAGAGAAAAGCATCAAATCTTCAGATCTGAGGAGCTGAAACAAAAGTATTTGGGCATTTCTTTGTGATAAATGTCTTGTTTATCTACAGGTTGTATTTAAATTTACAGTTTTAAGTCAAAAACATCCATGTCAAGGCTTTAACGTGGCACAACGACATTAACTGAATAAATATTTAGAGAACATGTCATCCCAGTCTGACCCTCGCTCGCTGCAGCCGTGTCACTACTCTTAACTACTTCCACTCTTCACTCCTATTCCTCCTCCTCCTCTCTCCCCTCTTCACTCCACTCTGCACTCATTCATGTGAATTCACCCTCTGGCCCTGTTTTCTTTCAGCTTCACTTTGATTTTTCTCTCTAGTCCTGCTTTTATCTTTTCTTTCCTGCATCTATGAAAACACTGGTGATACTGGTTGTTGAAATCCTGTGAGGAGACTGAACACTGAGTGAGAGAAAGAGAAATGAATCTGCTGTTTACGTCGAAAGTTTTTGAAATAACAAAAAAACAGTGTGCTCTATGACATCAAACTAATATCTTAGGTTTTAGGATTTTGTTAGGATTAGGATTTTTTGTTTGTAAGATAAAACAAGATTTTTTTATGCATTAATTTGAGTTTTAAGAAACTGTAATCTGAATTTTTAGCAATTTTCTTACACAAAATCTTCGAATTGTGACAACAAACCACTTTTTTTTAGAGTAATGTTTTGCTTTGTAAGACTTCATTTCTGCTGGACTCTGTGATAATCGACAAAATAATCCATCTTCTTGGTGAATTAGCTCCAGCTTGGAATAATAATTCAGCAACTTCCTGCAAATTTGAGGACACTGTGGTCAAATTTATCAACCTAACTTTTTCCGCAGCAGATTTACGACCGCTGGAGCTGAAATCAAAGATCCTCTTTGAATTAAAACAAATCACTGCGCTCCATTGTTGCTGGAAATGTATCAAAATGCCTGCGACAGCTGTTTAGATTAGCATTTAGGGCGTTATCTCTGCGCACATGTGCCAAAAATCTAATATGAGACACTGGATCTGTTCGTCTGGGGCTGGGAATCTCTCGCCTTCCCTCCCAGCATCGCACCGGGGGAGGAGGGACGACAGGTTTTTATTTGGCTCCCGAATATACACCACATATGGCTAAAAATATGTCGGCAGAGGACGCTGATGGCTTCGAGAGCTCCGTCAGCTGCTGCTACATGACGCCCAATAGGAAACACATGATGAGCTACCTTTAGACAGTTGGTGCTGCAGCCTGTGTGACCGGGTTTAACGCTGGGAAGATGAAGTTTAACTCCTCTGCTGCAAGAAAAATCCACTTAAACCAGTTCGGTAAATGATTAAATGTTGTTTTTCTTTTAATTTAAGTCTTCTTAAGTGTCCTTGGGCATGTCCTCCAGACACTGACCTCTGCCCTCAGAGTGAAAGAGGGAACGAAAAGGATGTGTGCAATGATTCCTAAATACAAATAAACTGGTTTTATGCATTAAAGTGACAGGAATGTTTGTGCTTGTGCAGCCCAATCAAAAAACTGTGATTTTCAAGAGACAATCCAGGACTGCAAGATGCATTTTTGGGGTTGTAACTTTCAGGAATGTGTCTCTGATCGGGCTGTACTACTCAAGTCATCATCTTAACTCCCACTAAATGATGTTTCCATTTAATTTCCATCCCCACACAGATATTTTTTGCAGCGTCATCCCTTTAAACTAACCTACTATCCCCAATTAGCCACATCCGTTTTGCAGGGTTTATTTTTAACATGCGCTTTGCTTCCTGGAGGACATGAAAGGGTTAAAGCAGCCCTCTGCAGTGTGTAGAGTGATTGCACAACCGGAGCCATTGTTTTGGTGTTTGGGCCCGGCGGCGAGGAAGGCCAGTTTGCCGACATGTCTGAACCAGCTGGAAGGAGGCGCCGGCTCCTCTTTCATCTGCAGGAGCTCAAGTATGTAAACAAGAGGAGCAGCGCTGCAGAGAATCACCGGAGGAGCAGCAGCGGCGTTTAAAACCGGGACGCAGGCCCAGAGATCTGCTTCAGGAACACGACACATGAGGTCATCTTCTCTGGAGTACCATCCGGATGGACTTAAAGAGTGTTAAAGCAGAACAGTGTTCCCACAGAGGGATACCTGCAGTGAATGAAGCTATAATGCCACATGCAGCGCTGCAACTACTGTAACCATTGCTTCCATGATCAATTAGTCAACAACAAACGGTGGAAGATGCAGCCCAGTCAGCAGAGGAGAATGTTGGCCTTGTACGAATATGTTTCATGCATATCATATCAACGTTTCTCAAGTGACTTAGTATGTAAAGCTGGACAGCGAGTCACAGAGGCCAGACACCTGTCAAGCTGCAGACCACTGTTCAAGAACAAACAAGCAACAAAACTGGTTGTGATTAAGCCAGTCGTTGTGTTTCCTGTAGCTTTTCAGCCCTCAAACATGGGTGTTTTTAAGTGACCTGCCGTTGCATTTCCTGCAGCTTTTGAACTCCCAAAGTGAGTGTTTTATAGCAGCCCATCGCTGAGTTTCTGCAGTTTTTAAACCTCCAAACATGGGTGTTTTAGCGTCCTGTCACTGTTTTTGCAGCAACTTTTTAGACCCCAAACATGGGTGTTTTAGCGTCCTGTCACTGTGTTAGCAACAACTTTTTAGACCCCAAACATGGGTGTTTTAGCGTCCTGTCACTGTGTTTGCAACAACTTTTTAGACCCCAAACATGGGTGTTTTAGCGACCTGTCACTGTGTTTCCAGTGGTCTTTTAGCCCCCAGACAGAGGTGTTTTTTAAAGATCCATCACTGTTTTTCCTGTGCCTTCCCCTTTAGCTTTTAAGCAATGCTTGTCTCCTTGGCCAGCAGCTTTTAAGTCCCGAAACGTGGGTGTTTTCCAGCAACCTGTCGTTGCATTTCCAGCAGATTTTATGGCTGTTTTTACACCACCAGTGACTCCTTTTCCAGCGGGTTTTCAGCCCTTGAATATGGCTGTTTTTTAGCATGAAGTGGCTCCTTTGCCAACAGCCTTCATGTCCCCAAATGTGGGTGTGTCCGGCATCTTTTTAATCCCCGAACCTGGCTGTGTTGCAGTGACAAGTGGCTCCTTTTCCATAGGCTTTTACTTCCCCAAATGTGGGTGTTTCTAGCGACCAGTCACTTGTGTTTCCCTCATCTTTCCCTCATCATACCTATTTCTTAATGGCCCTTAACTGTGTTTCCAGCAGCTTTTTAACCTCTAAACATATATGTTTTTTACCGACCCATCACTATTTTTCCTGCAGCTTTTTAGCTCCTAAACGTGGCTGTTTTTTTAGCAACCTGTGGCTGTGTTCCCAGCGGGGATAGGGCAACGAAAGGCAATTATTTTTGACACAGACACTGTTTATTTTCCAGCAGAGATTGTGCCTCCAATACCAGGTTTTTTCAAGCCAAAACATGATCTTCTCCTACCCATAATTAAGTGATTTTTGTGCCTAAACCTAACCACACGTTAACCACAGAATTGTTTAAATGTAAGGTTTCAACATAGCATACAAGGTATCCATGGTGAGCAGAAACATACAACATTTTTCAGGTATTTTGATTGGGAAAATGCCCAAGCTGACATATTTCAGTGCATGTTTTGTGACCAACAGTCCAACAGTTCTTTGACACTATTTTTCATTTATTTTGCAGCACAAAAACTAAATCTTAAATATTTATGTCATGCTACTGTTTCCATTTGATTTAGAAGAGTGATTTTCTTTTTGCTCTGCTGCACATTGTGACAACGTGCATGAGAAAGGACCTCGGGCACTTTCAGGTTCATTCCAGGTTGTTTTTAATTAATTAATGTATTTCATTGTTGACGCTATTGCTCGAATGCATTCCTTAGAAGTCGGACTGAGAATCAGTGACTCGCCCTCATGACAAAATCAGATATTAATTTTTCCTGTTATGAAAACTGTGATAATCCACAGGTGATGTTACGTGTTGATCTTAAGTGTCACAGTGAATCCTGCAGCTACGAGCCAACACCTACAGCCGGGATTATCTACTATAAACCACCACACACACACACACACACACACACACACACACACACACACACACACACACACACACACACCTCTGCAGCTGCTGTATTAATACCTGCGGTGTGTGTGTGTGTGTTTTGCGAGAGAGGTTTTAATTTCCTGACTCAGTATTTGGGTTGAAACACTCAGCGACTTGGCTCCAGTGTATCGCAGCAATGAAACACAGGAAATGAATCAGTGGCAGCTCTGGTAGTCCATTTATCAGGTAAAAATACAAAATATTTCCTGGTTTAAATTTCGTAAATTTGATTATGTGCCGCTTGTCTTTTCCCTAAATCCATTTTCTACACACATTTATGTCATGCAGACTCTCGTTAGCATGCAGATGTGCAAAGTAAAAATCAAGACATCAAGACAAACGACTGAACGCCGCAGGTATGCCGCATTATCTGCAAAAGCTGACTGATTATAAGCAGGTCTTAGTGACTTGATCCGAGCAAACACTGTGCAAATTAAGACAGATTTTAACCCCAAATTTCCCCGAATAATTTTAGCTCAGTTGTCGTTTATGACTCCTGATTGATCGCCTCATTTGGCATCTTTCTCAAACACTACGTAAACGATTCACCGAAATATGTTTCTGAATTTCTGAAAACATCTGAGGGCAGGAATGAGCCGCGCAGTTCCTAAATCCATCTTCATGATTGACAGCAGTTGGTTTAAAAGTTATTCGGGAGTTTCCAGAGGTGGCGAGGGTGCCCCTAATTTGCATGATGTTGCCTCAATTGAACTTACTGCAAATGAGGAGCGGAGTGGTATCAGAATGGATTCTGTAGACACGTGCTTTCAGACACAGGAGCTAATTTTAAAGGCTAAAACTCTTTTTGAATTTTTCTTGGGCCAGAAACGCAGGAGTCTGAAAGTTAGGATTGATTTGCACCTTATTTTTTTAGGAATTTCTGAGAGTTTGGAGGTACTTTTAGCCTTCAAATGTTTGCTGAATGAAGCCTCTGATCTCTCTCTGAAGATGCCATTAACTTTGGCAGAAAAGAAAGGACCCAACCTGGCAACCTAAGTCAACCTGAAAGAGATGTTGGCAAATCTGGGACGCCAGAATTTGCTGTTGAGCGCTCTGGAGATGGAGATGCAGCAGACTCCTCAACACAACACTTACGAAGGAGAAGAGTCACACAGACACCTTACTGAAGCTAAAGGCTAAGGGCTCATTTATGCTTGACGTCAGATACAGAGAGGGACGGAGCCTCTTGTCCGTATTCTGCGTTCATTTCGTATGTATTTGTTCATGTTCTCTGAAAGCTTACAGATAAGGATGAAACAGGAAAGTGTCACCAGAGATCGTGGCGGCAGTGTAGCATGAATCAAGCGAGATACGACTGTAGAAGACGACGAAGAATTTTAAAAACTAGTGGAACGGAACAAATCGGTAAAATAGTGAAAAGAATTCTCCGTCCACATGTCGCAAAGTCTTAAATCGCAGAAAAGACCACTGCTGTCTACAATGCTGCCTCCATTAAAAGGTACAACATCACGACTTTCTCCACCATCGCCTCATTTGTTGTTTCCTGAGACCTTTGACTCCGCCCTCTAGTGCCACCTATTGGATGTATCTATGCCATTAAAAGGACACATGGAAGTATGAGGGCCGTGACGTTTACGATGTTTAAAGCAGACGTATCTATTTTTACCCAAGGCTGAAAACCGTTGAACAATAAGTCACTCACACAGTCAAAAATAATAGGCAAATAATTATTTCAGTCACTCACAGAGCACGTTAGTGGAGAAAATGCAGAAAATCAAAAGCTAATTGCAACGTTTTGTTCGCCTACAAGTCTCGCTCAGCGTTTGATTATACTAAATGACCCCGTACGGAAACATACAAGGAGCCAAACAGTAGTAAATGCAGAGTTCTTAACCAGTTAAATGGCAAGAAAATCTGTGTTTCTAGACCAGAAAAGCCGAAATATGCAACATGACTAAAAAGTGGTTTATTGTCGTGGCTCAAATGTTCAGGTTTTCCACTAATAACGTTTTGTTTAAATGGTTTTACAGCGGTTTTTCATTTGCAAAAATCTGCATTAGAATCACCACAGCTGGAAATGCACCATGCTAACCATGCTAGCAGCTAGCTTTTAGAGTTAGCTCTGACCTTTGCCCCAAATATGGTCACTTCTGGCTCCAAAAATCCAAAATGGCGACGGCTTAGAGGCTTTAAAACAGGAGTCCATGAACCAGCGGGTGATGTCATGGTGGCTAAATCCATTATTCATACACACTACGTGTTTTTTATGAGTGTAAGCTGAATATTTTTAGGTTTCAGACTGCTGGTTGGATGAAATGAGACATTTAAAGAAGTCACACATTGCAGAGATGACACAATAAGTGGCGTAATGATCTATAATGAGAATAATAGTTAGTTGCAGCCCTGCTTCACACACCTCTGTCTTACTCAGTCATTTCTCTAAAGAGCTCAGCCGCAGGCAGACAAATATAAGCCAATGACACTGCAGCTGAAACATATCAGCTGACATCAGGACAATGTCGCCGTTCAACTTAATGAGAAACTGAGAAAACACTCGCTCATGGATGTAAACGTAAAACACGACAAGTGAAAACAGATTCAGTTCAAAGCTGAACTACTGAGTTGAGGCCGTGTTGAGAAACTCATGCATGATGTGCTGCATATTTCACAAGACGGCGTCCTCTGTGTTTATGAAGATAAAAGCCATCTTCCTTCACACCTTTCTGCTCTGGGGGACAGTTATTTGTCTTTTCCCTGGCGTCTCTGGCGTCCGATCACAGCCGCGGAGCTTTTTAAGGCACACAGAATCAAGACGGTGACGCAGGCTTGGCCCCGGCAGGCCTCTTTTTTTTTTTTTTAACTCCAAATCATCTCGCCTCCCTTTTGTGGCACATATCCCTATCATTTACACAACTTTGATTTCAGAGATTAAAAATATTCCCAGAAACGACCGCAGACACAGCTGGGAAACATGGGAGGTGGGAGGGGGGATTCAGGGCGATCTGCTCCGACAGGCTTTTGCTTTTTCATGGTTTGGCTTCAAGTGTCTCCGAAGAAGAGACAAGAGGGAAGACAAAGAGACTGGATGTAGATGTAAACTGCTGATTACATTAGTGTAGCTCATCGCCGCTATCATCTGTGTTGTCTGTTCTCACAGCAGATCAGATTTCCAAAGTCAGAGGACACGGAAATGTGCTGTTATTAGCAGATATTAGCCCGCTGAAAACCTAATTAGACAATGTGTTGAAAGGAGCACGGCAGGAGACGATGAGAGGGAAATAAACGGCCGATGAGTTCAGGTTTGTTTGACTTGTTTCTCCTGTGTCTTTCTCATCAGGCACTGTGTTAAACATCTTGTGTCTCGACTTGAAATCTGGCACACACCCAGTTGTTTGTTGACGACCCTTTGTGGCATTTCCTTCTGTGTTTGTGGCACAGAGCCCCGGCGCTTTTATGGGCACGTTACAGCGTTTCCCAGTGGCATTTGTGGCACCGAATCTGGATGTTTTTTGGCAAATCTTTGCTGTGTTTCAGCTGCAGAACATTGGTGTTTTAATCTGCACATTGTGGTGCTTCCTGGCGCTGTTTGTGGTACCAAACTTGGACATTTTTTACCAACTCTTGCAGTGATTCAGCTGCAAAATCTGGTGTTTTTAGCGGCACATTGCAGCGCTACCTGGCAGCGTTCGAGCCATGGAGCCTGGGTGTTTTTATCTTCATATTGCAGTGTTTCCCGGCACCGTTTATGGCACACACCCAGTTGTTTCTTGCTGACCCTTCATGGCATTTCCTTCTGTGTTTGGGCGGTGTTTTTTTAAGAGGTACATCACGGTGTTTCCGGCAGCGTTTGTGGCACTGAACCTGAATGTTTGTCACTGACCCTTTGCACTGTTTCAGCTGCAGAACCTGGGTGTTTTTAGCAGCGAATCACAGTGTTTCCCAGCAGCGTTTGAGCCATGGAACTTGGCTATTTTTTTACTTAATCTGGGTGTGTTTAGGGGCACAATGCAGTGTTTCCCAACATCATTTGAGCCTCCAAACCTGGGTGTTTTTCACAGACCTGTCCATGCATTTCTCGCGGCTTTTGCACCACCTAACACGGACGTTTTAAGCCAAAACATGATCTTTTCCTAACCACAACCGAGTGGTTATTGTGCCTTAAAATAACCACAACTTCACCGCAGCGTTTTTCAAACGTGCAGTTTCAACGTATCTTCTACAAAGTCACGTACAGATGTAACATTTCTGTCGTTTGCAGAAATGCCAAGATATTTTCTGGCAATCAGGTTGACTGCTTTGTCAAAAAGTGATTAAATAAATATTTTAAAAAATCCAGACAAAAGGAAACTACAAGAAATACTTATCAGATTATGCCTGTTTTATTGAAAATAAATTGTTATACTGAAAATATTACAAACAGCCACTCATGTTTTTGCTCAGCTATGTTGAAAATTATTCACAAATGTCAAAAAGTGAATAGAAAGAAGCAAGAAATGTGTGTTTAGTTTTGTTTATCTGTGTCATTCTCATATCTTTGTGTCCAATGCTGAAATCCTGCACGTTCAAGTGAGCCTGAAAATGAGCTGTTACTGCAGATATTATGTTGAGCAGCAACTTAAGCTCCTGCTGCGACAGCCAAGACTCATAAATGTCTTTTAAAACTCCTGAAAGTGAGATGCAGGTGACAGAAGATGATAAGTGTGAGCAGTTTAATTATGTTTAGTCAAGCTTTTCTCAAAGTGTGTAATTATAAATAAATTGTGGCTGGAGAAATTATATTTTGTCAAGTCAAGTTCCTGCAGCGCTGAACAAGATTACTGTGTTTTAAAAAAGCCTCGTGTTTGATCAGTGGTTTTTCTTAAATCTATAATAGAAGATAAGCTGTTGCTGACGGTATCAGAGAGCAGATCAAGTTCCCGCTTCACCAAACCGTCTTTTTGCACCCTGGCAGCGTCTCCTTCCCATAATGACCCACACATACTTGCCTCGCTGCCTATGTAAACTCTCATTCACAAGGAGAGAGGCGGGGCCGAGAGGCTGCCAGTAATTTTCCACCATAAAGATCTAACCAAACTCACTTCCCTGTCATTACAGCGATAGCGCCACTGCAGCTCCAGACGTGCAGCGTGTGCAGGGGAGTCCCAAAACCTCAGCAGCAGCAGCAGCTCACTCCCAGTATCAATATCACACATTTATTACTTTAATACTTTGTGAATAAATCTCTCCATGTAGCCAGGATTCATGCAACAGGTGGATGGACAGATCAGCAGCCATTGCTTTCTGCACATGCTGAGGCAGGATTTACGGCCGTGAGGAGACTTGAGATCATCTGGGCACAAAGACACAGAGCGTAAAAACAGGTGGCGACCGCCGACAGCTGTCCATTTCCTCCTTTCAGGACATTTAGGGAATATAAACACACTCCTTGGCCTTTAAGGCACGTGGTGTTTACTTAATAAGGGTGGAAACCATGCATAGGACACACAGGAGATGCACAGGAGATAATCTTTATATATCACAGGCGCAGAGGATGTTAGTCCCTGTATGAAGCACAAGTGGAGCAAGACATGAACTTCTTCAAAACAAACCAATCACCAGAAAATATGTTGGCACTAAACATTTCTGCAAACCTCAGAAACCGTAGCGGATACATTGAAACTTTATGCCTCAGCGGCGCCGTGGTGAATGTGTGGTTTGGTTTAGGCACAAAATCCTTGGTTATGGTTAGGTTTTGGCTTAAAATACCCGGTGCTGGTGACACTGTCGCGGCAGGAAACAAGGCGACGTCTCTGTAATATACGACCACTTTTTGTTGCGCTATACCAGCAGGAAACGCAGTGATGCCTTGGTAAAAACAAACACTTTTCATGGCACTATTCTGGCAGAAAAAGTAGCAACGAGTTTGTAAAAAAAACAACTTCTTTTGTTGCACTATTCAGGCAGGAATTGTAGTAATGTCTCAGTAGAAAGCAACCACTTTTGGTGGCACTATGGGCAGCAAATGCAGCGATGTCTGGGTAAAAAACAACCACTTTTTGTTGCACTATACAGACAGGAAATGCAGTGATGTCTGGTTAAAAAAAACAACTACTTTTGCTGCACAGTTCGGGCAGGAAACATGGCAATGCCTCGGTTAAAAACAACCCCTTTTCCAGGCACCATTCTGGCAGGAAATGCAGGGATGCCTTGGAAAAAACAACCACTTTTTTTTTGCACTATTACAGCAGGAAATGCAGCAACGACTTGGTAAAAAACAACCACTTTTGTTGCACTATTCCAGCAGGAAATGTAGCAATGCCTTAGCAAAAACAACCACTTTTCATGGCACCATATGGACAGCAAATTTAGCGATGTCTGCTGCACGGTTTGGGCAGGAAACATGGCAATGCCTCGGTAAAAAACAACCACTTTTGTTGCACTATTCCAGCAGCAAATGCAGCAATGCCTTAGTAAGAAACAACCCCTTTTCCAGGCACTATTCTGGCAGGAAATGCAGTGATGCCTTGGTAAAAACAACCACTTTTTTGCACTTTTACAGCAGGAAACATAGCAATGACTCCGTAAAAAACAACCACCTTTTGTTTAACGACACCAGCAGGAAATGCAGTGATATCTGGGTAAAAAACAAGAACTTTTTGTTGCACTATACGAACAGGAAACGCAGCAATGTCTTAGTAAAAAACAACCACTTTTGTTGCACTATTATGGCAGGAAACATTGCAATGACCTGATAAAAAAAAATACCACCTTTTGTTTTACTACATGGGCAGGAAATGTAGTGATGTCTCACTAAAAACAACCACTTTTTCTTTCACTTTATGGGCAGGGAACGCAGCAACAAGTTGGTAAAAACACAACTTTTTGTTAAACTATATGGGCAGGAAATGCAGTGATATCTCAGTAAAGCACAACCCATTTTGTGGCACTATTCCAGCAGGAAACACAGGAATTCCCCAGGTAAAGAACAACCACTTTTTGTTTCGCTGTTATGGCAGTAAACACAACATTGCCACGGTCAAAAAACAACCACTTTTTGTTTCACTATAGGGGCAGGAAATGCAGCAATGTCCCAGTATATTAGCTTAAAAAATGACTGAACTTATTAATCAGTTCCCTAATCGATTAAACAAGAAAGTTAACGGCAGATTAATCAACATATCTATATTTTTATCAGTAACTATAAAATTAGTTTCCTGACCTTGTCTTTACATGCATATTAACTTCTCCAACAAAGTCAATGACGCAGCAGAGTTTTCCTTTAGATAATAAAGAAACACTCAGGGAATACAGATATTAAAATGAAAGATGGTCATATAAAAAGTACAGCTACAACATATGTTACCATATTGATCATAAATGAGCTGCATACGTGTTCTCCACATGCTCCTAAATCACCAAAAATAAACGTAACCCACCCCCCTCAAGCTAATGTCAGAAATACTGAGGAACAGAATGAGGACATAAAAATAATTTGGCATAGCAGAAATATTTTTATCTCTGTTTTTATGCTATTATTTTGTGTTTCACTCACTCTAATTATTTGCACTGCTTGTTTGAAACTTGTTCTAATTGCACTGGAGCTTAATTTGCTCAAAGGTCAACAGTATTAGATTTGTCTTTGTGAAAACATGCTTTAATTAAATTGATTCTGCTTCTGATGTAAGAGCGCATAAAAGATGACATGACTTGAAGCACAACGACCATCTAAATCGATTCAAGGCAGGAATAAAACAAATGCATCAATATTCTTCTGAGATTATGTCTGAGGCAGCGATTTGAGGTCCGATCAAAGTCATTTTAACTAGAAACATCCTGCGAGGTCGTCTGACATCAATAACATGTGTACCGGCTGGAACGTTTCCCCCAGAGCAACAAAAAAAACCCATAAAACATTTCTAAAAAAGCAAAAGAGCCTAATCAAGATTGATAACGAGCTCAGCAACTGTCATTACGTGAGTGATCGTCATTGTTGGAAGGCGTCTCCGACCAATCAGAGCGCTTGACTGCAGCTCCTCGTTATATAAAAGCCACATCCATCAACAGATTATCTTATGAAAGGAGATGCTAACTTTGACCGACACATTTGGGTCGATAAAAGGGAAGTGAAGTCAGGAAGCAGCTTGTTCCTCTGAGGAAAATGAGATCATGACAGCTCAGTAACTGTATCCTGACTCTGGAAATGTCTGCATATAAACACTCTCTTAAAAAAACGGGTTCTGGAGAGTAGAAGAAGAACGCTGTTCAGCCTTGAACGTCAGGACAAGAACATGATCTGAAATTATATTTTCGCTCGCATGAGATAGCTCAGAGGCAGATCCTCAAGTCGACAGAGAGATCTCTCCTGGAGCTTTATCAGCAGATGGAGTCTGAGCCAAGTTGTCATGGATCTGTTGGTGTGATTCACCGGATGCAGACTGTGGATAAAAGCCTGCCATTGGCTGGATATTTAGGCCGGTGTTCTCCCTCCCTTGCGCCATCTGCAAGACATCGCTTTCAGAATCCCCTTGGCTATGAGAAACAACAATAACAACCTTCGAGCTAACGACATTAACGCTGAAAATGGCATGTTTTGAAGAAGATTGGATCGTGCAGCGAAGAAAAAGAACTCAGACTCTGATTTCTGACACGGCCAATCAGGGTCCATTTGCCAGGATATGCCAGTCAGGTTTCACCTCTGGAGCTCCGATTATCCCCCACGATAGTCGACCAAACATTAGTCGACCAGAGAGGTCATCAGTCGGCAAGATTTCATTTGTCGCTTAGTCGCAGAAAAAAAAAAGAAAAAAGTGAAACTCTATGAGCAGCTGCACCTTGTCAAAATAAATCCAAACCTATATGACTGGAGCATGTGTGAGTTTACTTTGAAAGGACAGACCCAGGAAGTGGAGTCAGGTTAATCTCCAGGGCTGGTACCTGTGGTTATTCCACAGGCTAGTTAATAACATGTGGGGCAGGAAATCCAAAGTGTGGGATCATTTTGAGAAGGTGAAGGACCAACCCAAGGTGATATGTAAACTCATCTTCATTGGTCCACTACAAACATGACGTATCATGTGAAACATGGAAGTAGCTACATGCCCATTAGCCCACAGCGTCACCAAATATATCATTTAGTCATCACATTAATATGGTAAACATGCAGGACACTAGTCGACTAATGGACCGTAATGATGACTGTTCAATTCTTAGTCGGGGGGCAGCCCTACATTAGTTGCAGCCCTGGACCAGAATCAGTCGATAGACTAATGACATAACTGTTAAGTAGCTCGAAAAGTGGCATCATTTAAATGTGACGTTGAAAAGTATGTTTTCTTATATTTTATATTAAAAACAGTCACTTCTCAAATGTGAGGATTTATGATAACATACTGAATATCTCTTTGGTTTGAACATTTGACACATACGCCAGTTTCGTTCATTTTTAAGTGCAGAAACAAACAAGTGCAGTTGTTTCAGCTCTTTCCTTTTCTAGCTTGCTAGTAAGGCTACAGGGTTTTCGGGTGATTATCAAGAAGCTACGACAACCAAACAACAATGTGGCAGTCTCCAGAAATACAATATGAGGGAACTTCAACAAATCTGGTGACATTTAAACTGATGTGTTCACCTTTATACAATCAGAATCTTCTCTAAAATGACTTCCTGATATGAGAGACATCTTCGTCTTTTGGAAATCGTGTATGGTAATAAATCATTTTGCAGATTCCTGTGCAGCTACTGTCCCTACAACAGCTGGTCCAGGGCAGTAATGTACTTTCTGTGGGACTCAAGATCATGAGAAGCTTTTACGCAAGTTTGTTTGTATATATGTTTGTTTAGTTTACATTTAGGATGCTCACAATGAGTCATGATTCCCTAACTTCTGAAAAGTGCAAAGTCACCGTGACCCACAGTCAGAACAGTGACGTTTAAGAGAACAACACAAAGGTTCAATAATCCTGGTATTTCCATTTTAAATCAGTTTTAACTCGTGTTTTTTCCTCACACATCCCCACCTAGTTTACAAACCTCAAAACGTACAGAGTCAAAAAGAATTTCAAGCTTTAGTTTGACTTTAAAACATCATTTAAGGAGGGAGTGTCAGCTGGTTAACTCAGAAAATATTCTGTCTTTCCCACTACAGCTCTGATTAATCACCACAAAGCAAACTTATGATGTGTGTCTCATCCTCTGGTGAAATTAGTCACCAATTTACTCACTGCATGATAACAGTTGCATCCACTGTCTGATGCTCTTGTTCTGAGAAGGTTATTAATACCTTTACTAAGAATGTGATGCTTTATTTCCTCTTAAAGCAGGATATAGAGTATATTTCTAAAGTTTTTCACACTGAAATGAGTCAACAAAGGTTTCAGAGATCACCTTTCTGCAGAAATTTAACATTTTACGGAACTTTTGTAGCTGGTAAGCACCAAGAAATGTTAGATTTTGGGGGCAGAGATGACAGAATATCCCAATATAACTGTTTTCCTCGATGTCCTCCGCCGTGTCAAAGCTACGACTGCGACCAAAAATGCAGGAAAATCTATTTAAATCAAGCTGCAAGCGTCAGGGATGGTTTTCACTCCAAACGCATCACCACAACAGGGAGGCTCGTTTGGTTAATTAGCTGCAGCTCTCGGGCTGAAGCTGTGGTGGAGATTGAAATCAGCTGCTGTCGTGTTCGATTGCAGAGACATCCTGCAGGCTCTTGGAGGCTTTTTTAGAGGGCCAGTTGATCCTAAATGTTCAGTTTTGTTTTCTTACATTTGGTTTTGGCAACTTTTCCTTGATCTTTCCTTTCTATTTTGATCGGAGTTGGACTCAGACGAGACATATCTTTAGCGTTTCAGCAGCAGAGTCACAGAGCACATCATGTCCTGTACTTTTTTAAATAACAAGCCCTGTCTTTCTGGCTAATCCTAACCCAGTGTAGCCCTGTTTGGCCCCTGGCTGAGGCTAGATCAGAGGTTAGCAGACACCTTTTCTCTCCACCACCACTTCGCCCCGGGCGCTTCCTCCCGCCCTGACTTCCTCTGACAAACTCTACTTCCTGTAAGACACTGAGGAGAGATTAGTCAACGTGTTTTACAGGTTTCACCCGATTAACTGAGACACACGTGGAGCTCTGCAAGCAAAGCAGAGCTGCATGCCTGCCCGAAAGCACACACATCGATCTGAACTTATCTGCACTGCGCTGCTTTTCATTAAACTTTGGCCTGTAAATCTGACTCTTTAACTTCTCCTGCTGTTTTATTTTCTTGACTCTGTCTCGGTTCTTCTTTGTGTTTCTGCCAGTTCATGCGTTAAGTGTCATTTATTTCAGCCTCAATGTCTTCTGTGGGGCGCTACTAACTGCTATGGGTACAAAACAGGCTACGAAAAATTAAATCTGTAGTGTGTGTGCAGGCTTTCAGTATGTGGAGGCTTTAGGGGGAAGGTGCCCTGTGGTTTGGAGCCGTTACTTTCAGCAAAACTGTCTCTGTTGTGTAGTAAACACACATAAATAATCAATCAAACTGCTCGGCTTGATTCACGCTATGACTTCTGTTCAATTGCATTTAACCTTTTTTAACTTTAAGCACATTTTAAAGCAGGTTCATGCAGCTTCAGCACCTCATATAGGAGCAAAACATCTGATTTAAATGTGTTAATCTGCTTTTAAATAACAAACAGACAGCCTGTTTTCATTCACTAACCATCTCTTCCTGTCTGAACGAAGGTGTGTCGATCACTGACTGACAGCTGCTCGTCTTGTCAACCGTCACATGTTCTTTCAGGTACAACACCTCTTTCATCGCTCCGTGTTTGCCGTCTGTTTGTGCGAGGTCTGTGAGGACGGCTGAGCGAGACGGCGATGCAAATCACTCATTTGCATAGTGGAGATAAAAATCTCCACGGGCCTCGGTAGAAGTATTTCGCCTCAGTGAACAACAGAAACAAACACATCACCAGATTTTGCTACCTCTAACATAATCCCTCCGAAGCGGTTAGTGGACCTGTCAGGTGTTGGACCAGGAAACGCACTCTCTGTTTGGAGGATTCTGTGTTGAGTCACACAGATGAAAGAGATGAGGGTCGTTTCATTGTTTGCCAGCTTTATGATTGTTGTCTGCATGGGAGTAACAGAGTAACAACATCGTGGCACGAAAACAAAGTGCGCCTAAAAGTAACAGATGATGTCACTGATAGGATAGTAGGATACTGTGATGAAAAGAGTCGGGCATGTGCGATTGATTAGTGATGCCTGGCGTGCTGCCACAGACGGCAGACTGTGTAGGATGTGAGGGAGAGGTTTGTTAAGGCTCTCCGGTCTGAGGAAACACACGGCAGCAGCCACTGTGTACGTTTGTTTACTGTGTGTATAGATTCAGATTCATTCCTGGAGTCAGTTATTTTTCTGACCTGAGTGAAACTAAAACAGTTTGTCGTAAAACAAAAGTCTGACATCAGCTTGTTGTTGTTGGAGAGAGATCAGAGAGGGGAATGGGTTCACTCTGGAGGACTTCATTACCCAGAACTCCAGAGCTGTGGTCAGGATACGCACACATGTACGAGACTAGAATTTCCGCTCTGCGGCTGTATGCCTCCGTGCACCGCTCGAGTGTCTCTTCTCCACATCTGTGAAAACATGGACGCTTCACACACTTCATCCTGTTTTTTGTGTGACGTTTTGTCATAATCGATGTATGAATTACTGAGTTATAGCCAAAAACAAGGCCGAAACCTTTGACCTTCATTCTTGAGTCCAAGTGGACATTTGTGCCAAATTTGAGGAAACTCGCTCAAGGTCTTCTTGAGATATCATGTTCACAAGATTGAGAAGGACGTGACCTTTGACCACCAAAATCTAATCCCTTCATTGAGTCTAAGTGAACATTTGTGCCAAAGAAATTCCTTTAAGTCGTTTTTTAGATATCACGTTTGGGACAGAATGAAGAATGAGATAAACTAGGTCACAGTTACCTTGACTTTTGACGTCCAAAATCTAATCTGTTTGTGCTAAATCGGAAGAAATTCCCTCGGTTGTTCTTAAGATATCTTGAACAAAAGAACAAGACAGATGCAAGGTCACAATTACCTTGAGCTTTGAACATCAAAATCTAACCAGTTTATCACTGTCAAATTTTAAGATATTTCCTGAAGGCATGTTTCAACAAATCTCATTCAGAAGAATACAACAAACATGATCACAGTGACCTTTGACCTTTAACTACCAAAGTCTAATCAGGTCATCGTTGAGCCCAAGTGGATAATTGTGTCAAATTTCAAGAAATTCCCTTAATAATTAAAAAGTGTTTTAAGATAATGCATTCACAAGAATGAGACAGACAAGGTCACAGTGACCTTTGACCACCAAAATCTAATCAGTCCGAGTGAACGTATGTGCTAAATTTAAGTTCCCTGAAGGGGTTCTTCAAATATCGTCTTCAAAAGAATAAGACAGATGCAAGTTTGCAATGACCTTGACCTTTACCACCAAAAACGTATCAGTTCGGCATTGCCGTTGAGTCTAAACGAACGTTTACGCCAAATTTGAAGAAATTTCCTGAAAGCATTCCTGAATTATCACATTCACAAGAACACGTTCGCCCACATTTGTTAATTTAACTGTCTGTTTACAACTCTGAGTGCTAGTTTGCATCGCACTCCACGCCTCCTAGCAACTGATTTAAAGGTCAACTGATTCTTGATTTTTAAAGGCCGATTTAATGACGATAGTTTGGAACAGGAAAAAAGCAGACAGCCGATTAATTGTCCGACACAACCCTCCCCTCCTCATCTCCAGTTAGTGATATACTTCCCCGCCAGACTGGTGGAGTCTGCGCAGCTATCAGCCAGCATCAGAGCCCAGATTGGCCGATAACAATAGTTTGTAAAACATATGATTAATCAGCCGAACTGACGAACTGGTTGACCTCTAAACTCATTTCAACATCACCTCAGTCTTTACTGGCTTTGACATGTCTTAAACTTTATCTAGGTGGTGCAGCCAAATCCTGATTAAGTCTGTGAATCACAGGTTTCATCATGACATGATACAGACCTATTCTTTGGACAACGTTACGGTATTTGCAGATGTCACAAAGTCCGCCACGATGCGAACGATCGAGACAATATCAGGAAGTACCCTCACTGTGTGAATGTTAAAGAAGGAGGTGTGCTTAAGATGGCAATCAGTGTTTTCACTTTGCATCAATAATAATGGATCGTTGATTACTGAATCGATATATCAAAGAATTTGTGTGTCTCAGAGTTCGTGGCACTCCTCGCTATCCAATTATGCTAAGCTAATGGATGCTAGCCACAATTCTTTAGTATAATGTGTTGTCATTTGAGTTATTTCTTTTAGTTGACTGACAGAAAACTAATAACTGACCATTTTAGTAACAAATTTATCTTTTTAAGCTTCATTTTAGAGTAAAATGAGATAAAATGTCGGCTTCTGGACTCCTGGACAGGCTGTTTTAAAAAAGGTGCGCTCGCATACCCATTACAGTGAAAGACCAAGATTGAGCTTAAAAAATAAAAGGTGTAGAGGAAGACTACTTTCGCTACTGGTTCAAAGAAAGTCCCCGAGACAAAGTGAAATACAACAGGTTACGGTAACAACATAACTTAGTGGCAGCATGTTCCTGCAGTATGTCTGATCTGCACACGCACACGCACACACACACACACACACACACACACACATTCTGGTCTTCCCCAGATGCCTGGGCAGGTTTCTACACGACTGCCTGTCTGCTGTGTTTTGACTGCGATCCTCCAGGCAGAGGGTCTGCAGGTCCGATGTTATCGCACTGGACACACAGGAGACGTCCCAGCACTTAATCCAGGACCTTTCCAGGACGTCTCCCAGGACTTGATCCCCACGAAGTTTCCCAAACACAGACATTTCTGCTCATTAAATCAAATCCGAGACATTAAGTCATTGATAACAACAACATTTGGCTCATTTGGCTCATTCTTCCTTCATCCTCCCTCCTTCTCCTCCGTCTTATTCTCTTTTCTGTTCTGTTCTTGTCGACTTTATTCTGCGTTGACAGAACCGGTTTGTTGCCGTGTTACAAAGGTCTCTCTGTTGGACGTTGTCTCTCTTGCCAATAGAAATATTGATGTTCAGACTCCACTGACACAAACCAGTTCTCTCTCTTTTCTTAATCCTCTTCCTCCTCATTGAAAAGTGGATAAAGCTGAAACAATGAACGTAAGACAAAACAAACAACTCTCACTAGGAAACAATGCAGAGAGCAGAAATCTGGACGTGGCTGCAGCATCAAGTTGACTGGAGGGATGGAGCCAAAAAAGACAGTACTAAAACTTGATATTTTTAAATAATTCAGTCTAAAAAATGTCTGCAAAGTTAAAGAAAATGAGGCTGTGTTCGTTCAAGAATGTGGAGAAGAGGCCATGAAAAAAAAAACAGAGCGACAGTTTATTTAAAAAGATAATTGTGGGGCCAAACCCATAATACTGGGGCTAAATGGCAGCTGTCCAAAATCATGTCTTTCCCAAGTCTGCTCATGTTTACCATCGTCAGTGCAACCTCTGACCTGACTCTAATGCATCTCTAAAAGTCCCTAATATTCCAGGAGCTCCATGACCAGCATGAATCCTGTGATTTTAGACCAAAAAACTGCCTTGATTTAGCCCCACAGCAGCTCTTCAGTTAGCCTCGTTTTGCCTCAGGACACAGGCAGGTCCCACCGAACGCAGTTAAACCAGGCATCTGTTTCCTGACGGCGGTTAGCCGGCTCGGGAGTCCTGCCAAACAGTGAATCTACAGCAGGACTCACTTGTGTTTTGGAGCCCGAACCACTGATATGTTCTTCGTTTTTTGTGTGTGTGTTTTGTCTCACATGTACATTGTCGCTGTGTGTGAAACCTCAGCAACAACCGCAACAGGGAACGACAACACCGGTTTGTGTCTGTCGACGCCTCACTTCAGAGCTGTCAGTCAAACGGCAGGAAAAAAGCAGAAGAGGGAAGAAGTGGAGGCACCGAGTCGACACTCCCATGAGTCCTGTCTTATAAACTATTTTACATGCAGCTTGGCTCAAGATAATCACACCAGTTTTATTTTTTCATGGACCTTGCCTATTTTTCATTTAGAATATATTCTAGCTAATTTAAGGGTAAAAAAAAGACGAGCATGAAGGTTATGTTTTTGTTCTTCTTTTACTGTGCATGCTCTTCATTTGCACTCATTTAACCTCACATGCTGAATTAGTCAACTACAATTTAGATAATTGATTTCTTATGTCATTGATCAAGTACAAAAACTTCCTTAAATGGTTCTCAAATGTGAATTTTTGCTGCCTAAATTAACTTTAGGGGGGTTTTGAATGTTTATCTTACAAAATAAGTACATAAACAGCATCACATTTAACCCAAGACCATTTAATAAGGATTTTTTTATTATTTCTGCAGCATTTTACAGACTAAAGTATAAACAGAATAATGTTAATAGTTGTTAGTGTTTTACAACACTGTGGTTAGCGTGTGGTTAGGTTTAGGCAGAAAAACCACTTGGTTATGGTTAGATGAAGATCATCAAGATCAAGATCAGGCAAAATCACGGCAGGAAATGCATCAACGTCTCAGTAAACAACAATCCACTTTTGACAACCATGTGTGGAGCTTAAAAAGCTGCTAAGAAACACCAACAGGTCGCTACAAAACACCCATGTTTAGAGCCTAAAAAGCTGCTGGAAAAACACATACAAGTTGCTAAAAAAACAACCACCATTTGGGGTCCAAAAGCCACTGCAGAAACACTGATAGGTTGCTATAAAACACCTTCATTTGGAGCCCAAAAAGCAGCTGAAAACACACAAACAAATCGCTAAAAAACACCTACATTTGGAGCCTACAAAGGCGCTTGAAACACAAAAATTGGTCACTACAAAACACCCATCATTTTGAGTCCAAAAGCCGCTGGAGTAACACTGACAAGTTGCTACAAAACACCCACATTAAAACTAAACTAAAAAAACTACTGGAAACACAACGACAAGTCAAAACAAAACAACCATACTAGGAGCCCAAGTTCCTGGAGAAACTCTGATAGGTTACTACAAAACATCAGCTGCTGAAAACACACAAACCAGTTGCTGCCCAAATGAGGATACTTAAAGGGCACTGAAAACGCACAGAAAGGTCGCCACAAAACACCCATGTCTGGAGTCTAAAAAGCAGCTGGAAACACACAAACTAGTTGCTGCAATACACCCAAATTAGAAGCGAAAAAAGCAGCTGGAAACACACAAACAGGTTAAACCATCTGAGCTGCCAAAAACACTTTTGCCAAAACAATCTCCACTCAAGGTCCACTTACTGACTGGGCCTATCAAACATAGCATAGTGAAGCCTTGACCTTTGCACCTGCCTCCATCTTTGACCATGAGGCAGGTCAGATCAAGCTGGGGGTCAGCAGGGGTCATGGGGTTCAGATAGAGGAAGGCTGACGACCTCTTGCAGCTTTAATCTGCTGGGAAAACTGACTGAGGCCTGAAACGGTGCGACTGGAAACACATCTGGAAAACGCATGGAGGGCGAGGGGGGAAGGGTGTGTGTGTGTGTGTGCGCAAGTAAATAGTGAATGTGTAACAAAGAAAAAAGTGTGTATACATGCATGTATGTGAATGTGTGTGTGTTTCCTGAGGCCCTGCAGAGGAGGGAAGTTCAGCCGAGCTATTATAAGACCACAAATTACGGCTCTCCACAGCCAGAACTCTCCTCTGCTGGGGCCTCATCAGCAGCACAATGAAGTCTCCAAAAAACCATCTACTCTGGAAAAATGTCGCAACCTCAAATTCATCCCTCTGAATTTTAAGAAGCTCAGAGGACCCTCATCAGAAACGACCATTTCCTGATGACCAAAACACAGACCTCTTCATCTCAAGACTTCCCTCTCAACATGCAGCTTCTTTATCTACAAGTGTGAGCAGTGCAGCGTCTGCTGTCTCATTTCTTGTGAAATACATCATCCTGTACTGTCACACCTGTGATTACCGCCGCCTCTCAGGTGTGCTACATCTTTATCTATTGTCAGTCAAGTAAACATGTCCTCCCACGCAGATGATACGGCAGAAAGAATGACAAACTGCAAAAAAGGAAGCTCATTGTTCAGGCCTCTGCTTCTCTTAGGGTTCTGCATCTCTTTGCAGTAATTCTATGTCACTCTGTGATCGTTTGCATCTTCTTGTGGCAGTTTTATGTCTCTTTATGGCCGTTTAGCATCTCTCTGGGGCTGTTTTGTGTCTTTTGTAAATTTCTGTGGCCATTTTGCTTTGTGTTTAACATCTTTTTGTCATAATTTTGTGTCTTTTTGTGGTTGTTTTAAATGTTTTTGTAGTAATGTGTGTCTATATGATCGGTCTGCATCGTAAAGTGGCTATTTGCATATTTTTATGGCACCTTTGTTGTTTGTTTCCGTTTTTTGTTGTTTTTTGCTTTTGTGGCCATTTTGTTCCTTGGAGGTGTTTTGCATGGTAATTTACATCTCTGTGGTCATTTCACATCGTAAACTAGCCATATTGCATCTTTTTGGGGCAATTTTTGTGTCTTGTTTGTTGTACTTTGTTGTATTTTGATTCTGTGGCCCCTTTGCTTCTTGTTTTTGTTTCGTTTTTGTGGCAGTAATTTATGTCTCTGCGGTCATATCACATCTTGCAGTGGCAAGTTGCATCGATTTTTGGTGGTTTTGCATGTCTCTAGTCTTTTTACATCTCTATATGGCCATTTCGCATGTCTATGGGAATATTTTGTAACTCTTTTTGTTTTTGTGGCCTGTTTGCTTCTTGTTATACGTCTCTATGTAGCTGTTTGCAACTTTTTGTCATAATTTATGTCTCTGTTGTCATCTTACATGTATTTGTGGCAGTTTTGCATGTCTTTTTAAGTCTCTATGTGGCCATTTTGCACCTCTTTATGGTCTCTTTTTATTTTGTTTCGAATTTGTGGCCAGTTGCTTCTCATTTTTTGTGTCTTTGTGGTAGTTTTGCATCTTTTTGAATTGATTTTGAGTCTCTTAGTGGACATTTTCCATTTACATTTTGCATTTCTTTGGGGTTATTTTTATGTCTCTTTTTTTATGGCCCGTCGGCCCCGTCCCGCAGCTCCGGAGAGAGGCACTTCACGCCACTGTCCTATTTCCAGCCTCACTGCCCCAGAATTAAATGCGTTTTCCTCCACTTGCTCTCTGCTTGTACAGCCCAGCTCCCGTAGCAGCTCTTTTTCTCTGCTCCTATAGCAGCTCGACTCCTCTCCTTACCACAGGTGCATAAAGAGAACTCTGTAGCTGCTGCTGAGTCTCATATGTGACGAAGAATGGATGAGGAGAGACTTGTTGTTGAGGTCAAGAAATATACAGAGTTTAATGACCCACAATCTTGTCATTCTAACGACTATGGTGAAAAAGATACTTCCTGGTGAGTCGGGTGAAAAATAAACTTTCATTATTTGGTGTCCACAGGCGATTTTAAGCTAATGCAGAGGTGGAGGGGGAACAGATCTGTCAGTAACAATAACTTTCTGTGGTAATCTGCTGACGAGCTGCAGCATGACGCATGTTTTAAGCTTAAGATTAAATAAATCAATGTACTGGAAACACTGCCCATGGTCAGTTTTTGTAATAATTTCTGTTTTTTGTGATTAATTTACATCTTAAAGTGGCCATTTTGCATCTTTTTCTGACAGTTTTACATCTCTTTGGGGTTGTTTTGTGTCTCTTTTTTGTTGTTTTTTGGTTTTGTGGCCATTTGCTTTTTGTTTTCTGTCTCTTTGTAGTTGTTTTGCATCTCTTCAGGCTTGTTTTGTGTCTTTTCATAATTTCATTTGTGGGTTTTTTTGACTGTTTCACATCTTATTGTAATAACTTCTGCCTCTTTGTGAGTATTTTCATCTTAAAGTTGCCATTTTGCATCTTTTTTATGGTTGCTTTGCACATCTCTGGGGTCATTTTGTGTCTCTTTTTGCTTGTTTTTTGGTTGTGTGGTTGTTTTGCTTCTTGTTTGGTGTCTCTTTGTAGCTGGTTTGTGTCTCTCTGCAGTCGTTTTGTGTCTCTTGCAGCTTTTGAAGGATTTCCAACAAGAAATGACACTTCACAGTCACTTCAAATACAGGCTGTGACCCCTTTGGCCCCCTGTGCCTGTGCACTGTAGAGCCTGTTCTGTACTCCATCCCTGGGTCTGGTGTTTGTTTTTAGACTGTTTATATGAAATATAATGGAGCAAATCTGTATTTAAACAATGACTGCATGCATGAAAAGTATAATAAAGGTGACATTATTCATGAGCGAACACCTTTTGTCTGGTCAGATGCAGAAAGAAAAAAAAAGCGACACAAAGACGGACAGACGGACACTGAGGATAAAAACAGAGCTGTGTCTGAAGACGAGGGAGGTCTGGTTCAGAAAATGTCCACAGAGTTGAACAAAGGCTGTGTTGTGAGCGTCGGCCATGGGATCGAACCCCCGGGCATTTCCCATCGGCCCGTCGGCCCCGTCCCGCAGCTCCAGAGAGAGACGGGGACGAGAGGACGGACACAGAGCGTTCCTTTCTCAGCCACATCCTGCTGGAGCGGCGAGCCGGCCTGGCCTTCCCATGAGCCTTTACACTCCGGGGTCATCTTTGTTCGCTGAGGCACATGCTGGGAAATTCACCACCACACAGACTCCGACTGGTGCGTTAGGTAACGCCGGGATCACAATGAGGGATTCACCACAGCCGCAGACACTCGGTCTGTTTTTGAAACTGTGGATGTCTTTATGTCTGACGAATGAACTCTTCCCCGTCTTTGCATTGGATGTCTGGACAGATTTGATTCTTTGATTCGATAAGTCCCGCTTTAAATCAAATTTTGGACTAATTTATTTTGGCAAATCTCTCACTCAGCTGTTTTTTTGTTGAATAAAAACATGTCTATATTCTCTATAGGAACAGTTTCTGTGCTAAAAACATTTTCTAACTGTTGCAAATATGTTTTAAGACCACAACATTCTACCTCAGTACATTTAGGTTTGGTCATTTTTACAGGTATCCACTTAGAGGTCTTATTGGACTCTAACACTCGTGTTTAGGGGATGTGTATATCTTCATTTCTAAGTCTTTATCGCAGTAGATAATAAGGTTAGCCTGTGTTTAAACGACAGTGGAGGAGGCATGTCTTTGTTGGCAAACACCAGGCTTTCTCAGCCTCGGAGGTCTTGTGGTTCATCCGAATTCCTCATCGAGAATAATCTAATTGAGAAACTCCTGCTGCCATCAGCGTCTGGACTCTGCAGAGGCCACACACAGCAGCACAGTGCAGAGTTACAGGCTAACAAAGGATATGTTCATGCCTGTGCACTGGGAAATCACAAAAGTAGTGAAAATGCAGCGCTTTCTTTCTCAGCCACCATCAAGTTCGGACAGTTTTCGGACCATTGTCGGACAGTTTTAGAACATAAAGCTATGAATCAACATCTAAATTCAAGCTTTGTCCACATGTTGTACTTCTGCATGGAAAATGTGTCGTTTTTCACAGATGCCAAGGTTGGAAAAGCTCAGTCTAGGCTCAGGGGCTAAGAATATCAAAGCCACTTCCTGTCTTGTCGCTGTGCTCCCAGTATGACTTTACGTAATGTGGTCTACTTTCTTTAAACAGTCAGTCAAAGCAGAGAATCATATACAAAAATGTCAACATGGCAGAGATAAAGGCCCTTCATTTTAGGTCGACTCTCATGAGAACAGGTTTGTAGGAACGCACGGGAAAAGTATCTCCCATGCTGATCAATTACTGGTTCCCAGTGTGGAAACCAGGGCCCTTGAAGAGCTTTTAAGACTATTCTGATCTTTATTTCTACATACAGAGAAGTCAAAACTAATTTAAAACTTTTTATTGGACAAATGTGTTGGAAACCACAACACACTGAGCTGAAACGATGAATCAACTGGCAGAGAAATAACCTCCGCCATTTCTGATCATTGAGTAAATAGTAAAAAGTAATTTAAGCATTTGTTTAACAGGTGAAAAATGTCATGAATTCCACGATTCAAGCTGCTTAAATGTGTTTTGTATCACTGTCAAATGACTATCTTTGAGGTTTGGACTGATGGCTCAGACTACATAAAAGACAGGTATGGAAATCAAACCGATTTTTACAAACTATATTGGCGTTAAATGAAGGTTTCTGGAACAAACAATCATCAGAATGTAGCTTGTATGTCTGGAGAAAACCATGCCAACATTAGTGATTACACTTTATCGCATCAATGTCATAATGATTTGCTGATAAAACCTGGGGTAAACAGTTTTATTTTGGCGTCTTTGGGCAAAAATCCGATAATAAACCTTTAAGTATATTTAATTCAAGTGGGATAAGAGAAAACTAGACCTCTGCACCTCCTCTTGGCTCTGTTTTCAGGATTTCGAAAATCTAGCTCGTGACGGGAGACTTTGGCCAATCACAGGTCATTTTAGAAGAGAGGACGTTCCTATTGGCTGTTCTACAAATGCAGATGTGCACTCACGTCCCTTCTCTGAAAGAATTTCACATTTTAGATGGAGAGAAAATGTTGCTCATAGCTTTGCCGCCTCCTAACCAGAGCTAAAGGCTCACGGCTGCGGTTTCAAATTCACGTTTATCAGAATCAGAATCAGAATCAGAAATACTTTATTGATCCCCAGGGGAAATTGTTTTCGTTACAGGTGCTCCTTACAAGTGTAAAAAGAAGAAGAAGAAGATATAGTGCAAACAGAAGTAAAATATAAGAAGATAATTTACAAAATATATATGTAGAGACCACACAACATAATTTACAATATATACAGGAACCTTATATACAGACTGAACAATGTAGTCAGTTAGTTATTGCACGGATTATGTAGCTAACGTTAGCTAGAGCTTCAAACCACAGTGTGTCCTCCACCTCGCTCCCTGCAGCTACAAACCACGTTCCCGGGAGGAGGGCAGCTATGAAGATGGACAGCCCTGACTCCCTGTTAGATCAGCAAACTTCCTGTTGCTGCTGTTACACAGGTTAGACCTGGCAATGCTGCTAGCCACCAGCAGCTCTCCTCCCAGGGAAGCACTCAACAGAAGCAGGGAACAAAATGGAGGAACCTTGCTAATTTTTGTCTCATTTGTGGTCTAACTTAACAGAGAGAAAAAGCAGGGTAAAGAGGGGGTGATCAAAATTTATTAAGCTTCACACAACTCCACAATAAAAAAAAAGGCCAGAACACACCGGCAGCAAACGGTGCACATCCCTATTATTTTCAACGTACACTGATGGTGGCTAGAACCATGTCGGAGCTTGTCGGCACTTCACGCCACTGTCCTATTTCCAGCCTCGCTGCCCCAGAATTAAATGCGTTTTCCTCCACTTAAAGAGAACTCTGTAGCTGCTGCTGAGTCTCATATGTGACGAAGAATGGATGAGGAGAGACTTGTTGTTGAGGTCAAGAAATATACAGAGTTTAATGACCCACAATCTTGTCATTCTAACGACTATGGTGAAAAAGATACTTCCTGATGAGTCGGGTGAAAAATAAACTTTCATTATTTGGTGTCCACAGGCGATTTTAAGCTAATGCAGAGGTGGAGGGGGAACAGATCTGTCAGTAACAATAACTTTCTGTGGTAATCTGCTGACGAGCTGCAGCATGACGCATGTTTTAAGCTTAAGATTAAATAAATCAATGTACTGGAAACACTGCCCATGGTCATGTGGTGGGAGGATCTTCGGACAGAGAAGGGAAAGCTGCAGGAGGAGGGTGTCTTTTTGAATTCTGCTGGCTTTAATGCTGCGCTACGTTCATTTTAAACTTCAGCCGCCTGAAGAGGAAGCAAAAGAAAACAGTCTGACTCTTGAAATCTCGACATGAGCAGCTGTGTTGTATCAGTATCAGTTTTACCTTTAAAATCACCCTGTAAAAACCTAATTTTATGGAGTTGCTGTTACATGATGTCTTTGATTTTATAGTTTTCACTATTATTTCTACCCTCTGTCCCCGTGCTTTTATCTCGCAGTGCCCTCTGCGCTCTCAATATTCTCTCGTCTTTGATGTATGCTTTTAATGTGAATGTTTAAGTGCTTTATAAACTTTTATGTTTAATGCTGTAAAAGCTGCTCATGCAAACAAGGTTTACCGTAGAAATACATGAATTATTTTTATTATATTCATTATTAGTCTGGAACCTATATCAGCCTGGAGATCCTGCAAGTCTATTACAAGTAATTTACTTTGCACTGGCTCATCCAAACATCAGATTTTAGCAGATAATACATCACATTATGAAAGACAAACAACCTCACCAGCTCCAGCACGGCATTTTCTGCAGACAAAAGCTAACGCAGCTATAAAGATGATCAGGAATGATAACGAGAAACCAGGAAATGAAGGGACGACTGGTTTCAATAAGTCAGAGTTAATATTGCTCTCTGGATTCATCTCAAGGTGGACAAACATGTCATTACATAATGAAAACCTCCGAAGCAACAGTAATGAGGACTTTTAAAAAGCCTCAAACATGGATAATCACATGCACCACAATGCACTTCAAATGGCGTCTGATGCATGCACTAAAAGTGCTTTGAAGCAGGAGAGACAAAGTAAAATTGGGGGTCTTCTCAGTGTGTGTGTTGGAGAGCTTCATGAATGCATAAAGCCCTGAGTTGTCCCCAGTGCAGGCCTGCCGTGCGAACAGGCCTCCCCGCTGTAACAACAAACTGGAGTCCTGCAGCGTTTGTTTGAGGTGGAGGGGGGGTTGAGGTGGGGGCGAAGGAGCTGTGAAGTTCAGATGTAGGAGCCGAGGAGGAAAAGGCTGAACAGTTGAAGGAAAAGGGGCCCCGGGGTGCTGCAGGGGCCGAAACAGGAAATGGGTGGGGCTCGGTGGGAGGGAGAGTGACGGGTATTTGTGTGTTCTCAATAGATTTTATGAAAACTCAGATCTCTGTCAACTTCGTGGAGTAAATTAATCTTTCTAACGTGTTGCTCACAGGCGACCAATCAGTCCTCTCGGTACTGATGCACACCTGTGGCTGCATGTCGTCCACAATATATCTCCTTGCATTTCCTGTCTCTGTTTCCACTGTCACTACTGAATAACGGCAACAGTGCAATAATGTTATGGACATCAAGACCAAAATCTAACGGACACGTGTCAAAGCTTGTTTAAGAAAAAGCTGCAGATGCTGATTCTTTCAATGTCAGAAATAAAAGAAAACATACTTTTCAACGTCACATTTAAATGATGCCACTTTTCGAGCTACTTAACAGTTATGTCATTAGTCTATCGACTGATTCTGGTCCAGGGCTGCAACTAATGTAGGGCTGCCCCCCGACTAAGAATTGAACAGTCATCATTACGGTCCATTAGTCGACTAGTGTCCCGCATTTTTACCATATTAATGTGATGATTAAATGATATATTTGGTGACGCTGTGGGCTAATGGGCATGTAGCTACTTCCATGTTTCACATGATACGTCATGTTTGTAGTGGACCAATGAAGATGAGTTTACATATCACCTTGGGTTGGTCCTTCACCTTCTCAAAATGATCCCACACTTTGGATTTCCTGCCCCACATGTTATTAACTAGCCTGTGGAATAACCGCAGGTACCAGCCCTGGAGATTAACCTGACTCCACTTCCTGTGTCTGTCCTTTCAAAGTAAACTCCCACATGGTCCAGTCGTATAGGTTTGGATCTATTTTGACAGGGTGCAGCTCCTAATAGAGTTTCACTTTTTCTTTTTTCTGCGACTTAGCATGTGGACACTTCCTGTGCCTGTCCTTTCAAATTAAATTCCCACATGCTCCAGTCATATAGGTTTGGATTTATTTTGTCTTGTGTCACTGACTGGTCTTGTTTTTAGGGTCGCCCTCTGATAGTCAATCGAACATTCGTCAACCAGAAAGGTCATTAGTTTCATTGGCCGCTTAGTAAAAACAAAAACAACCTGAAACTCTATTAGGAGCTGCGCCTTGCCAAAAATAAATCAAAACCAATATGACTGGACCATGTGGGAATTTAATTTGAAAGGACAGACACAGGAAGAGGCCACGCTCAGGGGTCACATTAATTTCCGATGTTACTGAGACTATTCTTTCTCACACCTTCAACTCAAACCACCAAAATATTATTTAATAATCAAATTAATATCATAAATACCTTGTTTTGTCTACAACCCAAAGATATTCAGTTTACTATCATAGAGTATAACAGAAACCAGAGATTTTTGACCGTTTCCCCCTAAAAACTTACTCAAACGTTTAAATAATTACTCAGTTAATTAAATAATTGACAACGAGCCAACTTAAACTCTGTTCTGGTCCCTGTCTACAGTGTTCACTGCACTTTAACAGCATGTTAAGTGGTGTTAAGAGGCTCTGTCAGTTCAATAAGATGCCATGAAAATGTCTTCACCATATTGCAGGGCTGCAACTAAAGTTTCTCTTCAACATCGATTAACTTGCCAATCGCCTTCATAATCATAAATGTCTTGTTTTGTCCAAACAACAGATCAAACTGCTAATATTCAATAAAAAAAAGAAAGACTCAGATCTTGTGTCTTGGTGTTTAAGAAGCTGTAACCAGAAAAGGTTTGCTCTGGCCTAACTGATTGATCAGCCGACTCATGGTTCCAGCTCTCCATAAAAACTTCCCTCTGATCGTCTTTTAAAAATAAAAGCTTTGAGCGAAGCTGCTAGAACAACCAGCCTCGCCCCACGCTGATGGTGTAGCTTGAAAGTAACCAGACTCCGGTCGCTGACTCCAAATGCATTTGTCCAGCCGACACTTAGTGACCAGGGCTGCCAAATAATTGATGACTCCAGAGCAACAGGCTCTGCTGTCTGTTTCCTTTGGCAACAGGTCGAAGCTGTTGGAACGAGGCGACTGAAACTTTGTTTTGATGAGAGCGGTCAGGACACACTGTTTCTACACATGCACTCATATGAGAGAGGTAATAAGTCCGTTTTTGACTGTCTCCGATCACAGAAAGACCCAACGTGTCTGCAGGGGGCTGATGGGGTTGTTAGTCAACGCCAGTGACTCATTGATTACTTAATTTCTGGCTCACTTTGGAGCCTGTCATGGAACAAAAACTCTCATTGATTCCAGCGATGAAGGCCTCGATTTCCAGCCAATAAAGTGAACGCAAGAGCGGTTTTATCATTGCAGCGCTCAGGAGTGGTGATAGATCACCTCCTCGCAGACATTCCGGTTGGAGCGGCGCTCTGATTAGCCTCTTTATAGCTCTCTGTGGGGAGTCTGTGTCAATTACAGATGGAGACAGCTCTGTTAAAATCATGACACGCTCTCATTTAGTGGGAGCCATCTTCAAAATGGAGTGGAGCCAAGAGAATTAAAAAAAAAAAAAAAAACCTTTAGGTATACTAACATTTATTAGCAAGTCGGTTTGTTTTAAAGGGTATTTAGAATTCCCCGTTAGCTGCAGACAGAATTACATTAACAATTTAATCAAAATTAAAGTCAGATACAGATCAACTTTCTCCGCTGACACTAACAGAGCTTGTCGGTCAGTGCTGCTAAATTCATTCAGTTTCCTCCTCTCAGTAATAACAAAAACAACACCACACCCACAGAGCTGCAATTTTCCACATTTCAGGGACTGTCCACCCATGATGCAACTGGTAGGTACTTTTTTTTAACTTTCTAGTGTTTGCCAAATTATTATAATTATTATAATTATAATTATCATTATAAAAACATGACGTATTATTTGTCCTTTAATACGAGGTTTGACTCCTAATTTTAGGTAAAGTCAGATGAATTAGCCTCCAGCATCTTTACCCCTGCTGGATAATCTCAAATGTTTCCCTCCAGGCTTCCTCAGAAACATCCAGAAACCACATGAACCGTCTGGTATTTACTCACTGCACACCCACACACTCTGATCATACATGTGTACATTAGCATGTCAGCCCGCAGCACAGAGCAGGTGTGCTGCGGGCTCGCCTCGTCTCGCTCCACTTCACACCTCTCTCCCGCCGCAGAGGAGGTCAGCTCCAAATATACAGTGAGCCAAGAGGGCCAAATTTCACAGTCCTGCATGGATACAGCCTGCGAGCTGGTGACAACCACACGTCCCCGACGCCCTTTACTGTAAATAGGAACCCTGTCTCTCGGGCTGTCTGGGTCTGATCGCTGCTATTTTCATAAGAGGAGGCGGAACAATATGAGGAAGCTCGCTGGAAACTGGAATAACCTCAGTGAGTTTCAAATTTCCCTACGACACGCTGACACATTTAGGTCAGAATTCACTCTTTTTAATAAGTAATCTACAGACATGGAGGTATTTGCCTTTAAAACGAGGACTTTCTATCCTTCTTCGTCACATCTGGGAAACAAACAAAAACTATTTCCTTAAATGCTGTATTTTTGTGTTGTTTTTGGTGCAGTGAAATTCAACCTCAAGTTTTTCTCTGCTATTCAAATCAGCTCAGAGTGTGTATGAAAATGAAAGCATGACTCTGGACGTTAGATTTGATTGCAGTCTAGATGTCTGCCCTTTAACCATTTTAACAGATCGAGACCAGTACTTCTCACATAAATACGTACAGGATGTTTGTAACCATGCTTCTCTCTTGTTTGGGGCACTCACTGAGACCACACCTGATTAAAACAGCCTTAAAATAAACTCACTAACTCGCAGTGTTTGATTGGTTGACTGTATTTTCATGAAGTGGGTTTCTAGTGCACACAAAATCTGCCCACAAAAGCCAAACGACCTACTAATTTGACAAGTGCTTAATCAAAAGACGGATGATCAACAGAGCTACATGAGATCAGAACTTGTGGCGCGAGGGGAAACACATTTTTTAAGGCTCGAAAACACTTGACAATAACCTAATGCGACCGCAGTAAGATATTTTAAACATTTGGTTGCACATCTGAATGAATGAATATCAAGGAAAATGCTTTAAATGCAGCATGTGAGCGAAAGATAATCAACTACGTGTCCCGACTTAACTTTATGTTAATCTGGAGCTGTATTTGAAGGTCATAAATTAAAGGGTTAGTGCAGATTTTTTTAAATGGGGTTGTATGAGGTACTTATCCATGGACAATGTATTATAAACAGTAGATGTCAGTCAGCACGCCCCCAGTTTGGAGAAGCAGGCTGGAGTCCAACATGGAAGCCAAGTAATCTACTGCTGTGGATGGGGGCCAGCATCAAAACGTATTATAGCCACCTAAAAACATTAATATTAAAGTGTATGCTATATTTAGAGTATTTTCACTGCTTTACCTTAATGTTAGACAGTGATTTACAACGGGAAAATTAAGGCGCTATATCGCTCTCTTCAATGCCGGACTCCATTGAGAAAAACAGTAATTTAACATCCCTTAACAGAGAAGCTACACCGTACTTATTCACGTATAGATTATTTCCTTATTGATAAAGCACTTACCTCTTCAGTAGTCTCCACACAATATTCACCAATAGCTGTGTCAGACCATTCCACGGTAATCCTCGATCTTTGCTTTGACCTTAAACCCAAGGATTTCAGACACTGGCGTTTGGACCCCTTGTTACTAGCAGATGCCAAGTTTTGCACATATATTTCTGAAGTCATTGACTTCTTTTTGGAGACAAATAGAGCAGAAGACACTTCTCCTTCCTTGTTGTGGGAAACTCTGAAGGCATTTATCAGAGGCAAAATTATTTCATACACATCCCATGCGAATAGATGTCGTAGGGCACAACAAAAAGAATTGGAAGACTCTATCGCCGAATTAGACAGTCAGTACTCCGCCAATCATTCACCTGACCTTTATAAGGACAGGCTGAAACTTAAAACAGAGCTTGATCTTTTGACAACTAGAGAGGCTGAACAACTTCTGTTTCGTTCCAGAGGCGCCTTATATGAGTCTGGGGATAAAGCTGGCCGTCTCCTGGCACATCAGTTGAAGGCTAGAACTGCTTTAAATCATATCAGTCAGATCCGTAATAACACAGGCACTCTTACATCCGACCCTAGTGAGATCAATAACACCTTCAGAGCGTTCTATTCCCAGCTTTACACATCAGAGTCCACCAACAATGAAACTCAAATGTCAGAATTTTTTGCACGATTGGACATACCTAAGATTTCAGCCGATGACCGACAGATGCTAGATGCCCCTCTGCGACTTTCTGAGATTACTGAAGCAATTAAATCAATGCATAACGGCAAATCCCCAGGGCCCGACGGATTCAAGGAGGAATTTTTCAAAAAATTTTCAAAGAAAGTGGCTCCTTTACTGTTAGAGATGTTTACACAGTCATATCATCAGGGCTCCCTGCCACCTACTCTTACACAGGCCTCGATCTCTTTAATCCTCAAGAAGGACAAAGATCCATTTAATTGTTCTTCTTTTCGTCCGATATCGCTTTTATCCGTAGACGTTAAAATACTCGCAAAGGCCTTTGCTCGCCGACTGGAGTCCATCATACCTTCAGTCATATCGGAAGATCAGACAGGATTCATTAGACAGAGGCACTCATTTACCAATATTCGAAGGCTTCTCGGCATCAGTGGAGTGGGCCTATCTGTTCTCTTCACTACGTCAGTTTGGCTTCGGAGACGCCTTTATCTCTTGGATTCGACTGCTCTATACATCCCCTCAAGCATCAGTGTGCACGAACACCCTCCGTTCCAAACCTTTTACCCTTTCTCGGGGAACACGTCAAGGGTGTCCACTTTCCCCGCTCCTATTTGCTCTCGCCATCGAGCCGCTTTCAATAACACTGAAGACAGAAACACAATTTTTAGGTATCCAACGGTGGGGAACAGAACATAAAACCTCGTTGTACGCTGACGACCTCCTCTTACATGTGCGTAATCCATTGTTTAGCATCCCTCACATCCTGTCAATCTTAAACTCGTTTGGTACATTCTCAGGGTACAAACTGAATATTAAAAAAAGCGAATGCTTCCCGGTTAACCAACTAGCACTGGAAATTGCACCGTCGTCAATCCCATTTCGGCTCTCCAAATCAGGGTTTAAATATTTAGGTATCTTTATTACACGTTCCATTCGTTCACCACAGGAGCAAAATTTTACATCTCTAACAAACAAAATTAAATCTGACCTACAGAAGTGGAGTCATGTGCCTCTCTCTCTGGCAGGGAGGGTGCAAACAATTAAAATGAACATACTGCCCAGGTACTTATACGTTTTTCAATGTATTCCCATTTTTTTTACCCAGATCCTTTTTCAAATCCATAGATTCAATCATCTCCACATTCATATGGGCAGGTAAGAACCCGAGAATTGGCAAGGCCTATCTGCAACGGAGTAGATCATCAGGCGGACTTGGTTTGCCAAACCTACTGGGCTATTATTGGGCTGCAAACATGCATAAGCTTCTGCTCTGGTTTACTTCTCCGCGGAGTGGTTGGTGCCAACTTGAGATAAACCCGTGTGTTTCCTCTTCACCCCAGGCTCTGGCATGTGGCACTCTGCCCCTCTCTCCATCACAATTCACAACCAATCCCATTGTTACTGCCACCTTGAAGATATGGGCACAAATAAGAAAGCATTTCAAATGGTTTACTATTCCCCGAGCAACTCCCATTTGTAATAACCATCTTTTTTGCCAGCTAGAACTGATCCCAGGTTTATGTTCCTTGCTAAAAAAGGCCTTCGGTGCTTGGAAGATTTGTATGTGAATGGATTGTTTGCTAGCTTTGACCAATTGCGCACTGCTTTTCAACTATATACTTTTTCCGATACTTTCAATTACGGGACTTTGCAAGGACTCACTCCTCTACATTCCCTCAGATTCCATCTACCACCGGCACAGATTACATACTCATGGCTGACACGTTGCCCAGGGGCCATATCTCTTACCTTTATGACCTTTCACAGCCAACTAGTGAAACACTCATAGTGAAAATTAGAGCAGATTGGGAGAATGAATTGCAGACTACTTTCTCCGATCAATTCTGGAAACGAGCTTTAGAAGCTGTTAATTCATCCTCCTCCTGTGCGCGACTTAGCCTCATCCAATTCAAGGTGCTTCACAGAGTCCACTACAGCAAAGCCAAGCTATCCAAAAGATAGAAGATAAATGTAGCAGATGTTCACTTTCCCCATGTGATCTAACACACATGTTCTGGACTTGCCCCAAATTATTTAGGTTTTGGGAGTCCTTCTTTGAGGTAGTTTCTGAAATAACACAAACTCAGATTTCGCTACCTCCTCATAAAGCCATCTTTGGAAGGTCAGCAGAAGATAACATAACAAATACTCAAATTAATGTCATTGCCTTTGCCTCCTTAATTGCACGCAGAAGGATCCTTCTGTCATGGAAATCCTCTCCACCTCCATCATGTAAATCCTGGATACGTGATATCATGTCCTTCTTGAAATTGGAAAAAATCAAGTTCTCAATAAGGGGTTCCTCTGATAGGTTTTATTCTCATTGGCAACCACTAATTAATTATTTTGACCGGATGCTGGCCAGCGAAATTCTACAGTAGAGCCATGCCCTGGGTCGGTTTGTGATGTGTGGGAGCCTTGCTGCCTGTCCGTCACCCAGCCTCCCTCCCTAAGGAGATACATGTGCATAGGTGTGGGAGTACTGTGTGAGTTCTCATGTCTGTGGTCCCCAGGCACTGACCCCATATCCTGCGTCTGAGATTCTGAACGGTGCTGCAACAGCCTTGTTGCCCTTAATGACTGACTGATTGTTTTTTGTTTGTTTGTTTTTTTTAATTTTGTAATTTATTTTCATATACCCACATATTCTTTAAGATTCACATTTTTATTTGATTTTTATTTATTTTATTATCTTTATTTGTTTCTTTTATTTATTTATTTAGTCAATACATGTATATATATATAATTTTTTTCTTCTCTCTATTCATTTATTTATGTGTTCTTATTTATTTATTTACTTACTCATTCACTGTTGTTTTACTATACTAGTTTCATTACTATTATTCATTGTGATCTTGGTCCCCATTACTATCTTCACAGTGTGTGTGGCTATTATTTTGTTGTATACACCTAATATACTGTGCTATAATACTGCCATCCTACCCTCTATGGAAGAATTGGGGAGGGGGGGTTCTGAGTTGGGCAGAAAATGTAAAAATTGAAAATGCCTTGTATACCAATTATTTTTCTTTGTACAATATACTGCTGCATTTTCTACAATAAAGTTTTGTTATAAAAAAAAAAACAGAGAAGCTGCTGGACTATTGCTGCATCAATAAGTCACTTATTTTGTGTGATTGTGTGACTTTGGCATCTAAAAGGGTTAGTTTGGATTCACCAAAGTCACATAATAACAAGGAGTAATCAAGGGATTGAAGCAGCAGTAGACCAGCAGCTCCTGTATTCAGTGAGCTAAAATTTCTCGTTTTCTCAATGGAGTCTGGTGGCTTTGAAGAGAGCATAGATGAAAAACTGAAGCAACTGGAACGGCTGTCTGACGGAAAGGTAAAGTGCATTACCTTAATGTTAGACAGCCATTTCCAACAGGAAAAGTAAGCTGCTATTTCACTCTCTCCTCAAAACCAGACTGCATTGAAAAAAACAGCGATTTAACATTGCTGAACACAGGAGCTGCCGGTGTACCGCTGCCTTGATAAGTTAGCTATTTTGTGTTATTGTGTGACTTAAGCGTCTTAAGGGGTTATTTTGGATTCACTAAAGTCACACATTCATACAACATAACTAACTAATCAAAGCAGCAGTAGACCAGCAGTTCCTGTGTGCAGTGAGCTAAAATAGCTGTTTTTCTCAATGGAGTTTGGTCGATTTGACAAGAACATAGATAGGCAACTGAAACCATTTGAAGAGGCTGTCTGATGGAAAGGTAAAGTGGTAAACATACTCTCAATATAGCAAACACCTAAACTGATATTGATTTTTTTAGGTGGCTAAAATACATTTTGTTGCTGCCCCCTCCATAGAGGTACAGCACCTTAAAACAACCCCTGCTTCAAAAAATATGAACTGTCCCTTTAAGGCTTCGACAGTCTGGTAATGTCTGAATTAAGTCGTAACGTAAAGTCACCTGTGTCTGAACTGCTTTCTTCTGTAAGATAAAAGGTTAATCTATTTCTGACGTTAGCTGCTGAGAGACACGAGATAAAGACGACCACCTTTTCCCAGTTTTGAAACTCACCGTTGAAGAAGCTCTTGACCTTCAGGTACCCGACGCTGAGGCGCAGCACGGACAGCTTGTCCAGCCGAGCCCTGACTTCCTCGGTGAAGGGCAGCAGGCTGGTGAGCTTGTCCAGCTCGCCGTTGAGCCGGTCGCGGTGGCGTTTGGACGGGTTGGACTTGGCGCCATCTGGGGGTGGTGGTTTGGGTCTGCGGGTACAGAGAGAAGACAACATTAAAGCACAAAGATTAAGACGGTTAATTTAGGAAATATCAGACGTTAGGAAGGTCATTTAAAAAAGGAGATTGACTCCAAAGAGTCAGAGCTCGAGCTTGAGATTCACAAATGTCATGACGAGTATTACAAACAAGCTCGAGGCTAAACGTGCTCTGCACACTGACGCGTGTGTGTGTGCGTGTGTGTGTGTGTGTGTGTGTGTGTGTGTGTGTGTGTGTGTGTGTGTGAGAATCAGTGCAAAAGCAGCTGGGATAAATTGAAATGACACACAGCACTCTTCTTCATGCTCCTGGAAACAAATGTTTAAGGCACTGGCGCCACTTTCCAGGGAAGTCAAGAGAACTGATACGTAGCTACCAAGACGATGCCAACATTCAGAGGACCTGACAACACCTGGGTTTTTCATGTACTGTAGATACTCTGGGTGCAATTTTTACAGACTTGACGGGGCAACATGTACACCTACAAGTGTTGTAGTCTGCTGTTAAATGCTAAAGGATGAAGAAGGACGTTTTCCAGTATGAAACAACAACACACAAAAGACAGTGACAAGTGCAGCTGCAGCGACAGCTCTGCCTCGACTCATCCAAAAAGAAGAAGAAGCAAACTTTGTTAGTTTCTTGCAACGAGCATCTATTCTGCACGTTTTCTCAGAAAGCAAAACTTTATTTATATGCACATTACATTCTGAGTGGAAACAACATGTGGTGCACAAAGGGTGAGGTGGAAGTTGCAGGCACACAAAAAAGCCAGCAACTGACTATACAGGGGAATAAAAACCATTAAAACTAAGAATAAAACCTCATGAAATAATTATGAAAATGACAAATGAATAAAAGATACAAAAACATGACTTAAAACTGATTTTAAAAAATTTATAAAATTAAATACAAATACAAATACAAATACATCAAATACTGCTACTTAAAGCAGACCATTAAAAAGGATAAAAGTAAAAGTAAAAATAAAAGAACTAAAAATAAAATAAAATACGATAAACAGACCAATAAAAGATGAAACTAAGATAAAAATTAAAAATAGACCAATAAACTAGTAAAAAAATGATACCTGAGTTAAAGCTAATAAAATAAATTATAATAAAATAAAATAAAACAAAATAGAATTTATAAAAATAAAATAAAATATATAAAAATAAAATAAAATAAAATTGAATAAAATAGAATATGTAAAAAAAAATAAAATATATAAAAATAAAATAAAACAAAATTAAATTAAATTAAATTGAAGTTAAAATAATCAAACTAAACTACTGGAATTAAGGTATTAATTTAAATTATTTTAATGAAGAAGTGTTTCTTCAAGAACATGGGTTTTGTGTTACTTACTTTGTGTTACTAACTGTGGAATTTCACTGGTATTCGTATGAGTACTAAATTTCTAATATCGTGACATGCCTGGCTGCAACTCACAATTACTAAAACAGATCAGCACAAAACCAAAATATATTCTATTCACAACAAACATACACACGTCAGTATACAGTTTTCGTATCAGAGAAGCTGGAACCATAAACTGTGCCTGGGAAATTATTTAACCAATGACTCAACTATCAGGATAACTGCAGATTAATTTAATGTTGATCCACTCGCCTTAAACCGTCACTACATGTGATAAATACATCATGACGTACATGATGCATTCAGAAGAAATAAAAAAAAGATGGCAGACGGAAACAGGAGTGACGAGGAGTCTGACACCTTGGTCAAATATATATATAAAATAAACATAAATAAAATATTTCCGTCATGTTTGACTTGCTCTCTCTTTTAATTACCTTCTGCAATGATTTAATGGCACCTGACTCAACTGTACACTCCTCATATTGAACAATAGAGGATGGAAACATGCATTCATTCTCTTGTTCGTGTGCTCAGCGTTTGTGTTTAAGTCTCCGCAGGCAGCATTAAAATAGTTACATGTCTAAAAAACATGATTCTGTACATTTATCCTGTGTTACTAAAAACTATAACATGTTTTAAAAGTGCATTTACACGCTGCACTCTGAGACCGATCACTCTCACAGGACTAAAAGCTTTTCCTGAGTGGAAAACAACACAGCCCGCCCCGGTCCACCTCCACTCTCCAGAGGGCCCAGCTATCTGCTCCATCCACGGTCGCCATGGGAACCAGGTCAGCAGCCTGATGTCACCTGTTCCAGGACTTGTTTGTTATCACCTCACCTGTGTGTGTGTGTGTGTTCAGCTCTGCTCCATCAGGATGCAGCACAGACACATTTTCCGACTGAGAGGAAACGTTTCCCTTCCTACATGTGAATCGAAAGGTCACGTAAGGTCAGATTCTTCTAACGGCGACGTCCCGCTGAGTTGTTTCCACATGTTACATAATGTTTACATCAGCAGGGTTGGACCGGGGATGGTATATAGCTTCATGCGATCACAAGGACAGAAAAACCTGGCAGAACATTTAAGGCAGTCGTGTGTTCCAGTGCTTCATCTGGAGAGTTTTAAGTGACGATCTAAATGTTGTTTCTGAGGTTTTTTCCATCCTGATGGATGGGAAAACTTAACAAGTGTTGTTTATTTTCTTATATGATGGTCTATTAAAGACAATTAATTAACTGCTGAGTCATTTTAAAGGTTTGGACTGTTGGTTTAATAAAACAAAGAGAACATCACTTTCATTTTCTGTATATTTGAAAGAATGTTGAATTCTCCATCAGCTAAATTCAGATTAGAGTGTTTTCTTTTACACTTTTTACATGTATGTACGTTGGATTATAATCTTTATTTTTGCACATTTGAGCCCATTAATATCCCTTCCTCACCCACTCACCAGGGGCCAGACACAGAAAACTCTGTGTAGACTAATGACGAAAACTGAAGACAGAATCGTGCATATGTGTTCTTTCCGTCAGACTTATAAAGCCGTACATGCGCCCGTTTTTGTTTTATAAAATCTTGATCACTGTGGCTTTGGGCACACAGACACAAGCCTTATCTTCAAACCAACAGTTCACCATAAACTGATATAGAAACATACTCGTGCCCCTCCACCTGTCATTAGACCTGTCAGTGACAGATGTGGTAAAGAAAGTGCAATCACACCATCTGTGTTGCAGGTTCTCCGACGGTGCCAGAGCAGCCGTCTTGTACTGCGTCAGTACTAATAATTCATCACTTTTCTGCAAACCTTCGTCACCGTAAAATCTCATAGTTAAATCATAGTTATTATTGAACGTCAAAAGGATGAGCGGTGTTTTATTCGTAGCTCACGTGGAAACTGACTTTACAGAGTGCTCCACTTCCTTGTTTTTAATGTAATGCCAGAGTGACACTGTCACGACACACACATGTTCCTGAGCACCTAATTTTCAGCGTGCGATGGCTGTGCCCTGAGATAAACAGAGAGCAACTTTAGAAACAGCAGCACACGCACGTTATGTGACAAGGACCAGCCAATCACAGCTTGTTGAGCTTTACATCTGTCCCATGGACGACAGGCCTACACACTTATAAACAGCTCCTGGAACAAGATCAGCTCTGCACTCAGGTACTCAGGTAAACAGGCTTTGATACAGCGCTTGTTGAGTTAGCACACAATGAATGCCATTAGCACCCCAGTGCTGGTATATAAAGCTTCCATGCTTACACCAACTACACCGACACTGACACCATTAGCTTCATTCAGCTAAGTTTTTGTCTCCAAAACGCCTCTTTTTTAACGTTTTATAGACAAAATGAATTCCAATTATTAGACAGAAAAGACCTGGCAAACTGCTTGATGATGAAGACAACTGTTGTATATCCATAATGTTCCTTCACACAGCAGCCCGTGCTGTTAAAATCTGCTCCTGCTCCTCACAGCGGCTCGATAAGAGACCTGCACAAAGAGTTAAATAAACCCTGCCTACTGGCTGCAGGTCAGCGCCATCAGACGAAGCGCCGCAGCAGAAAGCGGGTCTGTATCTGTAACTGAACTCCAGTGACCGGCAGTAAACCCGGCGGCTCCTCGGCTCTAACTGGAACCAGACGTCCACAGCACAGAGGGGCTTTTCTTTTTCCCAGAGGTGTGAAGCTGTGGAGCACCTCAAACCGGCCCTGGAGATGCCTCTCGTTTACACCCAGATTTCTGGGTCATTTATATTTATCTACGGCAGGTTGTCGCAGCTCTGTGGCGATTTTCACACTCGTACGGTCTAACCACAGTCTGATATCTGATCGAGAGCAGAGACAGGGGGACTTTTTAAAGTTTTCAGAGTCGGTTTGTTGCTCAATTTTGTGTTTTTCACCCTTTCAAGGACAATTTTTCATGATTAAAGATAATCAGATTTTCAGAAACTCCTTCAGTCTGTTAACTGCGTTAAAGATATGAGAACACAAACTATCTCTTATCACAAGCCGTCTTCACTTCTGCTCTCCACTTGCTGAAAACATAATAACGTTTCACATCATTACGCGTCTGTGTTTTTCCCCTTCACAATAAATCTTTGAACCAATAGCTGACAGACTCTGCGGTCGTTCACATGGTGAGCACAATGAGACATGCTCATATCAAACCAAAGCAAGAAATGAAAGTTTCCCAGCGTTCTTCAACATGACAGTTATTTATCTCCAACTGAGTCGTCTTTCTCAGTGAATATTCTCACACAAACGCTGTCTATATATTATAAATATAGACGAAAGACTTTATTCCCTGCCTCAACAAAACAATCCTGACTCAAAGTTCTTTCTTGGAGCTTTCATCTGTATCACACAGTCTTCCTCAGCGGACAGTAGGGGTGTACCAGCTCTCTAAATTCATGGCTTGGTTCGATGAGACAGGGTGGTGTCACGGTCCAGTACATTTTTGTTACGGCATCAAAGTAGAGATGATTTTTTTTACCTTCAACGATGACGGAGCTACGCCTGAGTGACAGATCCTCTGACAGTCTTTGTTGCAGCATATAAAACAAAAACAGCTCCTTATTTTATCTTTATTGTAGCTATAAACAAATACAAACAAAAGAGGTAACTGTTTCTGAAATGCCAGAAAAATGTCATTTTGTAATGTATGAAAACTAAAATTTTACAAAGCAGGAATTACGGTCCAGCTGAAATGGGTTCATGAAGGAATACTGTAACAAGGCTTGAATATTCTGCGACAGATAGGGTCTCATATCTGCAGCTATAAATGTCACATTACCAGTCGCCGCAGTGATGACTTTTTCCTGGATGAATCAGTTGGAGACGTCGGCCGAAATGTTAGGGGGGGATAACGTTAGCTTGTAGTGTGTTGCTTCTTGTTTTTGCCTCTGTTACACCCCTAGTGGATAGAGTTCAACTTTAAGCCAAGAGGTCATTAAAGTAGATATATTATTTCCAGAAATGTCTCCAAAAATGAGCAAAGACGACGACTAAAAGCTCCACATAAACGCTGTTGAGACCTGTATTTATTATCAACAATCGAAACTGAACTTTAATGCTAACATATATGATATTTAGATGGTATTTGTTATGAAAAATTTACTCCAAAGACAACTAAGATGTGAAACATTATCGGTAATAAAAAGCTAAAAACCCTTCCACTCACTGCTTTGCTCGAAGGCAACCTGCTGTCATTTAACACTACATATAAAGCACAGAAGCTGAAATGATCAGCCAGTAAGTTTAACTGTAAATAAAATACAGTGATCATGGGGATAATGGTGAGCTTGTTATTGTTCTCTTTTTATTATTTTATGTTGATGTCATTGCACTTTATGTTCTACTACCTTATTGAGTTTTTTCTGGAAAACATCTGCTCAACGAGAACACAACACTTATAATTCATTTAAACTTTTGTACCCTGCAACAGAAATGGTCCGCCAGTGCGGACATCAGTATTTTTGCTTACTGTGATGTCATTTCTTGGCGTATATTCAAATGCTTCATATCCCTAAAATCTGTACAATGTGAGCTAAGAGGTTATTTAAAGGACCAATCTGGGGTAAAATTGATGTACAGTGTATTCCTGGATGATCCCAAAATCATGTGAATGGGATGTAGTGCTAGGTAGACAGCTTCAGCACGGCTAACTCTAAGGGCATAAACTAAAAAGCTAACGTTTAACCCACTTCCAGTGCACAGAATTGCACCACACTTCAGTGGTCGACTGCGACAGGCCCTATCATCAAACCAAAAGCATTGAGAGTTTCTAAGGTTATCAGAAAGTTTATTTAAAAAGATAGTTTACAAAGCCATCAGATGATCAAGTGAATGTAGACAGTGCAGTTTTTTCTTTTCTTACAAATGCTGGTTACACTTTACAGGACTACAAAAAATGATCTCCTGAGGCTGTTTCAGGGATTACTGGCATAATTACAGCTAAACACTGTGTTTACAGTGCATGTAAGGTAACATATGATAATCATGGCATGATGCCTTTGCTTCTTACTGCAAAAAGATTGAGTGCTTCAGCTGTCATGGTTCTTTCTTTAGATCGATTTAAACAGGGTTATACAAACAACTATTGCCCATAGCTCATCGGCTGTCCGTTTAAATACTTTCCCCACTGTGTGTGTCCCCTTAAAAACGCCCTACTGCGTGTGTAGTCACGTGACAACATGGAGGAGGACACCGCCAACTGAGAAACGTGATCAGCTCGCACTAAAGAGAAATGCCGTGTCTGCCCTTTGGACACATTTTGGCTTTAGTGAAGACGACGATAAACAGAAAGAAATCAAATGTACACTGCGGGAGAACCATTTCAAAATATTGAAATTTAATAAATGTGTGTTTCCTTTACTTTTTTTAATAATCACAAAGATAAGATATAATTAAATTAATTTAATTTAATTTAATTTAATCTATTTTTTTATTCCTTTTTTTTTTTTTAATTTTTAATTTTTATTTTATATACTTTATTAATCCCTAAGGGGAAATTCAACTTATTATGCACTCTTTAATTAGAAAAAAATATCTCAGCTTTAATTGTTGAGCATATTTACAGTACAAAGCTTGTCAGTGAACTATGAGGGCAAAAACCAAAATCAAAATAATTCTTCATTAAACATAATCGAGGTAAAATCTTCAATTAATCGTGATATTGATATGAGAACAGATCGTCTGCAAATTAACAGATAATAAAATTATTTGATCTTACAAAGGCTCTGAGCAGATCTGGTGTCAGGGTCTTGCTCAAGAACACTGTAGCAGAGCATCTGGTTGTTGTGGGAATGGAACCAGTGACCTCCCAGTTACAGGTCGGTCTCACACAGAGCAGCTGCGCGTCTGCTGGTTCTCAAGTTAAATCAGGTTCAGATGTTCCTGCTGACGACTCCGCTGGGGATTTTTAGGTCAGGTGAGGCCAATTGTGGAGCCAACTCTGTGTGTGTGTGTGTGTGTGTGTGTGTGTGTGTGTGTGTGTGTGTGTGTGTGTGTGTGTGTGTGTGTGTGCACCTGCGATACCACATACTTTCTTGGCACTGTGACCCTTCAACTTCCTCATCACGGGTACCTCACTGTGTCACAATGTGCAGCGTGCAGTTGCAGACCAACGTAACCCCCCTTCAGCAACGAGAAATGGACCAACAAGTGTGTGGAAATAGTTTGCTTGAGGACACAGAAACTTCTCCTTCCAGGAGTTTTTGGAGCTGGCTAATATCTGGCAAGCAAATTTATAATTTTATAGTTTGACAAAACAGCCAAAACTTGGATTAAAATGCTTCAAATATGAACATAAATGAGGTGCAATGAAACACAACGTCTTGCCATGAGTGGCTTTAAATACTGGCGACATAATAACTCACTTTTCTTTTTTTATTCAACATCTGCCCGAGAGAGTTTGAGCTGGATATCAAACTTAAATGTCAGGATAAACAGGACTTTAACACACATACAGAACAAGCTCGCTCCTCAAGAGACTGAGAGCTGTTGTGTAGTTTTGCACCAATAAAAAAACAGACAGAAATGTTAATGAAATGTAAATCGCTGAGGTTTTGTTTGCCAAGCTTTTACCTGCCAATCCTAATGTGTAATTTTACAGCCCAGCTGCTGCCAAAAGGAGAGCTTTTAAAAACACTGATAAGAGGCTGAACAGTTCATGTCTGCACTGCAACACTTCACTGATGCTAACTCCTCTCAGAGAGCAGCAAAATGTCACTAGAAATAAAACGAAGAGGAAGAAACAGCAAAAAACAACACAGATAAACTCACGTCTGGACTGTAGGTTTGAACCTGTTGTGAAAAATGGTACATTAATGTGAAATCTAATAAACAAGAAGTAGTCTGAAGGACGTTTTTATCTGCAAATGTAGAATTATACAGGTTACAGGTCTCAAAACGGCTAAAATGTGCCGCTCAAAAAGTGCATGGAGTGGCACGTCGACTCATAACTGTAGCCTTCTGCAAGACATTTTGAATTTAGATTAAATTTAACATCCAATACGGTAAAATATTTAAAAAATGAATATAAAGAAAGGGCAGGACTGAGTCAGGACTGATGATTTCATGGGTTAAATGTTCTAAGAAGGGACTAAAAGGTCCTTAAACCCAACTTTTATAGTTTATACATGAGAAGTTTTGCCTCTAAATGTTGCCGGCTACAAAATATATAGACCAGTCGCCCTCTAAAAAAGACCAAAGTGCCTCTAAAAATAAAATTAAAAGGCAGAACGGCTCATGCATTGGCTGTAAGAGTTGAGTACTGCAAAATATGTGAAATTAAAATGATACACAACAACCAGTGTGGTAAAATACACAAAAATGAATGTGAAGAACAAAACTGAGTTGAGTGAAACCTGTGCAAATGGTCTTGATTTCTTTTAAAGACATTGGAGGAAGGCAAAGAGCAACAAAAGAAGAAATGACCCATAAAATTTTGAAAAAAAATCAGTAAAAAAGAAAATTAAAAACAAGAAAATTATTTTTTTTTTTAAAAGAAAAAAGAGAAACAAAGAATAAAAATTATAATAATATGTACCAAAGTTTTAAATTGTAATATAAAAATAATTATAATGATAATAATAACAATAATAATAATAAATATAGTTTTTCCCTAGATTTTTTCTTTTTTCCGTATTTTTTTAAAATAATTATCAATTTTTTTATATGTTTTTATATTTTTATGGTGTATTGGCTTGAAGGGCTTTATATTTTTTTATTTTTTATAATTATATTTTTTTATTTTATCTTTATTTTATTTTTTTATTTTGCAATTTGTGGGACATTTCTTACCAAGTTGCTCACTGGAGGAAACATCACAACAGTGTGCTAAAATATGCACAAGAACATGGTTTAATGTATGATTTCACGGGTTAAATGTTCTCAAAAGGGACCAAAATTACTCCAAAAATAACATTTAGAGGCATTAATTCCCACGTACCGACTGTTAAAGCTGCCTACTGCAAAACATTTGAAATTTAGGAGATATGTAACAACTAACTGCTCTCTAAAGAGGGCCAAATTGTCCTAAAAAATAACATTAGGAGGCAGAACAAGAGGTGCCTCCTGCAAAATATGTGATATTTGGATAAAATTTAACAAGCAGTGTGGTAAAAATAATTCCTCAGGAGGAATGTGACGAGCTGGCAGGACAGAGAGTGTAGGCTTTAATCAGCAAATGTACGATTTCACAGGTTAACTGCTCTCAGAAATGCCTCTAAAAATAACATTAACAGGCAGAGCAGCTCGTGCCAGTGCTGTGCTGTGTAATATATCAATTTCAGACTAAATATAACAACCAGGGTGTTTACAAACCAAATCAAAAGTGCAGGTGAAGCGGCGTGGAGTTCAAGCTCATCTGCAAACTTTACTTTCAAATGTATGATTTCACACTTTCTTGTAGTGCTGATTACAAGTCTTGGAGGGAGAGCTTGTGAGCCTGCAGCGTAACTGTAACGTTAAATGTGTAAAATGTGAAGCTGGCGCGGCCCTCCTTCCCTCCCTCCTGTAAATAAGACATCTGCTTCCAATAATACTCCAGAACACGACATATCTGAAATCAAGGCGAGATGCCTATCGCCGCATTCCTGACGGCACAACTCCCTGAGAGAACAATGAGCGGCCAGTGTTGTTGCTTCGCGTTTTATCTACTAAATCTGCCCTGGAAGGGGCGTGTGTATATATCTGAGTGTGTGTATGAGTGAGTGTGTGTGTGTGTGTGTGGGAGAGAGTGTGGGGTTTTGTTGGACTTGAAGAAAAACACTCCCCTGCGTTCACACAAAGGCACTTTGTCTCCAGCGGGGCAACGACACCTTTGCAGAACAAAAGAAACTAAATACGATGTTGGCGTCTGTTCCACTGCTGCAGTTATGATACAGGAAGAAAAGAGGGCCCAGGAGAGGTCTCAGAGCTCCACCGATATCAGGCCAGGAGAGTCGATATCAGACCCAGAAAGTCTCCATCAGGCTCAGCAGGGCGATATCACTGTCGATATTTCAGGTTCAAAGCTGCAGATAACGGAGAGTTTGTGCCAAAACTCTACATGAAATATGATCACTTCAATAAAGTGTTGACTTGTGTTTAAATCATATTTAGCTATATTTGCCCTGAAGCGTCTTTTTATTAAGGCTGCAAGATATACTGTTTCACAAAGTGTGTGTGCGCAATCGTAGCATCTCAGGACGTGCAATGTCAGGTAAGGTGACTGAACTCAAACACATCATGCTGCAACTGATTTGCTGCGAGACACAGGAGGAAAACTCCCTCTATGACAGATTACATGTTTATGTGACACAGTCTGGTGGTGTCTGTGAGACTCTCCTATCTGTACGTGTGTAGAAACGTACCGTAACCTGTGGAGATAAGCTCAGGTGTCAGTGTAACAGCTGTAAGAAGGGCTTGTGTGTTTTGTGTTCGCTGCACAGGAGAATTTTAACTGGTCACAATATGTCTCGATTAGGGCTGCAGCTATCGATTCTTTAAGCAACTGGAGATTAATCGTGTAATGGGAGAAGAAATACTGTTTGTATTACTGAGTGTTTTCATTTAATTACTGTAGCTTTATTTGAGGACAATAGTAATGTATGAAAGAGAAAATAAGAAAAGTCTCTGAAATGACAGAAATGAGCAACAAATTTGGTTCCTTTTTTTGAAAGTCAGAGCTGTCAAAATGACAGATTTCACACGCGCTCCTACCACATGCTATTTCTCACACTGTCAAAAATAATCAGTGTTATCAGCACACGTGCCACTAATTCATTACACATAGGCTATGTGTCAATGCGCAGCAAAGACGAGAGTATCCGGTCAATTTTCAAAATAAAAACACCCATGAAAACTCCGGAGCGTATTTCACATCGCTACAACAGCATGACGTCAAAGTTTGTGGCCCCCGGCAGGTAGAAAAATCTTTTCTTTGTTTGTTGATGTTTTTATACCTCCAGTGTTTCCACAAATTATCGCGTGACATCATGATCTCGCGATCAATTCCAGCCGCTCGCGTGCGCGCCGCTATAGATACGCTTCCAGTGGACATTGACGCCCGGCACAGGACGGAGGAGTCCGTGCCACAGCCGGACCACGCACGCAACGGATCCAGTGTACACCCGGGGTTACCGTGGAGTATCCAGACTGTAAACACTAGTTAGCAGCTACGAGCTGAGTGAAAGCTAACTGAGTTAGCTTCAAGAAACCAGAGGTCTCCAACCTAGGGTTTGGAGCCACAAGGCTGAAAAAGTTACGTGAATACTAACATTAAAATACAAGAGACGTACACGTAGTCGTCGACCACAACCTGAAAATGAGGGAGGACCAGGAGGGGAGCAACATGTGTTATTAATATGACATGTCCGATCATTAACTTTAGCCTGGACTGATTGACGAGTGCTATATGATGGTGTCATTAAGAGAAAGATTGACGAGAAAGAGACAGTATTGTAATTTGGATTCTCAGCGTAGGTTTGAAAGACAAGTGAAAAGACAACATGTACCTCTCAAGGCAGCACAGCAGTTCATGCACACCATGATATTTTCCCATTATCATACTGTATAACCGTGTGGGGCCAGACCAACCAAACAACATCAGGTCACTGTATAAACAAGGATTGAAGGTAAGGGATTGGAAACCTGCTGCGTGACTTACACAGTCACTGTTAACTGGTTTATGTATGTTCTTATCGTGGTCTTCTCTTTGACTTTACTGTTTGTGTTGTGTTGTGTTATTGTACTGAATTACTCCGTGCTCAGTCATCTTACACTCACTGTTTTAGCTCTTCAAGCCTAACCAAGGAAGGGCTGCAAATTAGCCATGGCTAGAAACATGTATGCATTGCATCTACTGCATAAAACAGATAGATAAATACGTTCCTCCTCTCCATCAGAAAAGTCTTCAGAGTCATTTTTCAGCTTTTATTATCAATATTCTCATCTTCTACACAGATGGACTCCCCTACAAAATCACACCAAAAGTGATATATTGCAATATATCATAAAATATATCCTGTTTTTTTCCAATAGTCCTTCTTTTACATCTTTAATCTGTCTTTTTTAATGTAAAGCACTCTGAATTGCTTTGTTGTTAAATGGTGCCTCTCAAAAAATGCCTTTTCTTGACCAAAAAATTTAACATTTTACTTAAAAAATAATAGTGACAAATTAAAAAAACTGCCCCATTAAAATTATAATTATCCTGACATTTTAATAAATTGCATAACATTTGATAAATTACAAGGCTGATCACAGTTTACAGCTGAGTTAAAGGGCATTTTGGGGGATTTCGGGGGCAAAGTGGGTGCTGAATTTAACTCAGGAAGTATATTTAGCTTCACTTATGTTGTTTTATTTTGCTCTTCTATTCACTTGGTTTATTTTCTACAGCAGTAGGCAATATGTTTAAAGTCTATAGCAGTATAACTTGATTAAAAAACAGTTTTAAATGTGAGGATTTGCTGCTTTTCTCTGTTTTATCCAATTGTAACAGCACTGTATTTGTGTTTTGGACTGTTGAATAGACAAAACAAGACATTTAAAGGCATCAACTTGGAGCCTTTTCACTATTTTCTGTCATTTTACCCACCAAATGATCAATTGATTAATCATCTTGATGTCCTGCATGTTCAGCAAACTCAAACCTGTAAATACAAAATATAAAACTGGTTTTGGATAATCCAGGTAATTAAATAGATGACAATCAAAGTACTCCTCATGGTGCAGTATAATTTATTGCACAGTATTTTCTGCAGATGACCAAAGACAGGAAGTCAATACCCACAAAATAAACATCAAGCATCACTGTTTTGGTGTTTACTGGTGTCGTAACGTCTGGGAAGTGAAAGCTGAGACTGATGTCCGTCACATGTTGGTCATAAGAGAAACAGCCGGTCAGCTTCACATCAGCATGACCCCGTAAAAACACACAAAAAAAACACCGTAACCAGCAGCGACATCTGACCGTTTGATTCCTGCTGAGTCGCTCCAGTGTTCTGGCACTCGCACTCATCCGCAGGCCGACGCTGAATATAAACAATCACAAGTGCATGCATGTTCCACATTTTACCGTCACAACAGAGCACCAGTGTGGAGAAATGGAAGACGCTCCCTTTTGTGTCATTTCATGAAGTTATTCAACTGAAATCATCACAGGTGGAAATCCACTCTTTTTCTGCCTCTTTCTAGGAATATAACTCAGCATATTAATCTGTGTGTCACACTCAAACAATGATATAATTCAAGGCAATTTATAAAAGTAAAGCTGTTCAATGTTAGCCAAAAGTATGTGGACACCCCTGTCCTCACGCTCCTGTATACTCTGAGGCTGTTTTTCACTACTTCTTGGCTCAAGTTTTTTCCCTCAAAATACTGATTTCAACACATAAATTTAAGGTGTCTGCCAAAACTTGATTTCCAGTATTAGGGCTCCATTTTTCCCACAATCTGGATTTGTTATAAGTCCCTGAGCTTCCTAATGAGGGCCGTCTTAATGCTGCCAGCTCCATAAAGGAACTGTATCCCCAGTTTGATGTGGACGAACTTACTTGTCTGCACAAAGCTCTGACCTCAACTATGGACAGGGTTCGACTGCATTTTACTGAATCCAAATTTGGAGTCTAAGGATGCCGAAGCTTAAGAACAATCAACAAAGTGGACATAAAATTAAGTCTACTTTGTCATTCAGCAAAGATCACGCACATGACCTAAGAGCGAAATCAAGGTGACAGACAATGATGTAACACCTGTGCTCTCAAGATAACCTCAAGTTATCCAAAATCTTGGGCCGTACTCGACATGATGTCAGTCGTATCAGATTTGGCTATTCAGTACCAATATTCAACTATTTGTTCCTTTTATTCCATTCGAGAGTTTGAGCGGGGCTCAGCGGGGCGTTCAGGGTGACAGCGACGTTAGCATAATATAGCAAAAAAATCAAGTTAGCCCTCCGAGCTAATGCACGTTTTTGGCCGACGTTAGATATCAAACAAAAGCCAAAGACTCATCTTCTAAACCAGTGGTTTTCAAACTTTTTGTGCCCAAGCCAAAATCTCAAGGCGCACCTGTATTTATATCTGTGCACAATAGCTGCTATAATGTGTGTTGTCACTCTCTTATCACGACATCAGACAACAAAAATACGACAGCTAGCTTTCCTGATAATATCTACTGACAGTTTTTTTTTGTCTAGGTTGTCTTTCCTGGTGCTTTGTTGTAATTACCTCCGTACAATAAAATGTTCCATTGTCCCACTCGTTTCTTTCTCATTTCTCATTTCTGATGCCAATCAGGGCTTTTGATGTGTCACACATTAATAATTCCCACACGCTACCAACGACAAACAGGTTCCCCGTAAAGGTTTTTTAAAATTAAATTTAATTAAAGTACATTTTTCATCTAGAGTTTGCCTCTTCATTTGGAAATGGGTGCAGACAACAGACTGATACAGCCAATTAAAAATTTTATATTTATTCATTGTGCAAAATAAGAAACAGGATGCTGGCTGATTCTGATAGTTCAATTTAAAGCTGATACTGGGATGACCAATGACGTGCCAATATTATCGTGCATCCCTACTTTCTACAGTAGCCCAGAATGAACAAACCAAACACTGGCTTCAGATAGGGAGATTTGCGTTGTCGCGTCGACCACTGTAGTTAGCAGCCCCTCCACGACAAGCCAAACAGCATTGGAAAAACACTGATTTATAAAATGAAACTGTTTTATTCAGTGTTTTTATCGGTTTAAATCACCATATCTGTTTGTTTTCGAGTGAAAGAGACCTCTGTGGATAATTCGGCTCATGGTAAAAACCTTCTGAACATCTGGATTTTAAGTTGCCAGAGAAAAAAGATACGCACACACAGCAGGCACTGGGCGAGCCACCCATCTCCGTCATGCCAAACAGCATCGAAGAAACACTGATTTTTACCATGAAACTGTTTTATTCAGTATTTTAACTGGTTTAAATCACCTAATCTGATTCTTTTGGAGAGGAAGAGACCTCTGCAGATAATTTGGCTCACGGTAAAAACCTCCTGAACAATATACACTCAAAGAATCCTAACCAGGAGCTCACACTTAGCACACGGCCAAAGTTTCAGTTAGCTGCAGTCTGCAGTCCTCACCGCTAGATGCCACTAAATCCTGCACACTTCTCCTCTAAGTAATCTGGGTTTTTTACGCTCCTGGAACCAGATCCATCCCAAACCTCAGCCCCGTCCTCCGAGATGAACCGGAGCCAGGCCTTATGGCCCAGCATCAGTGTTGGACTTCACTAAAGCTCTTGTGGTAGTTGAATGGGAACAAATCCCTGCAGCCAGACTCCAAGAACCTAGTGGAGAGACTGAAACCAGAAGCGTGAAGGCTACAAGAGCTGCACGTTAACGTCCAAAAATGTGTTCTGGTATCATATACGGGTGTAGCGCACAGGTGTCCAAAAACTTTTGGCCGTCTTTAAACCTGTATCAACCTTTGTGTGTTTGCTCTGTGACTGTCTCTCTAACAGACGCAGAGGAATCACCATAAATTTAAATGTTCTACTTTTACAACGCAGTGTAAATATAAAGGCACACCGCCTCGGGGCAGACTGCCGTAACGTCGCCTCAAGACCTGTGTGTGGGTTAAACTGTCTCTGTCTCTAACACACACACACACACACACACACACACTCATAACTCACTCACTCTTTCCCAAACAAAAAAAAGAGAAAGATAAACTCCCTGAGAGCAACTTTTCCTGAAAAACCAAAGGCGAGCGAACATGGCAGAGTTATGTAAGCGCTTGCGTGACACTGAACTATGTTAATTTGTGTTGAGGGAGGGAGGAAAGAAACAACCCCCCGAAAAAACACCCAGAGAGACAGAAGGAAAGACAGGAAAAAAGTATGTTGTGGCAGTCGGAGGAGGAGGAGAAAAAAAAACACACAGCGAGTCTCAGATTACGCCATCCTCCCTCCCTCCCTCCTCCCTCGTGGAAACATCGCGTGAGAGTGCTCTCGCTCCACGTCCTGATTATGATTAATGCAGGTAGTACCACACACACACTGAAACCGCGGTTCTGGCAGGGTTCTGGCCGTGGTTCTCTGCTCGGGCCTGTGGTTCTGTATGGAGCGGTTAACACTCCCGTCTGGCTTGTTAAAGTTAAAAATCACAAACTGGTAAAATCCCAGTGAGGAAGACAGTGTGGCTCAGAGCTGCTCTTATGTTCTGAATGGGTTCTTTGCAGCACCACAAAGGGTCTGGGTACACCTATATCACCGTGGTGCTTTCAAGAACATCTCTAAGTAGTCTCTCTGAGTCTTTGAAGAACTATTCAAGCATGTTATTATGCACAACATAACATAACTTCTCTAAAATGTTCCTTACAGCACCATGAAGGGTCTCAGAAGAACCCCTCAGCATTGTGCTTCAGATTATTTCTCCATAGCACCGTGAAAGGTTTCCTGAGACTACATGTAGGGTCTCTAAAGGTTCCCCGAAGCGCCATTAAAGGTCTAATTCTCTTAAAGGTTATGAGGGGTCTACGATACCATTGTAAAGGTTCTAAGAAGAACACTTTGTCTGTGGTGCTTTCAGGTACCTCCCCTAAAGGGTCTTTTGCAGTTCTACTTGCAGTTGAAACCACAAAAATACAATGCTAGGGGGAACAAAAATGAAGAACTTTTGCAAATGGTACTTTATATCAAGGGTTGTTGGAGGAACATTTGTGCATAGTGCATTAAAGAACATCCATAAAAAGTTTATACAGCACCGTTAAGGGACTAGGAGGTACCATTTGAGCATGGTGCTTGACAAACAGTTTTAAAAGGATCTTTACAGCAAGGGTTAAGAACACCCTTTTCCTTTGGAGAACACCTCAAAACAGTTCTCTACAACACAATGATGAGTCTTTGAGGAACTATTTCAGCATGTTTATCTCAAGAACTTCTCCAAGAAGGTTATTTACAGCACTAAGAAGGATGGTGCTTATCAGAACTTCTCTAAAATGTTCCTTATAGCACCATGAAGGGTCTCAGAAGAACCTTGTAGCGTGATGCTTTAGATAAGGTTCTTTGAGACCACATGTAGGGTCTGTAAAAGTTCTCTGAAGCAACATTAAGGGTCTGTTAACAGTAATGAGGGGTCAAAGAAAAGCCGTCTTACCATGGTGCTATTGCATTGTGAAGGTTCGACAAACACGTGTGTGTGTGGTGCTTTCAGGTACTTCCCCCAAAGGTGGTTTCTTCTTGCAGTTGAAACCACAAAAAGACAATGCTAAGGAGAACACAAATAAAGAACGTTTGTGAATAGTACTTTTTATCAAAGGCTGCTGGAGGAACATTTGTGCATAATGCATAAAATAAAACTCACTAAAAAGTTCTTACAGCACAGTCAAGGCACTAGGAGGTACCATTTGAGCATGATGCATTTAAGGACCTCCCTAAAAAGTTTTTTACAGCACCGGTAAGGGACTAGGAGGTACCATTCCTGCATGGTGCTTTGGTGAACACCTTAAAACAGCTCTCTGAGTCTTTAAGGAACTATTCAAGCATGTTTACCTTGAGAGCATCTCCAAAAAAGTTTATTGACAGCATGATGAAGGATCTACAATAAACTGACATGGTGCCTTTAGCACCTTTAGCATGGTGCTTCAGATAATGTCTCCAAAAAGTTCTCTGTAGTACTGTGAAAAACGTTCTGTAGGGTAGTGTGGTGCTTTCCAGTACTTCCCCAGATAGTTCTTAAACACCCTACTCTGGGGTTCCAGCCCACAAAAATACAATACTATAGAGAATTTAAATGCAGAACTTTTCTAAAAAGTACTTTAATGCAGTATCAAAGGGCATCAGAAGAACATTTGTGCACGATGCATTAAAGAACAACCCTAAAAAAGGTTTATACAGCACCAGTAAGGAGCTAGGAGGTACCATTTGAGCATGGTGTATGACAAAACATCTCTAAAAGGTTCTTTACAGCACTATGAAGGATCTATAATGAACTGGCATGGTGCTTTAGATAATTTCTCCAAAAAGTTCTGCATAGCACTGTGAATGATTTTCTGTAGGGTCTACCTAAAGGTTCTCTGCAGCACCTTTAGAAGTCCCTAATAGTTATAAGGAGTCAAAGAAAAGCCATTTACCATGGTGTTACACCACTGAAAAGGTTCTAGGAGGAACACTTTGTGTGCGGTGCTTTTGAGTACTTCCCCTAAACGTTCTTTAAAGCTTTACTTTGGGTTTGAACCCACAAAAATACAAAACTATTGACAGCTTAAATACAGAATTTTGTAAATAGTTATTTAAGGCGGTATCACAGGTCACTGGAAGAACTTTTGTGTATGGTGCATTAAAGGACCGCACTTTTCAGGGGCTAGGAGGTACCATTTGAGCATGGTGCGTTCAAGATACTCAAGATAAAACAATTATTGTGTCGCAGTCCATTTTGTAATGATGGCTTCACGTTGGTGTGTGTTATAAATCCAGCGCACCCCTTTCCGTCACAGTGCCGATCAGTGCTGCCAATTTGGTGACGTTTTTGTTAGACGATGTGACTTTTCAGAGGTTCTAGTCCAAAAACAACCTCCTACGAACGCAACCGCTGCAGTTGCAGCAAGGATGACATGTTGTGTGGGCCTATACAGAAGTTAGCGTCACCTTGGTTTCCTTATCAAAAAGCCTATTTCAGATTATTGCAGAAAATGAGCTATGTGGCAAAGAAAAGTTTAGGAGACTTACGCGTTTCACGATAATCTTCACGAATGAACACCACTTTAACAGTTGTTGAAGTCTCAAAGCAAACACCAGAAATAAAAAGCTACCATTAAGCTACGAGCAAAATACAACATGGTCGAATGACTTCACGTCACCAATGCAACGAGGTTGTAAAGCTGTGTTCGGCATGATGATGCTCTATGGTCTCATTTCGCCACCTGTTAGCTAACGTCTTTTTTGAGACACAGAAGCTTAGAAATTCACGAGTGGGGTATTTAGAGACGTATTTCACGTCAGCTTGTGTCAACCACAGACCTTATCTCAGACATCTCACCAAAAATCCGTTAACTTTGAGATGAGGAACCTGAGAACAGAAAAATGCTATCCCATGACTGTGCTTTGGGACTAATTCATGGGGCACTCTAGTGAGCTCTCATCTAGTTATGGGGCGGAGCTCTCAGGACGACTGCCAACATTTTATTTTACGATGTGATCACCCGCATGTGTCGATTAGCAGAACGAGACAAAAACAGGATGGAGGGCGTGTTGTTGTAGCCACAGTGTTCAGACAGCCTCCCACGGCACCAAAGTAATATGTTACGTGTTTTATTTATTTTTTCATACTGACAGTGTGCAGTGTTTGAGAGCCTTCACTGTTACAGAAAGAATTATGACACCGAGACACCTACAGCTGAAATATATCTAAAGGTCAAGAAAGTCCATTGTTAAATGACGAGTTCTTTAAGGTTCAATGAAAGCATGACGTTTCCACAGATCATGTCAAATAATCTCAATGTTGCCCACAGTCGAGCAGCCATAACAGAACCAGCATCATGAATGCTCTCTGGAAAACAATTTGGACTCTAATCAAAACAGAGTCGCTCTTCATGTGTATCAGAAAACCTCCATTAAGGTCTCTTTGCGGCACATTTGAGGACCAGTGGTGGGACACTGCTCTTTGAGGAGCGTCTCTAGAGCTATAAAGGGTCTACGAGGACCTAGGTGACCTTTATTAAGGGTTCCTTGCACAGAAAGGTCTAGTCAAGGACCCATTTGCGTCACACTGTGCCTTGCCAGAAGGTTCTTTACAGCACATCAGCGATCAATAGAGTCTGTGATTTGTAATCTTACTTAAAAGTTCTTTACATAGTATACAGGCAGTTGCCAGCGGGCCAAAAAGAGTTCTGTTACAGTGCACCCTTAAAGAATTACTGTCCTTAGTTCACACATTTGCTCCAGTATGAAGTCCTGGCAGCCAAACTGGGGCCCAGAGACCACCAGAGAGCCGTGGAAAGGTCCAAAAGGTCCCAAAGATGCAGCACAGAAGTACAAAGTTCTGTGAGAAATCAGTGCTAACACAGGGTTCCTTACAAAAGCATTGTTTCTACTGATACATACAACCCTGCAGCATGGTTTTTGGGTGCTACAGGATGCATGAGTGGTTCTAAAATTGTGGTCTGGGGCAATTCGGGGGCCCTTCAGGGGCCCTTCAGGGGCTCTCAAGGGGGAAACCAGATGAAAAGATGAACTTATACATCAACCTCAATCTAAAATAGCCTCAACAGAAGGTGGTGTGATGATTTCACTGATGTGGGGATTTACTCTGTGTACTGTTTCCCTCCCCGCCCACAGAGCACACTCAAACAAAAACCCACCATTGATAACCCAAATTCAAATTCACTACACACTCAGGAAGAAAGAGAGGAAAATAAATAAGTTAAAATGAGTTCCTCCGGTTGCACGGACGAGTCTGGGGAGCCCAGCTGTCTCAGATGATGTAATTAGATTTAAAGTAATACTGAAGCAACAGTTTTCTTTATTTTCCATGCTGCAGTGTTGTTGGACTTCAGCACTCCACATTAACCTCGGTCTGGCTGGCTCAACACTGCATAACCACAGCAGGGAAAATAGACTTTATGGCCTCGATGGATTCAAGACAATGTGGCTACTATTGCACAGTAAAGCTACTACACTCTTATTACCATGTACCAGAGGCTGTAATGTCTGGAGGTGTCTGCACTGCACCTCAGATGGAACTGACTGTAGAGTGTGTGAGATGTGTGAATGATTTAAGGGTAAAAAAAGAGCATAGAACAGATTTTAGTGCAATAATGCATGCTGTTTTTATAGAAATATTATAAATACATAATGAATAAAGTCACAACTGGACCACGATGTTGCAGTATTATAAAAGTATTACAGTTAAAGTACAGCACACAGTACAAAGGTGCGTTCAGGGACACCATAGCAACACAGACATGCTATAGAAGCCATGAAATCACAATAAAACTATAATATACAAGCTTCTTATGCAGCTTAGACACAGTATGGGGTATTCCAGGAATACTTCCGGAACACTACAGTGATTTCTGTATGTGTTTACAGTTGTTTACTCACATTTTCTGCACCGGCTTCTTCCGTTTCTTCGCTGCGTAAAGCGCCGTGTTCGTCAGCATGTTGACTTCAAACAAAGTGGGCTCACCAACAACAGAGTGGCTTTATCCTGCTTGTTTGTGTAAATAACAACAGCTCCAAATAGGAAGTCTCACATCCCGTAGATAAAGGAAATAAAAATAAAAATAACGTATAAAAGAAAGTCGGTAAAATCCCCTTTAACGTTAGTCCCCGGTTGCTGTGCGTCTCGTGCGTCTCTGAGCTGGAAAAACTAAACTTAGTGTACTTTACGTGCTCCAAACGCCCGCGAGACGTCGGCTAACTATCGCAACTTTTCATAATCCAGACGTCTGCGTACTTCCACAGCGATTTACCGAAAACACCGTGACTTTTAGACGTTAAAAAAACTCCTCGGAGGGTTTTTATGTAAGCGCTCCGCCTGTGCGTCACCCCCGGTGTGATTTGACAGGGCTGCTGCTGCTGCTGCTGCCGCCGCGCGCTCCCGACGCGGTGCGCTCGTGTAACGCGAGAGCAGAAATATTTAAGGTGGACCGAATGTGGGCCAAAGAGAGGCTGACAGAGCGGAGGAGGAATGACTGGGAAGATGCAGTCCAGCCAGGCAGACCTTAAGGAGGGTTTTATAATTGTCATCCTATCGTATTACAGTGTTTAAATTGTTTTATTTATTTATTTATTATTACTGCTGTACACATGATAATTACAAACAACAACAACAAGTAATAAAGCATTTAATTTATTTTATTCCTGTACAAAATAATTTATCAATAAAATAATAAGAAAAATAAAAACAAAAATAAATAATTTTATTCTAATTTTAATTTTATGATAATAATAATAATGATAACAATGATGACGACAGAATAAATTCAATTGCTGTCCTTAAATAAATTTAAAGCACAATGAATGGTCTATAATTAAATCGATTAGCATTTTTTTTCATTGTCAGTCAGTGTTATTACACTATTAAAGTAATTTATTTATTTAATTGCTGTACAAAATAATTTATCAATATAATATAATAATAAGAAAAATAATAAAATAAAAAAAAATAAATCATGAAATAATATGATATAAAGGCAACAATCATAATAATAATAATAATGATCAATGTCCTATGTTATTTATAAATCAAGTTACATTTACAAATATTACAGTTTTAATAAATACATTAAAAGCTCCATGAAGGGTCTATAATAAAACATATGTTACATGTATTAAAATAGTAATAAAATAATTATTTTTTACTGATGTTAAAAATAAATTATTATTATTATTATTACGATACTATTATTATATTATCATTATTATTATTTATCATGTTTTTAATTCATTAATCATAATTTTAATTAATTGATACATTTTATTTTTTATTTAATTTATTTCATTGTTTTCATTTATTTATTATTTATTTAAATTAATAAATACAACTAATCTAGTAACAACCTTTTGTGGTCATCCTGTCAAATTACAGTACTAAAATAACTGTATTTATTTATTTATTTTTCATTGGTGTACAATTTTTGTTTCAATATAATAAGAAAAATAATACACAAATAAAAAATATAGTTATAATAATAATAATAATAATTTAGTATAGTATTGATACATCTCTTTACATATACAAATATTACAATAAATCCAACTGTCCCCTTTTTTGTCAATATGTCATATTACCGTATTAAAATCATTGTAATAATAATTAATTATTTTATTATTATTATTGTTAATAATAATAATAATAATAATAATAATAACAATAACAATAATAATAATAATGCTTTTATTTGTTAGGGCACCTTTCATGTCACTCAAGGTCACCTTACAGTAAAAATAAATACAAAATACAGCATACGTTATTATTACAATCGTATGAACAAAACTAAACATAAGAAGAAGAAGAAGATAAAGAATGTATTTACTTTAGCGTCAATAAATTCACAAATCTATATTGCCCTACAGAGAACATCTTGATTAAGGTTCTTCACAGTACCATGAAGTGTCTTCGATAAACAAACATATATGGTGCTCTAGGGAAATTCTCTGAAGGAATTCTTCACTACACTATGAAATAATATCAATACACTCACCATAGCCGTAATAAATCTGTTACTATTTACAAATATGATCATACATTTAAATAAATTTATACATTTACTAAAGCTCTGCAGTCGTACAAGAAGTATTCAGATATTTTACTTGAGTAGCAAAACTACAAAAATACTCAAAATCAAAAAGAAAATGTAGCTATAAACACTTTAAGAACATGCAAAGTAACTAAAGCTGTCAATCCAGTGCTTAAATGTGTGATGTTTACCTCCAAACCTTAGTGGAGTAGTAGAGTATAAAGTAAAGTATCTAAAATTGTATTCAAGCACAGTTCTTAAATTATTTTGGAGGACACACTGGCTCATTTATGAAGTCCTGCAGGTTCAGTCTCCGAGGGACAGACTCTCGTGGGCTGTGTCCCTCTGTGAATTAGGACACATCCTCTGAAACTTGGAGTCATGTTTATATAACTGGTGTTTGAAACAAAAGCTCTTACTGAAAATCTGACATTTAGGAGATTCTCCCATGACAAGAACACATGACTCAGCTGCACAAACTGTGTCACTGTAGCCTGGTGCTTATCTCCAGGTGAAGGTTCAGTCTTTTCCCCTGTTGCTTCACTCTGCCCGTACAGGCCGTCAAACAGCCAGGGTGCATGTACATATTTATCCAATGTTTCGGCCATTTGGCAGTCAGTCGCCGTGTCCTCCTACGCTCTGTCAGAGCAAGGTGAACCGGCTTTTGCAGGGTCATGAATCTGAAGGATTCGTGCATTGTTCATTGTGTTCGACGCAGCCAACGTTAGCGTGATATATCATGGTGTTTGTGCTCTTGGTGAGGGACCTGCTCCAGCACGCCAGGAACCAAATTTACAAAACTCAGAGGCACACAAATCCAAGTTCAGGGTGAAAATAAAAAGGCTCAGAAGTCAGCGGCTGCTTCGGTGCAGTCATAATATTTGTCATCCAACATCTGTCGGTTATAAAGTTAAACTGGATTCTTTTATTCATTTGTGATTTCTCGTATTGACGGGTTCGGTTGTGTAATACGCTGCTTACTTCCAAAATCAGAGTTGTAAATATGAACTGTCACGCATCAGAATTCTTCTGGATGGAAATAATGACAAGAAGCTGGGTTTTTATTTGGTGTTTGAAGTTCAGACCAAGAAGTTGAGAGCTGCTTTGTGCTGCAGTGGCAGAATGGAGAGGCACTCCATTTCAGTTTCATTATTTTATACTAAAAAAAGCAGAACTTGGAGGCTACAGCCTTGAATGTTGCAGGTATAACGACAAAGACACTCTTTAAACCAAACAAACAAGCGTAAATCAAGTGTAAACAGAGGCTGCAGCGCCCTCTATGGCCGATTAGTGCGATCTAAAAATGTTGTAAAGTGAGTCGACTGAGAGTTTGTCCTCAAAACACCATTGTGTCATCTAAAGGTCCATCAGCACAGTTGAAAAAAGCAAGATGAGGATAAAGACGTCCCCACAGTTTCATCAAAATCACATTAGTCAAAGATAATGTGCATGACAGACAGTTGGACGGATCCTGGTTTGACCTCCTTCAGCCTCATGGAGGACAAACACTGCAACAAGCCTTAGCTGTTCCAACACACTATCTTACTTCATTAAAATAAGAAGTCATTGAAGAGATATCGTTTGTAAAGACTGGTGGATCTTTGAGGATGTGTTACAGTACTGTATTCACTGTACCTGTCTTACACACTGGTTGATCATTGGATAAAGTACAAGTTATATATCCCGACAGGTAACACGGCCATGTCTTGGTTAAAAAACAACTGCTTTTTATGTCACCATCCTGGTATAAAACGAAGCAATATCTCATTAAAAAACGATCACCTTTCGTGGCACTATCCCAGCATGAAACACAGGGATGTCTCGGTTAAAAACTATCACCTTCTGTGGCACTTTCTCAGCATGAAGCAAAGACATGTCTTGGTAGAAAGCAACGCTTTTCATGTCATTATCCTGGCAGAAAAAGCAGTGAGGCCTTGGTCAAAACAATCTCTTTTCATGGCACTATCCTGGCAGGAAATGCAGCGATATCACAATAAAAAAAAGCAATGTCTTGGCAGAAAAACATCTTCTTTTTGTGGCACTATCTCAGCGTGAAATGCAGCAATGTCTCAGTGGAAATCAATGTTTTTTTGTGTTGAGGTTTGTGGCACTTTTTCGTCATCAAATGCAGCTATGTCTTAATGGCAAGCAATGCCTCTCTTGTTGCTATCTTGGCAGCAAAAACTGTGATGTCTTAGAAAAAAATCAATCACCTGTTGTGGAACTATCCTGGCAGGAAACGCAGCGATATCTCTGTTAAAAACAACCGCCTTCATGGCACTATCCCAGCAGGAAACGCAGTGTTGTCTTGGTAAAAAAGCAACCACTTCTTGTGGCACTATTCTGGCAGGAGACACAGCCATATCTCTGTAAAAAACAACTGCCTTTCGAGGTGCTCTCCCAACAGGACACGCAGCAATGTCTTGGCAAAAAATATCTACTATTTGTGGCACTATCCTGGAAAGAAACACAGCTATATCTCTGTAAAAGATAACCGCCTTTCATGGCACTATCCCGGCAGGACATAGCAATGTCTTAGTAAAAACAATTTGCTTTTTGTGGCACCTTCTCAGCATGAAACACAGCTATGCCTCAGTAAAAACACAGCTTTTCATGGTACTATCCCTGCAAAAAATGTGGCAATATCTAGGTAAAAAACACCTGCGGTTTTGTGGCACTTTCTTGCCATTTTACGCAGCCATGCCACAGAGGAAAGCAATGCTTTTTGCCGTGCTATCCTGGCAGGAAACGCAGCGACACTTTTCGTGGCATTATCTCAGCAGGAAAGGCAGCGATGTCTTGGCACCATCTCGCTGGAAATGCAGTGATATGTCTGTAAAAAATAACCACCTTTCATGGCACTATCCCAGCAGGAAACACAGCCATATCTCGTAAAAAAAACTGCCTTTTGTGGCACTTCATTGGCATTTAAGGCAACCATGTCATGGAGGAAAGCAATGCTTTTTGTGACACTTTTCGTGACATTATCTCAGCAGGAAAGGCAGCGATGTCTTGGCACTATCGCGCTGGAGAGTTAAAAACAACCACTTTTTGTGGCACTATTCCGGCAGGAGACACAGCCATATCTCGGTAAAAAACAACTGCCTTTTGAGACGCTTTCCCAGCACGACACACAGCAATATCTTGGCAAAAAACATCTACTTCTCATGGCACTTTCTCGGCATGAAACACAGCCATGTCTCGACAGAGGGCAACACTTTTCGTGTCGCCATCCCGGCAGAAAAAGCAGCTAAGTCTTGGTAAAAAAACAACCCCTTTTTGTGGTTCTATCCTGGCAGGAAATGCAGCCATGTCTCAGTGGAAAGCAGTGATTTTTGTGACATTATTCTGGCAAAAAAAGCAGCGACCTCTTGGTAAAAAAAAACAAGTGCTACTGTGGCCATAGCACTACCCCAGCAGCAATGTCTTGGTAAAATAAACAACTGCTTCTTGTGGCACTATCCCGACAGAAAACAGAGCAAAAACAGTGACAGGTCACCCAAAAAAACAAGTTGTTAAAACACAACCAGCCACACAGGTGTCACACTAACCACCACTCCCTTCTCCTCTCTGTGACGAAGTCAGCTCATAAACTACGTCACTTTAGAAAAGTTGATCTGACACATGTAAAATGTAGAAATGTTAAACATTTTCCTGGCGACTTGGCTGCACGACGAAGTAAAGCAGGACCCACCTTAAAGCCCTCAACATGTCAAATCAATATTGCTCTAATGATGCATATTCCCAAACCAGTTTTGAACTAAAGCCACTGAGGCCCATGTGGTTTGGGCCAGATGCCCACTAACTGATCGCTAATGCAGCGTTGCATTTGGGACTGTTATTCAAAACAGTAATTATTCAGCATTAGGAGGATTTAGGAGGCAGCAGCAGCAGTGAGCTTGTCAAGAAACTCGTTTTCCTGCCTGTTATGTATTTGAATAAACTGAACTTTGAGGACAAACAGATACATAAATACTTAGAGCTGCAGAGAGTTTGTGGCCTGATGACATGGAACACTGATAATTGAGTGTGACTTTAATTTAAGACCTTATGAAACAGGAGAAAACTCACTATCAAACTGTCAACTGAAGGAAAACGAGACGCCATTTACAGCTCTGGAGAGAAGCCCATGATGCTACCTGGCAGACTGATCTGACGCACGTACTGTATATAAACTATCTTACATAAAGCCTCTTTATTCTTTTTGTTTCTTCGCCCGTAATTAAACTGCACTTCTCATTTGTGACTGCTGCATATAAAACAGTTCCAGGTTGGCTGGCAGCGCTGACGGGGAACTCTTGGCCTCCGTGTTGCCATGGCAGAGACGTTGTGTTTAACGCTAAACACGGCAGTTACCAGTCAACAGCTATCTGCGATATGCCACCCTCTGGCCTTATTAAAATGCAACCTTTGTTTAAAATTCACCCTGTTTTAATACAGCTTGGCTCGGACCGCCAGCGCCTGGCAGCAGCGCTCGCACACTTTTCTTTACGAGACGAGACTTTTTTAAAGAGCCGCAGCTCTTTCTTTTTTTCAGTCTGCAGCTCTGGCTTCTCTGAGCTGTGTGATTGCGAGGAGGATGACAGCTTGATTTGTGCCTGCGAAGCTTGAATTAATGGCTTTGTGATCTCCAGGCGCTAATGGAGCCCAGCAACTGTTGCTCTTAATTGAGACATCCACAAAATGATTTATAGAGGGCAATTAAAACAAATGATAGTGCTTTTAAAAGTATAATAGTTAACTGAAGTCTGACAGCATGATTGTGAATCAGTGTTTTTTTTTCTCTGATCAAATCTTGCAGCAGCGTTTGCTCTCCGTATTACAGAGAGCAGAGGGGGGGGGGCGATGAAGCCAGCGGCCGTTGTTCCTCATCATTAGCCTGCTCCATGACTAAACTCCACCGCTTTATATATTTGGCAGCACCAAAACAGGCTGAAGAGCTGCGGTAACTTTCCACTGTGCCACCGCAGGCCGCTGCAGCATTTTATTGCGACATGCAGAGGTGGCATTTACACAGCAGTAAACGCACTCCCTAACTCTGACTACAACTTGTGAACTTTCTGATCCGCCATGTTTTCTAAGCTTCACTTGTCGACTCTCACGCTGCACAGAGGAACTGGCACCTGATTGCCCATAAAGAATCCTCCACATTGATCATATCCTCCCTAAGATGAAGTTTCTGTACATGGGGTTTTGTTTGCGTGTGTGTGCCATGAATAAATCTAATAATTGAACTGTGCTTTATTAGATTTCACAGTAATGAGTGTAAATATAACAACGTTAAGCCCCACTTCAATATTTTTCAAAAAGAACATCTGAATTAATTGTGCTTTAGATGATGCAACCAAAACAAAAAACTCACACACTGACAACATTTTGGTCCCTAAAGTTCAAATAAATTCATGCAATATTTTATCTGACGAGTCAAACACAGTCTCTGGTGTGTGAGAACTTTGTAGATAATGTGAAAGCAATTAAACTTGCAGACAAACAAAACATTTCAGTTTTACTTGTTTTGTTACATCCTGTTTTCCATCTCCTTTCTTTTTGCAGTCTCTATAAGCTGTTTCCTGCTTCCCTAAAGAGAGGAGGTTGATTTTATCTTGGTCTCAAATTGGTTTTAGAACAACAAACTTGTACTGAATAAGAAGAAGTCCTGCAGCATGGTTTTTGGGAGCACGGTCTCACTCTAAGGTTGTCGACATCTGGAGTTGGGGCAGTGACTCGCCGTTTCAGAAACCAACAAAAAAAAAGGCGTCCTTTATCGACGGCCAGTTTTCGATTGAAATCATTGTCGTGTAAACAGGACCTGAGTTAAGAGGAATAAAGTATAAGGTCAAGTAAACCCAAAATGTGCTGTCCTCATAGGAGGACACAGGGTCTCAGGAGGACATGGTTGGCTGAAATTGCTTTATCAGTCAAATGTTTTAGGTTTCAGGTCAGGAAAAGGATAATTTCACAGTTGATATTACCCATTATTTATTATGCTGACCTTGTCCATCAAAACACATCTGACACTCATCTAAACCCCCTTAATGTAGTGTATAAATGTCAATGTCGATTTGTCTTGAGGTGTCCAAACAGAGCTCACCACTGCTTCACAGGCTGCAGCCTAAATCTAGAAGGCAGTGTCATTTTCAGATGTGTTCATTTCAATTGTCCCTCATATTTGAAACAGTTTTTGACTCCATGTAATTCCTCATATCTCAACACAGTCTCACTCCGACCTCGTCACATATCCACGTCCACATATGACGTCCAAGGTACCCTGGGTGTGTTGGTTGTTGACGTTCTGGGACGCCGTGTCAACTTCAGCCTGTTACATGCATTGTCTGTTTTCAAAATACACTTCTGTTTTCACAGGAAATGTACACTCTCTTTCAAAATAAAAGCACTGATTAAAAATGTATAAAAGCAAATTGTTTTTTTTTTCCTTCAACAACAAAAGCACGTGGTCACATTTAGGTAAAAAGAACAGGGTTTGGCTTTAGAATCTTAGCGGGATGTGAACACCGCTCTCTTGGGCTGAAAGTCAGTGTTTGTTGGACCCCTTCACCACCACTCCCACCCGCCCCAGTTGGACTTTCGCCACCTTAACTTTCGTCCTTGTCCCAACCCATTTCTCCCTGACGCTGCAGGGCACTGTTGAACTATAACAGCAACCAGCCATGTGTCATGCCATTGTTAAAAGACACCTTTTTCGTTGGTTTCTGACCCTGCAAGTCACTGACCAAGTGCTGCATTTCGATGACCTCAGAGTAACACAGGGCTCCATATCCACTCAGACATGCGCAATATTACTTTTTCTTTGTCCCCAGAATATTCAAAGACGTTGGACGAAGGTCGTTCCAGTACAAATCTCCATCTTCCTCTTCTTTTTGTAATGCAGTTTTGTCTGTATGTTGAAAATGAGATGCTTCGTGTCATGGAGGTGTCCTTGCAATAAATTCAAACCCAATCCAAAGGTCAACAAAACATTCTTTATTCTCAGAAAATGTCCATGTCTGCAAAGGGCAAAGAGAAGCAGAAACAGCTCAGTTAAAACCAGAGAAGTGTTCATGTGTTATTCTTTTTATTATTGGAAACTTGACTACTCGTATAAGTCGTGTTATTTGCTCCTCTGTGGCCACCTTCACACCACTGTGTGTTCAGCTGTAATTAATTCATTGGAAGTGAACACTGTCTCTATTCTCTGTGTAATTAGCACCAAATTACACAGTAAGAATGTTATTGGAACTTTTTTCAGAAATTACAGACCCATAAAATGAAGCATTACCGTAAGCCCACCTACTTCTGTGGTCTGAGCTTCTTAAAGGGACAGTTCACCCTAAAATCAAACACGCTAGTCGGCAAGCTTACCCCCAGGTCTGGCTCCAGGGGGGTCCCTGGTGTCCCCATACCAGGGAGGTCCTCAAAGTCCGAAAACATCATTTCCTCAAGGTCTTCTTGAATCACTCTTAGCTCTTAGTGGCTCTTAGTTCTTAGGGAGTTCGAGTATCTCGGGGTCTTGTTCACAAGTTAGGGTAGAATGGAGCGTGAGATGGATCGTCGGTTTGGTGCGGCTTCTGCAGTGATGAGGGCGCTGTGCTGGACCGTCGTGGTGAAGAGGGAGAAGGCAAAGCTTTGGATTTACTGGTCAATCTACGTCCCAACCCCCAGCTATGGTCATGAGCTCTGGGTAGTGACTGAAAGAATGAGATCACGGATACAAGCAGCCTTAGAGATAGGTTGGGGAGCTCGGAGTAGAGCCGCTGCTCCTTCATGTTGAGGTGGTTCAACATCTGATCAGGATCCTCCTGGTCCAGCTGGTAGGAGGCCCCGGGGCAGACCCAGAACACACTGGAGGGATTATAGATCTCATCTGGTCTGGGAACACCTCGGGGTCCTCCAGGAGGAGCTGGAAAGTGTTGACGGCGAGAGGGACGTCTGGGGTGCTTTGCTCGGCCTGCTGGCCCCGCGACCTGCCCTCAGATAAGCGGATGAAAATGGATGGATGGATTCCTCTTTAATTTTTTTAATACATGAAAATAACAATAAATTACAGAAAAATACTGTAAATCCACGTGTATTGTAAAATAAACTGTAAATAACCCTAAAATTTGGGGGGAATTTCTTTTTATAAGAAAAATTATGTTCTTTCACAGGACTGTAAAACTGCATTTGCAAATGCATCATAATTCCACAAATATTTATTTTTAATTTAATGGATGTAACTGTTAAATTCAAGTTATTTACTGTAAATATATGTTTAAAATTAAACTAATAATTATCATAATGCATTTTTTTAATAGGCGTCTTTCAGAGCACTCAAGGACACTTTACAAGGCCTCACAGTGTATACATAGATCATAAAATCAAACACTTCTGTACTAATAATGGCAGTTTGTAAAGTGAATTTATGATTATGATTCATGTGCTAATGATTATTTCGGACAGCGGCGTGCGGTTGCCTTTTGTCACTGCCTCCATCTGCTGTCATGAAAGTGACATTCTTTAACTCGTGTTGGACTGTTTTCTGGTTTCACAGACGGCTGACAAAAATAATAAGCCTCCATCTGTCCGTCCCCGTCTCCAAAATATGGAGTGGCACCAAACACGGGACGGCGATCAGGTCGAAACTTTCAGACACACGAGGTCTCAAATTAACGTCGGGCCACTGACAGACGCAGGGATAAAGGCTGTAGATCAAGATATGATTAAAGGTCACAGCCACTCCAAATTACAGGCCCGCTGCAGCCATGCTATTTTCCATGTCAGGTCTTCCAGGTCTGGAAGGGCCTCGGACCTGCGGCTCATCTTCCAGCCCTGGTTAGTGGTGAGGGCAGCCGGCGGAGACATGGCAGGCTGCAGCTCTGGTTAATAGTCGTATCCGGCGCAGGCGTGTTCTGGTAAATTGGTGGCAGATGTTGGTGAGTTTGGACGCAAATTAGGGCTTCTCAGAGGGAGGGCAGTTGCTTTGTATCAAACTGTGGAAGTGCTTTTCATTACTGTAATCCGGGAGCTTTGCTTATTGTGCCTATTTTAGTGGTTTCAGAGGCTTTCATTATATTTCACCCATTTTTGGAAACCAAAACTAAGATAAGAGAATGTTTCTTTGTGATCTGAGCGAGCTGACCCTCCAAATAAAGCCTCAAAACCCAACTTTTAACTTTTCTCAAGAGTCATTTTAAAGCCCTGAGCGCCACAAAGGACGGTTTGTCTGTGGTGAGTTTATTGGACCATTAGACCTCAATTTAGCACCATGTGTTGTCAATCGTGTGTTTAAATGTTGCTCCATAGCTCCCCACGTGATGTGGTTCGTGGCGCAGTGGCGTTGAATCTGAGAGCGTTTCTGAAGGAACAAGAGGGCCGATTGTTAACTTTTTGCATCTTTAAAATGAAGAAAAACTGTCGTAGTTTTGTTCCAGCGAGCAACAACAGAAGTTGAGAGGGTTTTATTAGCACAACAGATGTAAACTAAACTGAGAAAATCACTAAATTGGAGTCTTTTCACAGCACTTTTCTTTTATGAAAACAGATCTGTCCTCTTTGTATGGATTTAAATGTGACATTGTTCTTGTTTTATTTTAGTTTTGCACATTTTTACAGCATCACTCACAACCAAAATAAACAGAGCAGCTCTTTCCTGCTTAAGTTTGACCTTCAGACTGAGGCATCAGACTCTTATTTACTGTATTTACTGCAATTAGTTGCATTAATTTGCCCGTTAAATGATGCAGCGTCTCACACTGTTATGACGCATTTGTGCTGGAAAGCATTTTCCCCCCTGTTCTGTTCTTATCAGCTGATTTTTGTAAGTTGTGTCTGTTTCTTCCGGCACTTTGTGGCTGATTTTATTGTGCCTTTATAGTTTATTTACTGTGGTTCGATTGTTTTTTATAAGATGATTTTACCATGTGTTTACTGCTGGAAACTCCTGCCTGCAAAACCCAGTTCCCACTGATGGGAAACAGTTTGGAGTGAGAGGAATCCGACTGAGCTTTACTGAGCAGATTTTAAGAAAGTGTCGATTTAAATGCTCGCTGTGTAAAAATGTGACATTTGTCGTGGTGGTTTGTTAAGGGTTTGTGCAGAGTATCTTTCGTCACAGTGACTGGCAGGTAGAAATACAGTGTTTGCAGTAGAAAATAGCCAAATCTGAACCTGGCCTCGCAGAATATGTTTGGTATTTATCAACCTGGATCCTATTTTCCCATTTTTGTGTGTCTAAGTGACTAATGGGAGCAACATCTTTTAAATCAATCCAGAATTGAGAGCAGCAGGCTGCAATGTAGCCATTTACATCCACTAAAGTGTTTGTTTTTGACACTGACAGGCTCAGATTGTTATTCTAAGTGTCTGACAACATTATGAAAGGATCCCCACAGAGATAGAGCTTTGTGTTTAACCAGAAACAGCCCTGAAATCACCATCACCAAACCCACCAGACACCATTTAAATAAACAGTCATTTTAGTGTGTATAGAGGCAGCATGTTGTCACATCTAACTGGGTGAATTAAGGGTTAATTTCAACCAAACCAGAGCTGCTGATTGTTGGAACAGTGGAAAGATGAACAAAGACGGCTTTTGTGAGCTTTATTTTGTTTATGTTGACTTTGAGTGAAGTGTGTTTAATGATGATAAAATTACTGTTTATTTAAATGGAGTCTGGTGGGTTTGGTGATGGTGATTTCAGGGCTGTTTCTGGTTAAACTAAAAGGATCTTACTCTTTAACACAAAGCTCTATCTCTGTAGGGATCCTTTCATAATGTTGTCAGACACGTAGAATAACAATCTGAGCCTGTCAGTGATGAAAACAAACACTTTAGTGGATGTACATTGACGCTGCACAAATGCCCAGAGTGGTTACATTACGGCCTGTTTGCTGCTGCGTCTGCAGCACTTTCAGTCAACACTAAACCAGTCTAAAAAATGACGGCTAGTCCAGTCAGTCTATCCCCAAAAATTGGTAATTTTTGATAAATCGTTTTACATCTCTCTCATGTCTCTCAGTTTGTGTATCACTGCAGACATTTTGTGTCTTTTTTGGTCATTTTGTCTCCTTGAGGTTATTTTATGTCCCTTTTGGTTGTTTTATGTCTCTTTACAATAGTTTCATATATCTCCAAAGTCAGTTTGTATCTCTTTTGGTAGTTATGTTCATTTTTGGGTCATTTTGGGCCTTTTGGTTGTTCTGTGATTCTTTGCGGACACTTTATGTCTTTTTTGGTTGTTTAATGTCATTTTGTATATCTCCGGGGACATTTTGTGTCTCTGAGATTGTTTTATGTCTCTTTAGTTAATTTTATGTCTCTTTAAGATCATTTTGTGTCTTTTTTGGTTATTTTATGTTTTTTTAGGTCATTTTGTGTCTTATTCGGTTATTTTATGTCTTTCTGGGGTCGTTTTGTGTCTTTCTGAGGTTGTTTTGTGTCTTTGAGGTCATTTTGTGTCTTTTTTGATTATTTTGTGTCTCTTTAAGGTTATTTGTGTCTTTTTAAGAAAATTTCGTGTTTTTTTTAAGTCATCTTACATATTTTTTATTGTTTTGTGTCTCTCTGAGGTCATTCTGTGTCTCTTTTGGTCCTTTTGTGTCTCTTACACGTATGTAGGGGATCATAGCATGGGGAGGACGAAAGGGTGGGAGACACAAAAACATGAGAAAACAGGATCGAGGTTGAAAAATACATAACTTACCCTTTCATATTTTCCATCAGTGAACCTGATAAAGTCACATAATCCCACTTTTCTGGAGTAAAACCAAACATGAATCCTTATTCTGCGTCATCAGTGCAGTAACTTACCGTATTTCAGAATCAGAATCAGAATCAGCAATACTTTATTGATCCCCAGGGGAAATTGTTTTTGTTACAGGTGCTCCTTACAAGTGTAAAAAGAAGAAGATATAGTGCAAACAGAAGTAAAAATATAAGAAGATAATTTACAAAATATATATGTAGAGACCACACAACATAATTTACAATATATACAGGAACCTTATATACAGACTGAACAATACAGTCAGTTATTGCACAGATTATTTAAAAATAAATATGTAATAATTTATTATGAGCCATGTGACAAAGTTATCCACAGCAGCCCTGTACTCATCCTCATCACCCTTGCTGATACATCCAACTATGGCAGAGTCATCAGAAAACTTCTGAAGATGGCAGGTCTCAGTGCAATAGCTGAAGTCCGTGGTGTAGAGGGTGAAGAGCAAGGGAGAGAGGACAGTCCCCTGCGGGGCCCCGGTATTGCTGACCACTCTGTCTGACACACAGTGTTGCAAGCCCACAATCCAGGACACCAGAGAGGCATCCACCTGCATAGCTGTCAGCTTGTCACCCAGTAGAGCTGGACGGATGGTGTTGAACGCACTGGAGAAGTCAAAAAACATGACTCTCACAGTGCTCGCCGGCTTGTCCAGTTGGGCGTAGACGCGGTTGAGCAGGTAGATGATGGCGTCCTCCACTCCAAGTCGGGGCTGGTAGGCAAACTGGAGGGGGTCCAAGAGTGTCTGGACCATGGGCCGGAGCTGCTCCAGGACAAGTCTCTCCAGGGTCTTCATGATGTGAGAGGTCAATGCCACGGGTCTGTAGTCCTTGGAGCCACTGGGACGCGGCGTCTTTGGCACAGGAACGAGGCAGGATGTCTTCCACAGCATGGGGACCCTCTGGAGACTCAGGCTCATGTTGAAGACATGCTGAAGTACTCCACATAGCTGGGGGGCACAGGCTTTGGGCACCCTGGGGCTGACACCATCAGGGCCTGCAGCCTTACTTGAGTGGAGTCTCATCAGCTGTCTTCTCACATGATCAGTAGTGAAGCACATTGTGGAGGTGTCAGGCGGAGGAGGGGTGTAGTCCTCATGATGAAGAGTGTGGTCAGTCTGGCTACTGGGGGAGGAGGTGTGAAGGGGGCTCACACTGGAGGGTAGGGGGGTGTAAGCAGGAGGGGTGGGGGAAGGTGGAGTGGCTGTTGGTTGAACAAGACAGACAGCAGAAGAGTCAGTGGGGGGGTGGGCGGGACCAGCAGTGTCAAATCTGTTAAAGAACAGATTCAGTTCATTGGCCCTGTCCATGCTGCCTTCAACTCCTCTGTTGTTGTTGGTCCTGAAGCCAGTGATGGTCCTCATTCCACTCCAGACCTCCCTCATATTGTTCTGCTGGAGTTTCCCCTCCAGCTTCCTCCTGTACCTCTCCTTAGCCTCTCTGATCTTCACCTTCAGTTCCCCCTGTATCGTTCTCACCTCCTCCCTGTCACCAGCTCTGAAGGCCCTCTTCTTGGCGTTGAGGATGGCTTTGATGTCCTTTGTTACCCATGGTTTGTTATTTGGGTAACAATGGACGATCCTGGCTGGGACAGTGGTGTCCACACAGAAGGTGATGTAGTCTGTGATGCACTCTGTGAGCCCGTCAATGTCCTCCCCATGTGGCTCACAGAGTGCCTGCCAGTCTGTCACCTCAAAACAGCCCTGCAGTGTCTCATAAGCCTCCTCTGACCACCTCCTCACTGTCCTCATGGTCGCAGGCTGGCTCCTTACTAGGGGCACATAGCAGGGGTTGAGGTGCACCAGGTTGTGGTCTGATCTACCCAGAGGGGGGAGGGGGGAGCAGCTGTATGCGTCCTTGGTGTTTGCATACAGCAAGTCCAGGGTTCTCCCTCCTCTAGTGGGACAGCTCACATACTGTGTGAAGTTCGAAAGTGTTGTTGCCATGGTGACGTGGTTGAAGTCACCCGAGATAGCTATGAAAGCACTCGGGTGTTGAGTCTGCAGACGGGCTACGGCGGAATGAATGACATCACCTGCCGACGTTGGGTTGGCAGAGGGGGGGGTGTAGACGGTGACCATAATCACGTGTGGAAACTCCCTTGGCAAATAATACGGCCTGAGGCCAACAGCAAACAGTTCAATATCCGGGCGACAGATTTGTTCCTTCACAGTAATGTGAGCGGGACTGCACCACCGGTTGTTGACAAGCACGGCAATGTCTCTGTAAAGCACATCAGACTACACTCCCGGTACTCCTTCTGACTCCTGGTGACTGCTGTTAGCTCGTCCATTTTATTTCCCAGTGACCTCACGTTGCCCATGGTGATAGAGGGGAGACCCGGCTTATATATCCTCTTCTCCATAAGCCTCCGTTGTCTCACCCTCGCTCCTTTCCGCTTCTGTTTCATTCCTCCCCTGCATCCTCTGTGAGTTTTCCTCCACATTTCAGCCGGTATCGCTGATGTTCCAGCTGCCAAGCCGGCCGGCCTCAGCGCGATCAGCTGATCTCTGGAGTAAACAGTGCGGCCATGGAGTTGTTGCGCAGTGGTGCCGGGTCAGAATGAAAGTAGTAAATAAAGAGTAAAGAAATAGACCAGAACTCTCTCAATCAGCATGTTTAAAGAGGGCACAGCTTCAGAATATTGGTCGTAAAATACAAAAACAAGTAATAAGGTATAAAGCAAAAAAAAGTAAGAAATTAAGAAAAACAAGCAGGAGCGACCGCAACAGGCTGCACGCACGGTTGGCGCATGCGCACTGAAGTGTATTCCACCTACTTTGACTCTACAAAGTGCTGGGAAAACTCCAGTGACGCTGTCTGATTTGTCTTCTCACCGTCCTGTGTCATATATCTCTGCAGCGATGAGTCACTCTGAGCTCATGTTCTCATGACCTTTACATTAGTCATTGTTTACAGGATACAGGCTGCAGACATTAGCAGCTATATGCAAAGAAGCTACGATAATCATTAGGCTTTAAATAACCATTTGTGTTAACGACACGTGAAAGATCAGGTAAAGTTTTACAGCCTGACGCTGCCGTAGTGAATCTAGTTAAGACTGTATGTAAACGTGTTAGTCACTGCTGCTGCTGTCTTTGTTTGGATAAAGTTTGGCCTCAGTGAAAGCCTCTGACTAATGTCTACTTCCTCCAACGGCCACTTGAGGCTGGCTCCAGGAGTGAGTTGGTCTCTATAGATCCCCATGTTAAAATGACCAAACTGGCAAAAGAAATAAACATGTTTGCAGTCTGGTACATAGGACGGTTTGTGTCTCTACAGCTAATTTCTCCATACACAACTGTACGGGGCTCAATTTTATGTCTTTTTAGTCATTTTGTGTCTCTTAAGGATCATTTAATGTGTCTCTGAAGTAGTTTGGTGTTTTTTTTTTTTGGTTGTTTTATGTCTTTTTGAGATAATTTTCTGTATCTCTGACAACAGTTTGTGTCTTAAGGGTCATTTTGTGTCTCTTTGAGATCATTTTGTGCCTTTTTATTGGTCATTTTCTGTCTCTTGACAATCAATTTGTTTCTCTTTAGAATCATTTTATGTCTCTTTGAGGTAATTGTATCGCATTTTTGGTCATTTTCTGTCTCTTTGAGGTCATTTTGTGTCTTTTCTGATTGTTTTTTTTGTCTATTTGAGGTAGTTTTATGTGTCTGTGAAGACATTTTGTGTCTCTTTAGGGTCACTTTGTGTCTCTTTGAGATCATTTTGTGCTTTTTTTGGTCATTTTGTGTCTCTTTGTTGTCATTTTGTGTCTCTTTAGAATCAATTTGTGTATCTTTGGAGTCATTTAGTGTCTCTTTGAGGTATTTTTTTGTGTCTTTTTTGGTCATTTTGTGTCTCTGAGGTCATTTTGTGTCTTTTATAACTGCTTTATGTCTTTTATTTTTTGTATATCTCTGAGGTAATTTTGAGGTCGCTGAGGTCACTTTGTGTCTCTTTGACAACATTTTGTGCTTTTTTTGGTCCTTTTGTGTCTCTTTAGAATCAATGTGTGTATCTTTGGAGTCAATTTGTGTCTCTTTGAGGTAATTTTGTGTCTTTTTTAGTTGCTTTGTCTCTTTATGGTAATTTTGTATATCTCTGAGGTAATTTGTGTCTTTCTGAGGTCATTGTAAGTCTCTGAGGACATTTTGTGTCTTTTTTTGGTCCTTTTGTGTCTCTTTTAAGCAAGATTGTGTCTATTTTAGTCATTTTATGTCTCTTTTAGCTGCTTTACGTCACTTTATGGTCATTTTGTGTCTTTTCCTGGTAATTTTATGTCTCTTTGAGATCATTTTGTGTCTTTTTTTAAGTCATTTTGTGGCTCTCTGAGGTCATTTTGTGCCTATCTAAAGATGGTTTTGTCTTTTATTTTTAGGTTATTTTATGTCTTTTTTTGTTGTTTTGGTTTTTTGGGGGTCATTTTGCGATTTTTTTTGGTAACTTTGTGTCTCTTTCAGGCAATTGTGTCTCTGTAAGGTCCTTTTGTGTGTGTTTGAGGTAGTTCTGTGTCTCTTGTTGCTAGTGTTCAAATCAAATCAAATCAAACTTTATTTATAAAGCACTTTTCATACATTAGAAATGCAGCACAAAGTGCTATACATGTTAAAAACAGTCCCCCGCCCCCCCCCGACCCTTCCCCAGCACACACACACACACACACACACACACACACACACACACAGATAACACAATCTTAAATGTGTGATCGTAAAACGTGATCTTAAAGCGTGTGGCTGAGTACAGAGGAGCCAGGTCAGGAAACGCCAGGAGGCCGACTGCACTGGGTGCTGCTCACGGCCCAGGGCCAGGACGTCTCCACCCGAGACAGAGACATCACAGCCAAAGCAAATTGCCGCCCCCAGTGCAGGCAGCCCCCACTGAGGAAGCACCGGAGATATGGAATAAAAACATAAAACTACAAAGGCTGAGAATCGTAAAACTAATAAATGGCTAAAATGTCATAAGAAGTAATAGAATAAGAATAACAAGTAAAAAGTTAAAAAAAAAAAAAAAATGCTAAAATATATATAAAAATAAATAAATAAAAATAAAGATATAGATAAAAATAAGACATTAGTTAAAAGCCAAATTGTGTTGTGTCCTTTGTGGTTGTTTTGCCCCTTTTTGTAGCAACCTTGGCCTCTTTGCAGTTCCTTTGCATCTCTTCGTGGTTGCTTTGAATCTCCTTCTGGTTGGTACGTGTTAATTTGAATGCAGGTGAAGGCCAGTGGGGCCCCTGACAGTTAGGGCCCCTGGGCCTGTGCCTAGTAGGCCTGATCAGTAATCCTGTCATCTGCTGACACAAAGATTCACACCAGACGCCGTGGTGTGCTCAATCATACATCATCTCTCCCTGCTCAGTCACTGATGGTCAGTGCCTGTTAGAAGTAATGTTTTGAGAGCACATGCATATTTTTTTTTTACCTCCTTTAATTCACACTCAAACAAGAGAGTCGTAAATGAGAATTAAAGTGATTTAAAGAGATCAAACACGAGGCAGGTAGATCCTTCTTACATTCTGACACTTTGATTTCTACATCTGTAACTCTTACTTTAAACACAGATTGATTTCCAAAGAATTGCAACAGAAACAATCTCTTTACAAAATATTTCGTGGTTGTAAAACATATTTTTGTTTTATGAGTGGAAAAATATGAACTTCGATTTGAGGAAACCCGTCACAAGTGAAATGATATCACCTTCCTGATAGATTTGTTTGCTCGTCTCAGACTAAATAAAGATAAAGTGAAACTGTGTGTCGGCCCTCCCACGAAGACGACAGCTCGACTGTAGTCCTGCCAGCCGTCTCCCTCTCATGAAACCGTCTGGACCTCTGACCTAACAGCGGCCTACCCTGTACTTTAACCCGACAGCCTCTGGAAACCTCTGCTCCTATTTATACCGCACACTCACACAGCTGAACATTACCCGCTCGTTAAAGCAGCTCTTGTGGTGTGCAGAGAGCTTGTAAGCAATTTGTTTGGGGGAAGAGTTATCAGGCTGTGAGCTGCACACGGGCTCAGATGTGTCTCTCGGCTCGTTTGCATTCAAATCGTAATCACAAGATATTCAAATCACTGTGAAGTGTCATGATTATTAAAGAGTGCTGAAGGCAGTTTGATTCAGAGGGAGATACCGCCATGAACGCTCAAAGAGGAACCCTAAAGTTCTTGATCATCTTCTTCTTTTCTTGGGTTTAGGGAAGAACTTGGCTTTACAATCACACAGGAAGCAAACACCGGCCTTCAAGGTGAAAGTTGGTGGTTGTTTGACCATCCCACCCACCCTACTTGGACTTTTGGCCCCCTTAAATTACGTTTTTGTACAGCCACTTTTCCCCCTTTTTTTGGCTGGCATCTGGCGCCGGTATTCGACGGCTCCGGAGTGAGACTGTGTTGATATTAGGCTGTCTTGGTGCCCCCTCATGCACTGGTGCCCTACATGTAGCACACCATGCGCGTGCCGTAAGCAGAGACGCTGCTCGTGCAGATGTTAATCAGATTTGTACAAAGGTTCGTGATCCACAGATCCGGTGGTCTCTCTGCGTTTATCACAGCATCAGGTAACAGCAGAGGAAACAAAGCCACACTGTGACGGCTTTCAAGCTCTAAAAATAAAGAACCTGTTCACAATCAGCTGATCTTCACACAGAATGGAAAACTGTTGTTAAATAAATTCAATAAGAACTGCAGAGCAGACCCTCTCCTCTTCTCCTCATTTTGTTCTCCTTTACTTGATTTTCTGTCTGCTCCTTTCCTTTCTTTTCTTTTGCTTTCCTTTCCTTTTTTGCTCTCCCCATTTTGTTCTTCTTTCCTTTCCTTTCCTTTCCTTTCCTTTCTTCTGCTTTCCTTTCCTTTTCTTTTGCTCTCCGTATTATGTATTTTTTGTATTGTTTTGTGTTTGTTCCTCTCTCCTCTTCTCTCCTATCCCTTCTTTTCCTTCCCTTCCCTTTCCTTTGCTCACCCCATCTTGTTCTTCTATCCTTGCTTTACCTCTCCTCTCCATTCTTTTGCTTTCCTTCCTTTTGGTCTCCTTTCCTTTCCTTTCCTTTCCTTTCCTTTCCTTTCCTTTCCTTTCCTTTCCTTTCCTTTCCTTTCCTTTCATTTCCTTTGCTTTTTTTGCTCTCCCCATTTTGTTCTTCTATCCTTGCCTTTACTTTCCTCTCTTTATTCTTTATTTCTTTATTTTAATTTCCTGTCCTGTCCTGTCCTGTCCTTTCTTTTTCACTCCTTTCTTTTTCTTTCCTTCCAGCTCTCCTCATTTCATTCTCCTCTCCTCTCCTCTCCTCTCCTCTCCTCTCCTCTCAGGATCATTCTCCTGCTTCACAGCAGCATCCTCATCAGTTGTTGTTTTGTGGGTTTATTTTGCGACCGTTAACTGATATGTCACAGATTACTGTCCTCTTCAGAGTACCTTCTCTTCTTCTTTGGTGCAAGCAGGTGTTGCGTATTTCAGCTCAGGTTGGATACCTCGGCATCACTCGTTCTGACTTCACACCATGAGGTCAAAGCGCTTCAGAAAAGAAATGATTGGCCGGCAGCCTCTTGGCGTCGGAGCCGTTTGAAGTGGGAGCATTTTTCTGCTGTCCTGTCAGCAGCAACGTGCGGAGAGATCACAAATCAGGAGGAAATGTAAATAAAGCTTCCTCCTCCTGCGACCCTCAACTGCTCCGGAGACGATTAGAGGTCATTTATTACAGCGCAGGAATCTGAAGATGAGTGTGTGTGTACGAGGCAGTGATGGGATGAGGTGGATGTGCTCGTACGAACAAACCAGTGGCAGAAGTAGATTTTTACTGCATGATTAGTACTTCAAACTTTTGCCGATTATTGGCTTCTTAAAAACTTTTACTCATCAGGGTTTTGAATGCAGCACTTTAACTTGTACTGAAGTATTTTCACAGCGTGGCATTGATACCAAGTTTATTTCCCGTTTCCAAGCGACAGTCAGCTCGGTTTCTTTGCACCTCATTGAGTGAACCAAATGGTTATTATGGTTCTAACCATGATGACGAACATTCGCTAACCCTAACCAAGTGGTCATTTAACTCAAACCAATGCTTCATGTTGGTTTGTGCCTAAATCTGACTAATAAAACGCTTATATGGGTCGTTCTGGAGGGCAGTGACCAGCAACGTTTAATTTGGAGGACTTTGTCGCCAATGGGCGGCGCCGTGGTGCACAGCAGGAGAGTCCAGGGTTAGTGCTTACCTCACGCCTTGGGCCCTTCTGTGTTGAGTTCTCCCATATCATCTTTTTATCCAACATGGAACCAGTTGTTTTTTGAACCGTTCAGAGCATTTCAACCAAAAATACAGTGGTTCAGAGTCCGAAAAGTTGGTTCCACGCTTGTTTTTTGGGGTAAAAAGAAATTTCTATAATAACAGAACAAAAGTTTACAGGTAATCAGTGTGATCTGCCATGGTGCTACTATTGTTTACATCTGTTGTGCCCTGTTGATGACACATCCTTGATTACTATGGTTCCAGGCAAAACTGGTAAAAGTGCGAGCTGGTTGTTTCAATAGCATCAAGGTTCCAAGGTTCAAGAATCAGAGAAAATTTGGTGGAAAAGCGGTACTAGTGGGTTTTCTGCAGGTTCTTGGGTGTCCTCAGAGTCCAAAAACACCCAGGTTAGGTTAGGTTAGGATAATTGTTGACTCAAAGTTGCCCGTATGTGTGAATGTGAGTGTCACAACCCCCACAAAAGAAATCATTTCAATTTCAGGATTTGATCCATGCAGTCTGATAACATTTTGAAAGTCTAGAAGAGCCACAAGTTTAAATAGTTTTATCCCAAGTTAGCGGAGGGCTAAACCAAGAGTTAGCTACTTAGCCCAGCAGAAGTTAGCTGCTCGGCCTGGCAGAAGTTGACCTCTTAGCATGGTAGAAATTGACCAGTTGGCATGGCAGAAGTTGACCATTCGACCTAGCAGAAATTAGCCGCTAAGCCTGGCAGAAGTTGACTGCTCAGCGTCGCAGAAGTTGATCATTTGGCCTGGCAGAATTCGACTGCTCAGCCTGGCAGAAGTTGACCATTCGACCTAGCAGAAGTTAGCCGCTAAGCCTGGCAGATGTCAACCCCCTGATGGCAGCCTGGTGGAAGTTGGACACGTCGCCTGGCAGAGGATAGCCGCTCGGCTTGGCAGAAGTTGACTGCTCAGCCGGGCAAAAGTTGACCACTTGGCCTGGCAGAATTTGGACGCTCAGCCTGGCAGAGGATAGCTGCTCAGCATTGCAGGAGTTGATCATTCGGCTTGGCAGAAGTTAGCTGCTCAGCCCAGTAGAAGTTGACCACTTGGCATGGCAAAAGTTGGCTGCTTAGCCCGGCAGAAGTTGACCACTTGGCTTAGCAGAAGTTAGCCGCTTGGTTGCTATAAGTCTCTGATGTACATTTAAGCCTCACGATGTGGAGGATTAGGGTAATATCATACTGTGAAAAATGTAACACCGTGTTTTTCTGGCCTCATGTGCCACTGAGCAATTTTCATAGGAACAAACAGGGCCCCACCTTCAGCACTGTATCCAGTTCTCTTTACACATCCATGCTCCAGGATGAACCCCGCCTCCCACCCAGTGTCAGCTGGGATCAGCTCCTCAGCTCCAGCCTGAAGGGAACAAATTGTAAAAACTGCATTGTTGTCGTGAGTCAAAAGGAGCTCTAATCAGAAGTGAAATGTGGCTCAGTACTGATGATGATGGCTAAAAGCTTTTATGTCTAAACCCACTGAGACTCAACATAAATCAGCAACTTTAAAATAAAATTCAACATGTACACTGAGCTTTGTTCTTGACTGTACTTCCATTAATTTTCCACAACATCAGCAGGAAGAAAACCAATCACGACCCACACAAACGCTCGGTTCAGCTCGTCCACAGAGCATGATGGAGTGAAAACACTGAGGTTTCAATAACAACAGCGGACACAACTATGCAGCTGAATAAACTGCAACTTATCATTAAAAGTATCCAGAAAGCATTGATGTTGGAGGGGAGAATTGATCACAGACTGCTGGGAATCATCCGCTTGGCTCATGTAACCCATCTGTTTCCTGCTGCTGGACGTTTCTATTGTTTGGTGAGGATGAATTTAAGTAGGATGCTTATAAAAAGCATTTATTGTGGTTCGTATGTTGCCTTGTGCTCTATGCCTGTCATCGCTGCAGTATGGTCTGGGGGAATAAGGAACGCTGAACACCATGGGAATTAGAGCGGGACTTCTCCCACTTTTTAATTATTTCATTACTTAACTCTGTTACATAAAGACAGACATTTAAGTGCAGGTGGTTACATACGAAAATCTCTTTTCCAAAGCTTTCAAAATGGAAGATATCTCCATATTATAGTTGTCACTTTCTGGCCCACACCGCAAAGATTTTTCTAATCTTAACAGATGTTGAAAATGTGAGAGACCCCACACATAACGACATGTAATATAATAAAAAGTTTTGTTCCTATAGTGCCTGGAGAGCAACAATAACGCCACAACAACAAACCACACACTAACAGATTCCACTCACAAACAACCAGAGACCTGCCTTTTAAGATCTCCCAAATCTGTAACGTGACTATAGAGTAAACAAACATGGCGGCGACGGGCAGGAAGAACCAGCTGTTAGTGGGTGGGGTCCTTTTCCCACAGATGGGGGGCAATCCGGCGAGAGGTAATGACAAGCAGCGAGGGTGGATGATAAAAACAAAATGGAGGGGAAAACATTTGCAGGGGATGGGGACATCATCTTTAAACGAAGCCTGGATCAGTCAGAGCGATCAGTTTATTGAGTCATTAATCTCTGACATAATCACCTTCTGGCTGCTCTCATTTAGGTGTCATACCATAATTTATTGAACATGTTAAATATTAGCGATTTGCAATGGGTGCAGCAGACGGAGGGGTGCACAAAAAGCCCTGTTTCCGCCAAACACCTTCAGTACAGTCCCTTTGGAGCCAGCAGTAACCCTTCAGACATGGTACCTAGACCCTGGGTCTGTTCAGACAGTCCTCTTAAATGTGGGCGGGGTTGTTGTCACTCACTGCTCCGTCCAGCACTGGCTGTATTTCCTCATCAGCGGTGACACAGATGGAAGTCTGCACCTGGTTTATGGTCCACAGAACGAGGCTGCACGCCCACATTTTCAGAACAAAATCCAACAGGCTGCAGTGAGAGTCTCTCTCCATGGGATATTTCAAAATAGCAGCTTTGTGCATTTAGTCCTTCTCAGGCAAGCTCAGGGGTTTAGTGTTGCTGTAGCCCACAGGAACTACAATCCACGATGCTTTCTTTTTTTCCCCTTAGAGTGAGGATTAGAATATATGCAGTTCACATAACCCAGTCAAAATTAATGTACATATAAATGCTTGAAGATCCACTCATTACTAAAAGTGTCTGTCATTTGTAACATTTAAGGTGTACTGATGGATTCACGTCATCAACTCATGCATTGAGTAACATTACAAGTTCACGTTCCACCTTAAAAGTTGCCGGCAGTCGGCCCAGTGAATGAAGTGATTTTTTTCTCAGACTATACCTGTCACTTTATAGGTAAAGTCTACGAATAAAACTCTCCACAGTATGAACAGTGGTTACATGAGCCTCAAAACCAGACACAACTCAGCCCTGAGCAGAGTGAGCGTCCTCTACTGACCAATCAGACTGCAGTGTTCAGTCTAGGGACCAAAGATGGGGACGGTACAAAACGGTTCCACTGGTACCATCCACAACTTTTCACTGTGGAGACAAAAAAGAAGCGCACAGAACTGAACCATATCGGACTGCCCGGTGGAAACGGGGCTAAACACAACTCACAAGATGTTATTAAGGACGATTATAAAATCTAGATTTTGCTGACGAATGTCAGGAGGGACGAGATTGTGTATACTTGCCATTAGCAAAAACATTAGCTTTTCCTCCCCAGTTTATGAAATGTGCGTGTCCAGTATGTGTCCAGTATTTTAAGTTTTCTTATATCAGGTGTTGCACGTTCAAAGTATTCAGTCGGCTCCATACACAGATTAAAGGACGAGGAGCTATTGCTATTTACTGTGAGTTGCAGCTCATAGTTAACTGCAAATATCATGATTTAGCCCTATTAAAATGTTAAATTAAAGCGGCAAATCACCACAATCTTGACCGATCTCATCTGGTGATCAGTCTGGTTAGCACAGGACAGCCTGAACAACATTAAATACACGGCTTCTGATGTGTGAAGTTGCACCTCTAATGTTTTATTCCACAAACCTGAATGAATCTTTTATGGTGAGGAGACCTGTTTCCAGTCGAAAAACCCTATCTGGTATGGTTAAAGAAAAACAAATAAAATTCAGACGGAGATTCACTGTGATGTGCACAATATGCTAAATTTAAAAGAAATATAAAAGTAAAAAAAGTGTAAATTCAAAACAGTTTTGACATGCTTAGGTTTCAAACTGGACCATAAACAAACTGTATTCACTGCTCTCCGAAGAAGTGTGAAAATCACTACCTTTGACTTCAGCACTTGACGCACATCCTGAATGCCATGTTTGAGATACTGAACATGTTCCAAGGTAAAGAAATTAACACTGAACATCAAACGCTCAGACGTTATCTCGGCTCTGTTTGCTCAAAGACGAGCTTTCACACACCGACGCCCGAGAGATTAGCTTCGCCTGCAAGCTTCTGTTCTTCAGCCAGCAAAGAGAAAAGTAAATTTATGAGGAATATGATGGGTTTTCTTCTCTCACTCCATTCCTCGGATATCAAACATCCCACGCACTTCACTGCCCATCAATATCAGAGCCGAGCCTGTCATGGGAGGAACTTCAGAGGTTTGTGTGAACGCCAGAGAGAAAGGTCACAGTGATGAGGAGGAAACTAAGCTGAACTCACGTCTTTGGTCGTTGTTAGGCCAACAGCATGAAAGAGAGCAGGTGTGCCTGCTCAGGTGGTTCCAATTGGCTTCATCTATTAAGGACTTTCACAGCAAAATCAGATCTTTTTAGGTTGTTATATAACTCTGTGGCTTCCCAGTTGTGTTCCTTAAATCTAAACATTCAGATTTTGGTCGGAGTTCATATGTTTTAGCGTCACGATGTTATTTTCCCAAGCCCTTCTCAAAATGTTTTCCCATGTGACCTGATGTCGACTCCTGCATGACGATGTGGCCACATATAAACCCCCCAATGTGCCTCTTCAAGACTGAGCCAAGCCTTCTTTGGGAACTGTGTGTTATTCCATATGAGCTATATTCCTCTAACCCCCAACCCGCATGGAGGCTGAGCTGTGAACAACAAAATAACACAAACTAACTAACTGGAGGAGGCAGCAGTAGACCAGCAGCTTCTGTGTCCTGTGAGGTAAGATAACTGTTTTTGTCAAAGGAGTCTGGTGGCCTGTTGAAAGCACTTTAACAGCTTCAGCTCCCCGTCAAAAAGAGCCGTGTGACATAATGTGGTGAAAATATACTAAATATAACGTACACTTTAACCCTGTGGTTCCCGACTGTTGGGTCATGGACTTATTCTGAACGAACCACAAGTGACTCACAAACATGTCAAGTTTGTAAAAAACACACTTTATTTTTAGGTACAGTGAATTTCCAACACAGAGCTCTCATACTGAAGTGCAGTGTTCTGCTGTAGAGTGAGTGACTAACAGACAGAGACTGACAGAGACAGCAAACTAGTTTGACAACATGGTCAAACCAAGTATGACGCTGAGTGTATTCAACTCTGTGGACCTTGAACTAATGATTAAGGAGAAATCTGGGCCCTGTGGCTGAACCAGTTGGGAGCCACGACTCTAAAGGCTTCAAATGGAGGCGACAAATGCAAGAAATTGAACTTATTTCGAAAATTTTAATGATGGACTAAAGTTTTGAACAGCCATTTTTACTTTCCACAGCTATGCTGATGACACACAACTTTATATTGGCATGTCTCCTGATGACCCAGGGCCTATAGATACCCTTTTTAACTGTATCTTAGATATTAAATCATGGACGGCTAAGAATTTCCTACAGCTCAACCAGGACAAATCTGAAATTTTTAGCCTGTCCTACTACTCTTCTGTTTGTTCTATTTTATTGTCTCTTCTTCGTAATCCACCTTTTATGTCTGTTTTACTTCAGTACTTTTATTCTTTTACTCCTAATATCTCCGGTTTTACTCACTTTATTCTATGGTACTCTTTTCTTTTATATAGTCTGAATATTTTACTATTTTTATTAGCTCTTTATTGTATTTTGTTCCTATCCTTTTTCTTTTATTTTAATTTTACCGCTGACGTTTCCTCATCGCAGATTGTTAAGAGTTATGATGGCGTTTCCTGAGTCCCCTGTTGTTTGTTTGTTTGTACCGAATATGTGAAGCACGTTGTGTTACGTTGTGATGTATGAAAAGTGCTATACAAATAAAGTTTGATTGAATGATTGATTGATTTGCAGCTCAAGTGTTACGTCATTCCCCATCCCCTCCACCTCTCAATGACAAAGTCAGCTCATATACTTTGTAACTTTAGAATCTGCAAAACATCCACCGACAGGCAATATTTTCAAAAAAATAATATAGGAAAATCATTTGGTATGACGTACTGTTTTGGGGGGTCTGGTTGAAGTTGTGAGTAGTCATGATAATATGTGTTTAAGCAACATTTTCCTGAAAGAGAAATACAATAAAAACAAATTAAAGTAAGATTACGGATGTAAAAAACATCAATAAATGTACCTAATTATAAATAACCACTTTGGGAAATGGGTTTAAAATCTGGACGAAATATTTTAAGAATTGGAGGAATGCAGTGTTGTTAAAAGAGTTTCTATTTTCAATAAAAGTCTCCAGGAATTTCATTGGACAGAAATAGATGGCACCATCGTATGAGAAGCAGATGGTGACTGAGACAATATGCTCAGTTGTGTGAACTGACCCTTTAAACGTAGCAGCAACGCTCTCCAGACACCACAGTTGTGCCCTCGAACAAGACACTTAACTTCCAATTAGCTCGGTGCGGCAGCAGGCTGTGGTCGTTTACTGGGCAGCTCCCAGTAGCCAACGGCAGGAGGCTGTGGTCAAACTGGGCAGCTCCCAAATGATAATGTGTGCAGCTTTGTGAAACAGAATCACGGCATTGTTGAGAGAGAGTGAACGCGCCAGGCAAACCTCCTCCTGGATAAATAGGGGTTGAATAAAAACCTCATCTCCGACCTGGAAGTGGAGGTTTGTTTTCGTGTATTTATTTGGAAGAGCTTTCAATCCATCATCCTGCTATGTGACTAACCGAGCATGCTGGGAAACGTTTTCGTCAGCAGAGATCCTTTCCAAACCCTGAAGTTTTGATGACTCACTCCCGGGGCCAACATTAAGAAAACGCCTGGAAAATGAAACTGGCGTTTTTGGTAAGCGATGAAATGAAAGTCTTTCATGGCTCCAGAGGAAAGAAGGGAAACACAGAGAGGTGCTGCTCGGCCTGCAGGGCACAAAATGTCATTTAATCCAGTCTTAAAGTATCCAGAAATTCAAACAACAAACTGATGTGGAGCCCCGTCAGGTTTTATAGCACCCAGTAAAAATGTCAGAGATGTTGGTGTGGTGACGATGAAGTGTTGGTCAACCTCAACTGTGACACATCCAGCATGGAAAACTCCCTCATTTTGGTGCTTATTGTCATCATTCCTCTTGAATTTAATAACACATGACTCACCAACTTCATTTGGCTACACAGATGGTCAGATGAGGATTAAAACAAACCAGTTTCACCATATCCAGTAAGCACTGGTTTTGGTGATACAACTACTTCTCCTGATTTCACATTGTGATTAATAACTTGTCTTTATCCTAACTATACATTGAAATGTGTAGTACAATACGATACGATATGATACGATACCCAACTGGCCACCAGCCTCATTAGACATTGATGTTTGGAGAACAAAACCCAACGTCTGCAAAGCGTCACGATGCGTCACGAAGGTTAACTAAGAAAAGACAAGACAAGACCTGACATGACATAGTTAACTAAGAAAAGACAAGACAAGACCTGACATGACATAGTTAACTAAGACAGGACAAGACAAGACCTGACATGACATAGTTAACTAAGACAGGACAAGACAAGACCTGACATGACATAGTTAACTAAGACAGGACAAGACAAGACAAGACCTGACATGACATAGTTAACTAAGACAGGACAAGACAAGACAAGACCTGACAAGACAAGACAAGACAAGACAAGACAAGACAAGACAAGACAAGACAAGACAAGACAAGACCTGACATGACAAGGTTAACTAAGACAGGACAAAACCCGACACGATAAGGATAACTAAGACAAGACAAGACAAGACAAGACCTGACATGACATAGTTAACTAAGACAGGACAAGACAAGACAAGACCTGACATGACAAGGTTAACTAAGACAGGACAAGACAAGACAAGACCTGACATGACATAGTTAACTAAGACAGGACAAGACAAGACAAGACCTGACATGACAAGGTTAACTAAGACAAGACAAGACAACACAAGACCTGACATGACATAGTTAACTAAGACAGGACAAGACAAGACAAGACCTGACATGACAAGACAAGACAAGACAAGACAAGACAAGACAAGACAAGACAAGACAAGACAAGACCTGACATGACAAGGTTAACTAAGACAGGACAAGACAAGACAAGACCTGACATGACAAGGTTAACTAAGACAAGACAGGACCTGACACGACAAGGTTAACCAAGACAAGACAAGACAAGACAAGACAAGACAAGACAAGACAAGACAAGACAAGACAAGACCTGACATGACAAGGTTAACTGAGACAAGACAGGACAAGACCTGACATGACAAGGTTAACTAAGACAAGACAGGACAAGACCCGACAAGACAAGACAAGACAAGACAAGACAAGACAAGACAAGACAAGACAAGACGAGACCTGACATGACAAGGTTAACTAAGACAGGACAAAACCTGACAAGATAAGGTTAACTGAGACAAGACAGGACAAGACCTGACATGACAAGGTTAACTGAGACAAGACAGGACAAGACCTGACATGACAAGGTTAACTAAGACAGGACAAAACCTGACAAGATAAGGTTAACTAAGACAAGACAAGACAAAACCTGACATCACAAGGTTAACTGAGACAAGACAGGACAAGACCTGACATCACAAGGTTAACTAAGACAGGACAAAACCTGACAAGATAAGGTTAACTAAGACAAGACAGGACAAGACCCGACAAGACAAGACAAGACAAGACAAGACAAAACAAGACAAGACAAGACAAGACAAGACGAGACCTGACATGACAAGGTTAACTAAGACAGGACAAGACAAGACCTGACATGACATAGTTAACTAAGACAGGACAAGACAAGACCTGACATGACATAGTTAACTAAGACAGGACAAGACAAGACCTGACATGACATAGTTAACTAAGACAGGACAAGACAAGACAAGACCTGACATGACATAGTTAACTAAGACAGGACAAGACAAGACAAGACAAGACCTGACAAGACAAGACAAGACAAGACAAGACAAGACAAGACAAGACAAGACAAGACAAGACAAGACCTGACATGACAAGGTTAACTAAGACAGGACAAAACCCGACACGATAAGGATAACTAAGACAAGACAAGACAAGACAAGACCTGACATGACATAGTTAACTAAGACAGGACAAGACAAGACAAGACCTGACATGACAAGGTTAACTAAGACAGGACAAGACAAGACAAGACCTGACATGACATAGTTAACTAAGACAGGACAAGACAAGACAAGACCTGACATGACAAGGTTAACTAAGACAGGACAAGACAAGACAAGACCTGACAAGACAAGACAAGACAAGACAAGACAAGACAAGACAAGACAAGACAAGACAAGACAAGACAAGACCTGACATGACAAGGTTAACTAAGACAGGACAAAACCCGACACGATAAGGATAACTAAGACAAGACAAGACAAGACAAGACCTGACATGACATAGTTAACTAAGACAGGACAAGACAAGACAAGACCTGACATGACAAGGTTAACTAAGACAGGACAAGACAAGACAAGACCTGACATGACATAGTTAACTAAGACAGGACAAGACAAGACAAGACCTGACATGACAAGGTTAACTAAGACAAGACAAGACAACACAAGACCTGACATGACATAGTTAACTAAGACAGGACAAGACAAGACAAGACCTGACATGACAAGACAAGACAAGACAAGACAAGACAAGACAAGACAAGACAAGACAAGACCTGACATGACAAGGTTAACTAAGACAGGACAAGACAAGACAAGACCTGACATGACAAGGTTAACTAAGACAAGACAGGACCTGACACGACAAGGTTAACCAAGACAAGACAAGACAAGACAAGACAAGACAAGACAAGACAAGACAAGACAAGACAAGACCTGACATGACAAGGTTAACTGAGACAAGACAGGACAAGACCTGACATGACAAGGTTAACTAAGACAAGACAGGACAAGACCCGACAAGACAAGACAAGACAAGACAAGACAAAACAAGACAAGACAAGACAAGACAAGACGAGACCTGACATGACAAGGTTAACTAAGACAGGACAAAACCTGACAAGATAAGGTTAACTAAGACAAGACAAGACAAAACCTGACATGACAAGGTTAACTGAGACAAGACAGGACAAGACCTGACATGACAAGGTTAACTGAGACAAGACAGGACAAGACCTGACATGACAAGGTTAACTAAGACAGGACAAAACCTGACAAGATAAGGTTAACTAAGACAAGACAAGACAAAACCTGACATCACAAGGTTAACTGAGACAAGACAGGACAAGACCTGACATGACAAGGTTAACTAAGACAGGACAAAACCTGACAAGATAAGGTTAACTAAGACAAGACAGGACAAGACCCGACAAGACAAGACAAGACAAGACAAGACAAAACAAGACAAGACAAGACAAGACAAGACGAGACCTGACATGACAAGGTTAACTAAGACAGGACAAGACAAGACCTGACATGACATAGTTAACTAAGACAGGACAAGACAAGACCTGACATGACATAGTTAACTAAGACAGGACAAGACAAGACCTGACATGACATAGTTAACTAAGACAGGACAAGACAAGACAAGACCTGACATGACATAGTTAACTAAGACAGGACAAGACAAGACAAGACCTGACAAGACAAGACAAGACAAGACAAGACAAGACAAGACAAGACAAGACAAGACAAGACAAGACAAGACCTGACATGACAAGGTTAACTAAGACAGGACAAAACCCGACACGATAAGGATAACTAAGACAAGACAAGACAAGACAAGACCTGACATGACATAGTTAACTAAGACAGGACAAGACAAGACAAGACCTGACATGACAAGGTTAACTAAGACAGGACAAGACAAGACAAGACCTGACATGACATAGTTAACTAAGACAGGACAAGACAAGACAAGACCTGACATGACAAGGTTAACTAAGACAAGACAAGACAACACAAGACCTGACATGACATAGTTAACTAAGACAGGACAAGACAAGACAAGACCTGACATGACAAGACAAGACAAGACAAGACAAGACAAGACAAGACAAGACAAGACAAGACAAGACAAGACCTGACATGACAAGGTTAACTAAGACAGGACAAGACAAGACAAGACCTGACATGACAAGGTTAACTAAGACAAGACAGGACCTGACACGACAAGGTTAACCAAGACAAGACAAGACAAGACAAGACAAGACAAGACAAGACAAGACAAGACAAGACAAGACAAGACAAGACAAGACCTGACATGACAAGGTTAACTGAGACAAGACAGGACAAGACCTGACATGACAAGGTTAACTAAGACAAGACAGGACAAGACCCGACAAGACAAGACAAGACAAGACAAGACAAAACAAGACAAGACAAGACAAGACAAGACAAGACAAGACGAGACCTGACATGACAAGGTTAACTAAGACAGGACAAAACCTGACAAGATAAGGTTAACTAAGACAAGACAAGACAAAACCTGACATGACAAGGTTAACTGAGACAAGACAGGACAAGACCTGACATGACAAGGTTAACTGAGACAAGACAGGACAAGACCTGACATGACAAGGTTAACTAAGACAGGACAAAACCTGACACGATAAGGTTAACTAAGACAAGACAAGACAAAACCTGACATCACAAGGTTAACTGAGACAAGACAGGACAAGACCTGACATGACAAGGTTAACTAAGACAGGACAAAACCTGACAAGATAAGGTTAACTAAGACAAGACAAAACCTGACATCACAAGGTTCACTGAGACAAGACAAGACAAGACAAGACAAGACAAGACAAGACAAGACAAGACAAGACAAGACAAGACCTGACATGACAAGGTTAACTAAGACAGGACAAAACCTGACAAGATAAGGTTAACTAAGACAAGACAAGACAAAACCTGACATGACAAGGTTAACTCAGACAAGACAGGACAAGACCCGACATGACAAGGTTAACTGAGACAAGACAAGACAAGACAAGACAAGACAAGACAAGACAAGACCTGACACGACAAGGTTAACTAAGACAAGACAGGACAAGACCCGACACGACAAGGTTAACTACGACAAGACAGGACAAGACCCGACATGACAAGGTTAACTAAGACAAGAGAGGACCAGACATGACAAGGTTAACTAAGACAGGAGAGGACCCAACATGACAAGGTTACCTAAGACAGGACAAGACAAGACAAGACCTGACATGACAAGGTTAACTAAGACAAGACAGGACAAGACAAGACAAGACCCGACATGACAAGGTTAACTAAGACAAGAGAGGACCAGACATGACAAGGTTAACTAAGACAAGAGAGGACCAGACATGACAAGGTTAACTAAGACAGGAGAGGACCCAACATGACAAGGTTACCTAAGACAGGACAAGACAAGACAAGACCTGACATGACAAGGTTAACTAAGACAGGACAAAACCTGACACGATAAGGATAACTAAGACAAAACAACACAAGACAAGACCTGACATGACAAGGTTAACTGAGACAAGACAGGACAAGACCTGACATGACAAGGTTAACTGAGACAAGACAAGACAAGACAAGACAAGACAAGACAAGACAAGACAAGACCTGACACGACAAGGTTAACTAAGACAAGACAGGACAAGACCCGACACGACAAGGTTAACTACGACAAGACAGGACAAGACCCGACATGACAAGGTTAACTAAGACAAGAGAGGACCAGACATGACAAGGTTAACTAAGACAGGAGAGGACCCAACATGACAAGGTTACCTAAGACAGGACAAGACAAGACAAGACCTGACATGACAAGGTTAACTAAGACAAGACAGGACAAGACAAGACAAGACCCGACATGACAAGGTTAACTAAGACAAGAGAGGACCAGACATGACAAGGTTAACTAAGACAAGAGAGGACCAGACATGACAAGGTTAACTAAGACAGGAGAGGACCCAACATGACAAGGTTACCTAAGACAGGACAAGACAAGACAAGACCTGACTTGACAAGGTTAACTAAGACAGGACAAAACCCGACACGATAAGGATAACTAAGACAAAACAACACAAGACAAGACCTGACATGACAAGGTTAACTGAGACAAGACAGGACAAGACCTGACATGACAAGGCTAACTCAGACAAGACAGGACAAGACCCGACATGACAAGGTTAACTAAGACAAGACAGGACAAGACCCGACATGACAAGGTTAACTGAGACAAGACAAGACAAGACAAGACAAGACAAGACCTGACATGACAAGGTTAACTGAGACAAGACAAGACAAGACAAGACAAGACAAGACAAGACAAGACATGACAAGGTTAACTGAGACAAGACAAGACAAGACAAGACAAGACAAGACAAGACAAGACAAGACAAGACAAGACATGACAAGGTTAACTGAGACAAGACAAGACAAGACCTGACATGACAAGGTTAACTAAGACAAGACAGGACAAGACCTGACATGACAAGGTCAACTTAGACAAGACAGGACAAGACCTGACATGACAAGGTTAACTGAGACAAGACAAGACAAGACAAGACAAGACAAGACAAGACAAGACAAGACAAGACAAGACAAGGTTAACTGAGACAAGACAGGACAAGACCTGACATGACAAGGTCAACTTAGACAAGACAGGACAAGACCTGACATGACAAGGTCAACTTAGACAAGACAGGACAAGACCTGACATGACAAGGTTAACTCAGACAAGACAAGACAAGACAAGACAAGACAAGACAAGACAAGACATGACAAGGTTAACTAAGACAAGAAAAGACCTGACGTTAACACGTACAAGAACCTCAAAATTGGGTAAATGTACACACACACTCGGTGAACAATGTTCGCACACAAAGGTGCCGCTGTGGTTCGCTTTGTCCCCACATTCTCAGAGGGTGACTTCAGTGTGTGTGTGTGTGTGTGTGTGTGTGTGTGTGTGTGTGTGTCCCAGTGTTTTGGGGGTCGAACTCCGCCAGGTCCAGACTATTATTTCTGCTGTGATACACACTCGCACACACACAGTGTGACTCAGCTCGTCTGGCCTCTTTTCTCATCTGGGGTTGATTAACATCCCCACTTCCCTACACACACACTGCCGTGGTGTATGACTATGTAAATTGTGTGTGTATGTTTTGAAAAGACACACACACACACACACACACACATATTCACACACATACACTTATGAGCGATGTGACGGTGGCTTCCCATGAACTCAGTCACCCCTTCAAAATAAAAGCTCTCCCCTGCTCCCAAATAATCTGCTTGTTTTCACTGGTTGACAGTTTTCCAGGACTTTCCGGGATGGGGCTCAAAAATCAAGTCATATTTAGTGTATGATTAATTTGAATGACTGTTTTTATTCACCTCTATCACAGACTAATGTCCATTTTCTGTGAACCCACACAGGTGTTTCCACTCACTGAAGCTGACTGGATTCTGTCCAGGTTCAAACTGTGCTGGGAGTTACTGCACAGGAAGTCCTGATATTGACACAAGTAATTAAGGTTTTTACTGTGACATGGTTGTGTTTCCAGCCAGAATAGTGCTCATAAAATGTGGCTGCTTTTTACTGACCCATATCTGTGTTTCCACCAGAAATAGTTTGACATGAGGCATTTCTTTTTAATTTTTATTTTTAATCGAGGCATCCCTGCGTTTCAAACCAGGATAGTGCCATGACAAGTGGTTGTTTTTTATATCAAGACATTGTTGCATTTCCTGTTGAGATAGCACAACAAAAAGCAGTTTGACTTTCACCAAGACATCACCATGCTTATTGCCTCAAAAAGCAATATTTCACGGAGATGTTGTTGTGTTTCCTGCTGCGATACTGCCACAAACAGAGGCTGTTTTTCACTGAGACATTGCTTCTTTTCATACGACGATAGCGGCATGAAAAGCATTTGCATTTTACAGAGACTCTGCCATGTTTCCTGCCAGGATAGTACCATGAAAAGCTACTGTATTTACTGTGACATGGTTGTGTTTCCTGCCAGTAAGTGCTATCAAAATTAATGGTTTGTGATGTATGTGTCTTGTGGCTTTTTACTCTCCACAAAACTCGCCACAAAAGCGGCAGGAAATCGCTGCATTTCCTGCCAGGATAGTACCACGAAAAAGCTGTGACTGCTTCATTTCCTCTGGGATAGTGCCAAAAGTGCAACTGAGAAATCAATCAATCAATCAATTTTATTTATAAAGCCCAATATCACAAATCACAATTTGCCTCAGAGGGCTTTACAGCATACAACATCCCTCTGTCCTTAGGACCCTCACAGCGACTAAGGAAAAACTCCCCAAAAAAACCCTTTAACGGGGAGAAAAAAATGGTAGAAACCTCAGGAAGAGCGACTGAAGGAGGGATCCCTCTTCCAGGACGGACAGACGAGCAATAGATGTTGTACAGAACAAATCAATATAATGAATTAACAGTAATCCATATGACACAATGAGACATAAAGAGAAACAGATATTATATTAATAATATGATTATATATGTATGTGACAATAATGATATGTGTATAATAGTCCAGGTATGACTAATAGTAACAGCAGCAGTGGGAGGCATCAGGCAGGACCACGGCAGCAGCACAACACCACACACCATCCAGGCACAGCTGTGACACCAGTTAACCTGAGAGACAGTGGAGCACAAAGGCTCCAGAGAACAAGCCGAGTTAGTGACATGCTGTAGAGACGAGTTAGTGACATGCAGTAGAGCTGAGTTAGTGACATGCTGTAGAGCAGAGTTAGAGAGATGCATTAACAGGACATGAATGTTAGCAAAGGAGAGAGAGAGGAGGAGAGAAGGGGCTCTGTGTATTATAGGAGGTCCCCCGGCAGACTAGGCCTATGTCAGCCTAACTAGGGGCTGGTCCAAGACAGGCCTGAGCCAGCCCTAACTATAAGCTATATCAAAAAGGAAAGTCTTAAGTCTAGTCTTAAAAGTGGAGACGGTGTCTGCCTCCCGGACCGAAACAGGAAGCTGATTCCACAAAAGAGGAGCCTGATAGCTGAAGGCTCTGGCTCCTGTTCTACTTTTGGAGACTTTAGGGACCACGAGTAACCCTGCATTCTCAGAGCGCAGTGTTCTGGTGGGATAATAGGGCACTATGAGCTCTCTGAGATATGATGGAGCCTGATTATTTAGAGCTTTGTAAGTTAAGAGAAGGATTTTAAATTCAATTCTGGATTTTACAGGGAGCCAGTGCAGAGAAGCTAAAACAGGAGAAATATGATCTCGTCTCTTAGTTCCTGTCAGTACACGTGCTGCCGCGTTCTGGATTAGCTGGAGAGTTTTCAGGCACTTATTAGAGCTACCTGATAATAGAGAATTACAGTAATCCAGCCTCGAGGTAACAAACGCGTGGACCAATTTTTCAGCATCTTTTAGTGACAGGATAGGCCTAATTTTCACAATATTACGCAGATGAAAAAATGCAGTCCGAGACGTTTGTTTTAAATGGGAGTTAAAAGACAAATCTTGATCAAATATTACGCCGAGGTTTCTTACGGTGGTGCTAGAGCCCAGAGCAATGCCATCCAGAGAAACTATATCATCAGATAAAGAGTTTCTGAGCTGTTTGGGGCCAAGAACAATAACTTCAGTTTTGTCTGAATTTAACATCAGGAAATTGGTGCTCATCCAGGTTTTTATATCTTTAAGGCATTTCTGAAGTTTAGTTAATTGATCCGTTTCTTCTGGCTTTATCGATAAATACAACTGTGTATCATCCGCATAACAATGGAAATTTATGGAGTGATTTCTAATGATGTTACCTAAGGGAAGCATATATAGCGTGAATAGAATTGGTCCGAGCACTGAACCTTGAGGTACTCCAAAACAAACTTTAGTACGTGAAGATGATTCATTATGAACGTGAACAAACTGAAAACGATCAGATAAGTACGATTTAAACCAGCTTAGTGCAGAACCTTTAAGGCCAATTGAATGTTCCAGTCTCTGTAGCAGAATTTGATGGTCAATTGTGTCAAATGCGGCACTAAGATCTAGTAAAACAAGTACAGAGACGAGTCCTTGGTCTGAAGCACTCAGAAGATCATTTGTAATTTTAACTAGTGCTGTCTCGGTGCTATGATGCACCCTAAATCCTGACTGAAATTCCTCAAATAAACTATTATCATGGAGAAAGTCACACAGCTGGTCTGCGACTACTTTCTCAAGGATCTTTGAGAGAAAGGGAAGGTTGGATATAGGTCTGTAATTGGCTAACACCTCTGGATCCAATGTGGGCTTTTTTAACAGAGGTTTAATTACAGCCACCTTAAAAGACTGTGGTACATATTGCTGTATTTCCTGACATGATAGTGCCACGAAAAGCAGTTGTTTTTTCATTAAGGCATCTCTACATTTTAATGCCCAGATAGTGCCATGAAAAGTGTTCTTTGCTGTATTTCCAGTGGCTTTTTGAGATCACCAAATGTGGGTGACTTTAATCATATCTGTTTTTCTACCAGGAATGGTTCGACAAAAAGTGTTGAGACATCACTGCATGTCAAGCCAGGATAGAGACATGATAAATACTTGCTTTTTTTTTTACCAAGACATTGCTGTGTTTTTTGCCATCATCACCGCATTTGCTGCTGGGATAGTGCCATGAAAAGGGGTTGTTTTTTTGAGTGAGTCATTACTGCGTTTCCAGCAGATTTCCAGTCATCAAACGTGGGTGATTTTTATTGACCCGTATCTGTGTTTCCACCAGGTGCAGTTTAACAAACTGGGATGGTGCCACGAACGGCAGTTGTCTTTCACCAAGACATCACCGCATTTTCGCACCAGGATAGTGCCATGAAAAGTGATTGTTTTTTAAACTATTGCTGTTTTGTTTCTGGTGGGTTTTTTTTACCCACCGAACATGTGTGATATTACCAAATCATATCTCTGTCTCCACCAGGGATTTTTTTGACAAAATGCCTTTAAAAAAAAACAAAAATTTCATCGAGATTTCCTGCTGGGATAGTGCTATTAAAAAGATATGGTTTTTACAGAGACATTGCTGCATTTTGTGCCAGAGTACTCCCACAAAAAAGCCATAGTTTCTAATGAGACATTGGTTTGTTTCCTGCCGGGATAGCTCCACAAAATGCAGTTTACTTTCACAAGACATCACCGTGTTTCCTGCCAGGATAGTACGAGTCATTGCTGTGTTTCCAGCATGTTTTTAGCCGCCAAACGTGTGTGATTTCTACTTACCCATTGCCGTGTCTCCACCAGGAATAGTTCAAGAAAAAGTGGTTGTTTTTTTAACTCAGACATTGCTGTGTTTCTCACTGTGAGGTCTCATCAGGCGGCCTGAGTGAAAACACCTGTGGGGGTGAATCACGGCTGCGTGGGAGCTCTAAACTGCTTTTGAATGAGACATGTAATCGATATTAGTGGAAACCTTCATGGTGCGACTATAAAACGAGGATTTTCTTTCAGTAATATTCCCTGTAGAAAACAAGGGAACATTTCTACGTGCATGTTCAAAGCTGGAAAAGTGATGGAAGAGGCTGCAGGAAGCCAGCGGAGCCAAGCTGGAGTCATCCGTTTAGACTCAATACCAGGCCGAATAAATCATTTGTTAGACTGGGTACATTTCTACATTCCAGTAATGATCTTGTGGGACTGCCGGGTGGGAAACTGGACCCTGCCAGACCTCCCTCCTCTGGAAAAAGACAGCGTTACTGTAGAGAAATGACCCAGCTCTCCGGGGAAATTTGACATCTTTGATTTCTCCCCTCAAAACAATTTGGGCTCGTTCTTTCCTCGGCCACCGCAGCGCTGTTGTTATTGAGAACACTGTTAACTCAAATTGACTTGACAAAACAGAGAGCATGTGAGTCACAGATGAAGTTTCCCGCCTTGGTGGAGCTCGGAGCTCCTCTGTGTCTCTGCTGTGATGAAGGGGGGAAAAAACCTGACAGAGTCCAAAGCTTCTCTTTGAACTGTTTCTCTTTAACGGCCTCACCTGCTCTCATCTTAATAACGAGGACGGTGTCACTCACGCAGCCTCATGAAAAGCTCAGAGTTAATCAGCCGACACATTACTCAGTTCAAAGGTGCACTCTGAGCGCTCTGTGAGTCAGCTGTGTGAGGTTCAGGTCGAACATCAGCAGCTGCTCAGTGTAAATGAAGTTCCCAGTAAGTTACTGGGATGAGCTTTCAGTCACTGCTGGTTAGTTTCACTATTCTCACATGCACCATATCCAGGTACATTACCATCCTGCGCCTTTTTACACACGCCACAGCAATGCTGGAATGTATGTGACCAAGGGAAACAATCACCAGAGTAAATATTTACATTGTGTCTGCAAACCTCGTGTACGTTACATTTGTAGGTTATTATTTATGTTTATGTTTCAACAACGCTGTGGTTACAAGTAGTTCTGTTTAGGCACTTGGTTATGGTTCAGAACAGACCAAGTTTTGGCTTGAAATACCTGGTTTTGGGAAAACGCTTTTTGGGGCGTCAGTCCAGCCAGGAAATGCAACAAAAAACAGCTGCTTTTCACGACACTTTCCTGGAAGGAAAGGTACTAAAAACCAAACACTATTTGTGGCACTATCCTGGCTGGATACACAGTAACATCTTGGTAAAAACCATTCATTTTTCGTGGCATTATCCTGGCAGGAAATGCAGCAATGTCTCGGTAAAAAACAGCTTCTTTCTGTGGCTCTATCCTGACACCTGTATGCAACATCGATTTTAGAGGCACTAGAGAGCTTTTAAGCCCCTAAACATGGAAGGGTTCTAGCAACCATTGCTGTTTTTCCTTCAGGGATAGTGACACAAAAAGCTTCTTTTTTTTTTTCCAAAACATTGTTGAATTTTCTGAAGGGATTGTGTCACCAAAACTCACTATTTGAAGCCGAAACATTATTTTTTGTGCCAAACTAACTCCACGTTAGCCACGGTGATGTTGAAAGGTAAAGTTTCAACACATCTGTTATGTAATAGTATACAAATATAAGTTATCTGTGGTTTGCTTTTTCTGGTGAGTGTGTTGTGCAATTCATATAATTTTTACATAAATACTTGAACAACTGTTCAGTATAACGTCGCCAAAACTCACTCTAACCTGCACAAAAGCATTAAAGCTGTGGTATATACCAGTCTGTTCTCATTCTGGACTCAAATACTGCCCTTTTGTAAGTAGTTTTGGCGTAAGATGCCGAAAAGCTACCATTTGCAATAGGCGGATGGGCAGTGTCAGTTAAAGGAGCAGTCCAGTATTTTGCACTTTGAGCCCCATTCCTGGTTGTTCATGATGAAATAGAGTGGTTAAGACCAAAATCTTGACGATTGCTCCTTCTCTGACAGTTTGAGAGAATTTGTCTTTCCCCTGCCTGGCTTAACAATGCTGTCTATGGCCATGTGTAAATCTGTCCTAAAACCACCTTAAACGTTGGCTTTCAAAGCCATGAAACTCACCCAGTGGTCAGTGGTGTTCCTTGATGTTCCCACATAAAAATCGTAGCAAACTGTGGTTTCCATCATGTTTTCTATTCATCTGGATTGTGGAACTATTTTTTCAGCTGCCTCACACCCGTGTGTAAACTTCCGCTTGATCGTTGGTTTGACCCTGAAGCGTTATACACTCCAGCCCACTTGATGGCGATAATGCTCCTTTACATGAGTGTCGCCAACCGGCAGGAAACCATTGCAATGTAATGGGACACAGAAAGAAGTAGAAGAAGAAGGCTGGCGTTGTGTTCAAAGGCATCGTACTGTGAAGGTTGTTTACAAGCCAGTAATAATGGGCAAGTTTTGTGTGGTCAGCGACTGCAGGAGAATTCCTCTGAAGAGGAGGAGCGCACACAGCACTGTCGAGCCGGCACTTTGGCTGAGCTAAAAGACTACAATGACTACAACCTTGTCGTAAACAACCCCCTTTCTGTTTCCAGTGGTGGATTACTACCAACGGACAATGAGGCTTCCTATAGGAAATCAATGCATGGACAACATGTCAAATAAATCATCACAGAAACCACAGTTTGCTACGATTTTTATGTGGGAACATCAAGGAACACCACTGACCACTGGGTGAGTTTCATGGCTTTGAAAACCAACGTTTAAGGTGGTTTTAGGACAGATTTACACATGGCCATAGACAGCATTGTTAAGCCAGGCAGGGGAAAGACAAATTCTCTCAAATTCTCAGAGAAGGAGCAATCGTCAAGATTTTGGTCTTAACCACTCTATTTCATCATAAACAACCAGGAATGGGGCTCAAAGGTCAAAATACTGGACTTCTTTTCCCCTTTAAGGGCGGTGGCCTTGTGGGTAACCTGTGAGGGCGTGATGTGTGCTTTGTGTGTTTGGAGGGAAGCAGCTCTCTTGGTGTGCCATGGTGAAGACGGCAGGTGGCAAAGAGCGATGATAGCAGCAGAATTAAAGGGTGAAATTCCAGTGTGAAATGGATTTGGAATATATTGTACATGATCACGAGTTTGAATCTTGTGTTGGGTACAAAACTGCGCTGATGCGATGCATTCTAGACTAGGCTGTTTTTAGCTGATTCCTCCAAAAGGCTAATGCTGCTAGCGCTCAGGGCGTGTCTCATAGCTGCTATTAAACCACTTACAAGGCTCAAAGTAGCCCCACACTTGGTTGGCAGTATAACGAGGGTCCACAGATAGTTTATTAAAAATGACTGTTTACAAAGACAGTATCTTGAGGTAGTTTTCCAGTCGCCGCCATTTTGAATTTAAGTCAAAACAAGTCAATTGCTGAACGCAAATCTCAGGTGTTGTTGACAGAAGAGGGCTGACCATGGGCTGTACAGGCGAACAAGGGGTGACAGGGATGTGTGTGGTGCACGAGCTTGGACGACAGCTTTTGAGGAGAGGAGAAGATGAGAAGAGGTGTCGGTAATCGACTTGTTTTGACTTGGCGGCGACCGGAAAACTACTCAAGGTACTGTCTTTGGACACAACGCATTTGACAGGTGTAAATTGACACGCTGGAGCAGCCTGGAATGTCAACAGCAAACTCATGAAGTGCTGTCGCTGTGACAGACGGCCTCAGATAAGACTGCAGCAAAGATATCAATACTTTATATTCAATTATTCCCCCCTGTTTATTGTTATTGATCGTGTATCTGATTGATTATTGACTGTTTCCTGCTGTGTAGCTGAGAGGCTCTGTTTCAGTGCAACACCACCATCTGCAGGCCAGTGGTGGTACTACAGCTTTACAGCAAAGTCTCCACAGCGTGGAGGTTTTCTTGCTGTCAGGCTTTTAGAAAGCTGAAAATTTAACTTGTTAACGTGTGAATTTGTGTCCTGAAAGCTCCTGTTTCACATATATTTAATTCATTTAAATAGCAGCCTTAAAATCTGGAGAAAAAGATAATTCATGCAGCTCCCTCAGTGTTGTTGACAGCCTCTTGACAGCCTCCCTGACCAGTTTTCATCTTGCCTTGTCATCAGTTTTTGAGTCCAGCTCTTGGTGACATCACAATATCTTCTCCACTTGTTGATGACTGTCCTTGCTGATGTTTGTACCCTTCTCCTTCTCCTTCTTCTTCTCCTTCTCCTGACTGATACCTTTCAACAGTGACAACCCTGTGATGCAGTGAGATGCATTGAGGTAAACATCAGGAAAGTCCCACTGCAACAGCTGAGCTTTATTTGGGGTTAATCAGACTCACTTAAATTGATGACAGGTGTGAACTGATGACTATTCAACACCAGTTTGAATGTATTATTTAAAGGTTTTGCACTCTGATGCACCCAGGTTACTGTAAGTTATTATTTTTAAAATATTTTCCCCCCTAAAAAAAGATTTGCTTGTTCAGGTTATAAGTCACATTAAAGGTGAAAAAAAGTTATAAAATTATTTATCTTGGTCTCATTATTTTACATTACAAAAATCTGGCATGTTAACAGGGGCATGTAAACTTTTTAAGTATTTACAGTGAAGTACAAATTGGTGTATTTTTATTTTATGTGATTTTATACTTAAATATTAAATATTATTTTTTTACTCCACTACATTTAAAAAAACTGTAGTTACTTATTTAATTAAGATTTTGAATATAATATTATTGAATATATTTTTAATTAATTAATTTTTTTTTTTACTTTTACTAAAGTGAAATTTTGAATGCAGGACTTTTACTTGTAGCAGTTGGAGTATTTTTACTCTGCGACATTGCAACTTCAACTGATGTAAATATTTGAGTACTTCGTCCACAGCTAGATCAAGATTCAATGTTCAAGACGTTAATTATCACTCTGATAATATCAGTACAATAAGTGCAGTTATTTAAGATATTTTTCTTTGGAGGCTCCACTCAAGAAAAACTATAAAAAAACTTCAAATAAAGCATCAAACATGAAAAAATCAAGAATTGTGGCTCCGTTTTTTAAGTATAAACTGTTGTGTTTGTAAGTTTAAAAGTGTTTTATGGTTTAAACTTGAACATTAAACATGGTGAGAACAGTCTCTACTTCTTTTTTCCCCTCCCTCTGCTTCAGTCTCTCGTTGTGGTTCACTTCATCTCACCATAACATCCACACAACAAGAATCCAGAATGACTCAAACCTTAAAACAAATCCCAAACACCAACCGTCACCGACTCAGAGGAGGTCCGGAGAATGAATCTGGTGCTGAGGGGTCAAAGGCTGAGCGTGACACCATCAGGACCACACACACACACACACACACACACACACACACACACACACACACACACACTGAAATCATCCTTTAATAAAGGTCTGGCAGCACCATCAGGACACTGTGCTCTGCCCAGAAATTAAGTCTCGGATGGAGTTGATCTCTGTTAGGTAACAGTTTACTGAAAGGATTACTCATCACGACTGTGACTCTGCAGACATGAAGAAGACAGGAAGTGACTCTGGTGTATCTCTCCTCGCTGTGACGGTGTGTTTGACGAGAATACACTCAAGATCATCCTGTGCCTCGCTATAAGATGCCAAGGGGCGTGACAAAGTGTCCTAATGACCTGTGAATTAGAAAAGACGGACTCTGATGCATCCTGAAGTAGGGTGGGATCATGGGAGTTGTTGTCCACAACAGACAAGGAAATTAAAGTTTTACCCACGTTACATTTAGTCACGTAAATTTACGTTATGCCATGTTATTTTAACCTATGTACAATAGCGTAGAGTCAACTTGCTAACTTAGCATTAGATGAGTCAACGGCTACTGTAGCTAACGTCACATGGCTTATTCAGTGTGGGGTAGTGTGTGTTGAAGCCATGCGTTTGAGCTGGACCGCTCCAACTCCTTATCCGATCAGTAACTTTCTGTTGCTGCTGTTACACAGGTTAGACCCAGTGCTGGCACGGTACACCAGCCCGTTGCAAACCTGTTGCGGGCCGCTGTCCCCCGGTGAAGCTGTAGTTGTCCCACTGTATTACAAAATGGCATGCAGTCAATGGAAAATGTTGCGTATTCCGCATTTATCCGATCACTGATCACAAACCACATTAAGAGTATATAAAATATATTTTGTTTCAATTAAACTGCCCAACAAATTTTTCTTTAATAATTTTATAACTGTAACGCCTCTGTGCCAAGAACGCTTTTCAGCTCAAACTCAAGTCCGTAAGCACGGGGTACAAGCTGGAGAAATCTTGTTTTGTAGGCAAGCGAAAGGAATTCAGGGATCAGGCAGTGGATGTCCAAACAGGGTGTGGAGGTGCCCAGGTAGAGTGGACCAAGCTATCAGCAGGCTGAAGCATAAGGAGGTCATGGTAAGAGTGGGAAGAACCAGTCAAATTCTGGTCGAAAGGAGAGGCCCAGAACTTGTTGGACTTTTTCACGACTTTGTTCTCAGGCCCGCGCCCGCGGGTATTTGTCTGACTTTTGCCCGACCTTCTGCCGCGGCCGGCGGCCTGCGCCCTGCGCCCGCGGGTATTTGTTAGACTTTTTCCCGACTTTATCCCCCCGCCAGCGACCTGCGGCCACGGGTATTCATCGGACTTTTTCCCGACTTCTCTCTCCATCCAGTGGCCCGCACCCGGGGGTATTTGTTGGACTTTTTCCAAACTTTTTTGTCCGGCCCACACCTGCGGGTAGGTGTCGGACTTTTTACCGACCTTATGCCGCGACCGGCGGCCAGTATCGGCGGGTATTTGTCTTACTTTTTACCGACCTGGTGCTGCGACCGGCGGCCCGGGACCATGGGTATTTGTTGGACTTTTTCACGAAGGAATTCCGCAGCCCAAGGCCATCGACCGTGGGTATTTGATGGACTTTTTCACTACTTTTTCCTCTGGCTGGCGCCTATGGGAATTTGTCGGGATGTGATCAAAAATCATGAAAAAACATCATAGTATAGCATGTCGTCCAAAATCATGAAAAAACGTCATAGTATAGCATGTCGTCCAAGATCATGAGAAAAAGTCATAGTATAGCATGTCGTCCAAGATCATGAGAAAAAGTCATAGTATAGCATGTCGTCCAAGATCATGAAAGAATGTCATAGTATAACATGTCGTCCAAAATCATGAAAAAACGTCATAGTATAGCATGTCGTCCAAAATAATGAAAAAACGTCATAGTATAGCATGTCGTCCAAAATCATGAAAAAAAGTCAGAGTATAGCATGTCGTCCAAGATCACGAAAAAACGTCATAGTGTAGCATGTCATCCAAAATAATGAAAAAACGTCATAGCATAGCATGTCTGTAGATGTGCATGAATGAGGAGGACTGCAGACGGTCACGGTGTAACACCCGTTAGCTTTATTAGCCACCAACAACACCCTAACCGCCATGTACAACTGACGTTACGTGCCCCAGCATTCCCTGCGCCCCCTGGCGTCATCACGCTGTAGCAGTAACCATGGAAACTGTCAACACAGTCTACATCCCCCTTCTTAAGTTATATGTCAATGAAGCACATAACATAACATAACAAGGACTTGCATGTTACGAAACCCCAAACATCTGTGGAATGAACATGTGGGTTATGCATAACGTGTAAATGCAGAACATGTAACATATATCTCCAACATATAATCCCTTCCCCCTTTTTTTTTTTTTTGTTTTTTTGTTTTTTTAGACGGAATGTCCAACAGTCCACACAGCCACAGCAGGCTGCAACATGAGGGGGTCAAAATGTCAGTGTGCCTGCACCTCACAGAGCTGGTCTGTGACAAAGTCCCTGTAGAGAGAGCTGGGTTTTGACGCCCTCCCAGAGCGAGTAACAGTCACAGGCCGCTGTCCCTGTGACGATTCTGATCCCACAGTGTCATGTTGTGGGCTTCGTGGATGTGCGATTGCAGCAACAGCAGGTGTGTCCCCTGGCGCAGAGTCAGAGACATAGGTCTCAGGTGTTTGGAGCAGGTGGCGTCTGTTCCTGACATATGTAGCATCTCCAGCCTTGACCTGGTAACTATTGGGTTGCGGTGCTGATCCTAGCACTGTTGCCAGCCTGTCATGTCCTCTCTGTGTCTGTATTCTCACTGTCTGCCCAGCTTGCAGTGGAGCCAGCGGCCTAGCTGACTTGTCGTAGTAGGCTTTGCCTCTCTGTCTCGCCTGTGTTAGGGCTGTTTGGACCTGCGTCTCCACTCTGGGTGAGTACATAGCTTTGGTCATGGGAATGAAAGCCCTGGTGCGCCGAGAAAGCAGGCATTGAGCTGGCGATGGCAGCCCGCCCCTGGGCATGTTACGTAGGCTGAGGAGAGCTGCATCTATGTCCGTTCCATCTCGTGCACATTTCTCCAGCAGGTGCTTTGCTGAGCGCACAGCCCTCTCAGCAAGCCCGTTGGACTGGGGGTAGAGGGGACTGCTGGTGACATGACAGAAGTCCCACTTGCGAGCAAATTCCTGGAACTCCCTACTTGTGAAGTAAGCAGCATTGTCTGTCATGAGTTGCTGTGGCACTCCGTGAGTGGCAAAGTGGCGTTTAAGTTTGGCTATAAGTGTGGCACTTGTCGTGCCTGGGAGCCGGTCTATCTCAAACCAGCCAGAGTAAGAGTCAACAAGCACAAGATGCTCCTTTCCCTCCCACTCAAAAACATCTGCTGCAGTGAGGGACCAAGGTAGGTCAGGGATGTCATGTAGGTGAAGGGGCTCCTTAGGCTGGTGTGGCTTGAGGGCATTACAGGGGGCACACGCAGAAACTTCTCTTTCAATATCAGCGTAGATGGTCGGCCAGAACATTGTCTCCCTGGCCCTGCGCTTTGTGGCCTCAAGACCAGGGTGGCCCTGGTGCAGCTGTTGCAGGTAGTAACGCTGGAGGGAGCGTGGGATGATGAACCGCTGTCCACGGAGGAGTAAGCCATTGTCGGTTGTGAGTTCCTCTCTCATGGCGTAGAATGGCCTCAGGTCACGTGGCACCTCCCTAAATGCATCGGGCCAGCCTGCAGCAACGATCTCAGCGAGACGCCGGCACACAGGATCAGCCAACGTCTCACGCTTCAGTTCCACGACCCTGTGTGAGGAGAGGACGTCCACCACCATGACCTCGTATTCCTCCATTTCTCCAGCCTGGTCGGTGGAGGGCAGATGTGCGCGGGAGAGAGCATCAGCGACGTAGAGCTCCCTGCCCCTCTTATAGATGACGTCGAGGTTGTAACGCTGCAGGCGGAGCATCATCCTTTGGATGCGTGCAGAGGCTGTGTGAAGTGGCTTTTTTAGTATGGTAACGAGCGGCTGATGGTCAGTCTCGACAGTCACGGCTCGTCCATATATGTAGTGATGGAATTTTGTGCAAGCATAGACAAGGGCCAGGAGCTCTTTCTCAATCTGAGCATAGCGCGACTCAGTCTCTGTGAGGGCCCTGGAAGCGAAAGCCACCGGCCTGTCGTTTTGAAGGCAGACAGCACCCAGTCCGTGCTGTGAGGCGTCAGCTAACAGTACGACAGGTTGGTGCACATCAAAGTACCGCAGCACGGGGGGACCTGCAATGAGGTCTTTGAGTTTGGTGAATGCCGCTGTGTGGGGCTCCAGCCAGCACCAGTCTACATCCTGGCGTAACAGCTCGCGCAAGGGTGCCGTGGTCTTACTGTAGTCTGGTATGAATTTGGCCAAGTAGTTGGTCATGCCTAGGAACCTTTGGAGGCTGTGCTTGTCCTCCGGAGGGGGGATCAGGCGGACAGCAGCAGTCTTGGCAGGGTCGGGTTTAACACCCTGGTTGGTGAGCAGGTGACCGACATAAGCAACCTCCGTGACCCTGAAGCGGCACTTTTCAGGGTTCAGTCTGAGATTGACAGCCCGTATCCTGTCCATGACTTGGCGGAGACGTAGATCATGCTCCTCTCTCGAGCGGCCCCGCACCAAGATGTCATCAATCACAATTGCACACGGCTGTCCTTCGAAGAGCTGCTCCATGCACCTTTGGAAAACCTCACTCCCCGTGGTGATGCCATAGGGCATTCGTAGGAAAGCATAGCGGCCCACAGGAGTCATAAAGGTGGTGAGCTTTGAGGACTCTTTGCTGAGCGGCACCTGCCAGAAGCCGCACTTTGCATCCAGAATGCTGAACATTTTGGCATCAGGCATGTCGGCGATCACCTCTTCCACAGTTTTCAGCGGGTGGTGGGGTCTGAGGAGGGCTTTGTTGAGGTTGACGGGGTCAATGCATAGTCTCATGCTACCATCTCGTTTGCTCGCAGCCACCATGGCTGAGACCCATTCAGTGGGCTCCTGAACCGGCGTGATGACTCCCAGCTGGGTCATTCTATGCAGTTCTGCCACAATCCTGTCTTTCATGGCCAGTGGCACCCGTCTTGGAGCGCATATAGTGGGGTGCATGGTGTCATCCAGGCGCATGTGATACACCACAGGCAGCTTGCCAATGGTGCTGGTGTCAAATAGGTCCTTGTACTCTGTCAGCTCTGGCGCTGCCTGCTGGGCGACGGCATGCACCTCTGGTCCAAAAGTCACATAGCCGAGCCTGACACTGTCTCTGAGACCCAGTAGTGGCTTGACGTTTCTGTCCACAACTTGGAATCGCAGAAGTCCGCAACTAAAGTTCATGTCTGCCGCACCCAGAGTCTGGATTATGTGACCTCCGTAGGCTACAAGATTAGCTCTTTTGCTGAGAATGATGTGAGCAGTAGGATCAATGTGCTGTAGAAGAGCCCTGGATATGACGTTGCATTTGGCCCCAGTGTCAATCTTCACTGTCAGTTGTCTGCCAGTGTTGCATGCGGACAGCTCAGCAAACCTTTCATCTTGCTCATGCACATCCTCTGGCTTGTCTATGCTTTCACAGTAAAACATTTCTACAGTCTCACAGCGAAACACATCAGTTGGTTCTTGTGTTGGCTGTGTGTCAAGTTCACTCACGTGTGTGTATCTGCCCCTGCGTGCAGTGGGGGGCGGAGCCTGACCTGGCCTGCTGGCGGCAGACGGTTTGCCTGATCTGCAGCATCTTGAGAAGTGGTTCATTTTTCCACACGTGTTGCAGCGCTTGTTGAAAGCTGGACACCTGTTCCGGTCAGGTGCGTGTTGGCCACCGCAGTTTGTGCATGGGTTGAATTGCACTGTGCACACCTCTGCTTCCTTTTTTAGTTCTCTGTTGCCCTTCTCAGATTGTTCATGTAGCATGCAGATCTCAATAGCCGAATGTAGTGTCAGTTTCTTCTCCTTTAACAGCTGTGCACGGACAGTGTCACTGTGAATACCACAGACCAAACGGTCTCTAATCAGTTCATCATGTAGCGTCCCGAAGTCACATTTCTTGGCCATTACTCTTAATGTGGAAACATATGACTGGATTGACTCATGCTGTTTCTGGTCAGTTGTGTTGAATGCATGTCTGTCCATAATTACGTTCTTTACTGGCAGGCATAGTTCGTCAAATTTCTTTACCAGTACAGCAGGATCCTCACGATCTTCGTCGTCCGCAAAATCAAACGTGTCGACTTTATCCAGTGCCTCCGGACCGGCGAGGTTGAGAAGCGTGTAGGCTTTCACTTTCTTGCTAGCCGTTGTTAGCCCGGCGTTGCTATAGACGTGCCATTCCCGCTTGAACTTCTCCCAGTTGTGAGCGATATCCTCATTGAAGACGAGCGGCTCGATCCGGCGGAGTCCTTGCGCCATCTTAGGTTAGAGTCGGCTCCCTTCTGACACCATGTAGATGTGCATGAATGAGGAGGACTGCAGACGGTCACGGTGTAACACCCGTTAGCTTTATTAGCCACCAACAACACCCTAACCGCCATGTACAACTGACGTTACGTGCCCCAGCATTCCCTGCGCCCCCTGGCGTCATCACGCTGTAGCAGTAACCATGGAAACTGTCAACACAGTCTACAATGTCGTCCAAAATAATGAAAAAACGTCATAGTATAGCATGTCGTCCAAAATCATGAAAAAACGTCATAGTGTAGCATGTCGTCCAAAATCATGAAAAGACGTCATAGTATAGCATGTCGTCCAAAATCATGAAAAAAGTCATAGTATAGCATGTCGTCCAAAATCATGAAAAAACGTGATAGTGTAGCATGTCGACCAAAATCATGAAAAATGTCATAGGATAGCATGTAGTCCAAAATCATGAAAAATGTCATAGTATAGCATGTAGTCCAAAATCATGAAAAAAGTCATAGTATAGCATGTCGTCCAAAATCATGAAAAAACGTGATAGTGTAGCATGTCGTCCGAAATCATGAAAAATTGTCATAATATAGCATGTGGTCCATAATCAGGAAAAAATGTCATAGTGTAGCATGTCGTCCAAAGTCATGAAAAAAGTCATAGTATAGCACGTCGTGCAAAATCATGAAAAATTCATAGTATACCATGTCGTCCAAAATCATGAAAAAAAGTCATAGTATAGCATGTCGTCCAAAATCATGAAAAATTCATAGTATAGCATGTCGTCCAAAATCATGAAAAAAAGTCATAGTATAGCATGTCGTCCAAGTTCATGAAAAAACGTCATAGTATAGCATGTCGTCAAAAAACATTAAAAAAAAGTCATAGTATAGCATGTCGTCCAAAATCATGAGAAAAAGTCATAGTATAGCATGTCGTCAAAAATCATGAAAAAAAAGTCATAGTATAGCATGTCGTCCAAGATCATGAGAAAAAGTCATAGTATAGCATGTCGTCAAAAATCATGAAAAAATGTCATGGTATAGCATGTCGTCAAAAATCATGAAAAAAAAGTCATAGTATAGCATGTCGTCCAAGATCATGAGAAAAAGTCATAGTATAGCATGTCGTCAAAAATCATGAAAAAAAAGTCATAGTATAGCATGTCGTCCAAAATCATGAAAAAATGTCATGGTATAGCATGTCGTCCAAAATCATGAAAAAAAGTCATAGTATAGCATGTCGTCCAAAATCATGAAAAAATGTCATAGTATAGCATGTCGTCCAAAATCACGAAAAAAAGTCATAGTATAGCATGTCGTCCAAAATCATGAAAAAAAGTCATAGTATAGTATGTCGTCCAAAATCATGAAAAAAAGTCATAGTATAGCATGTCGTCCAAAATCATGAAAAAACGTCATAATAATGCATGTCTTCCAAAATCGCGAAAAAACATCATAGTATAGCATGTCGTCCAAAATCATGAAAAAAAGTCATAATATAGCATGTCGTCCAAGTTCATGAAAGAACATCATAGTATAGCATGTCGTCCAAAATCATGAAAAAACGTCATAGTATAGCATGTCGTCCAAAATCATGAAAAAAAGTCATAGATGTCGTCCAAAATCATGAAAAAACGTCATAGTATAGCATGTCGTCCAAAATCATGAAAAAACGTCATAGTATAGCATGTCGTCCAAAGTCATGAAAAAAGTCATAGTATAGCACGTCGTGCAAAATCATGAAAAATTCATAGTATACCATGTCGTCCAAAATCATGAAAAAAAGTCATAGTATAGCATGTCGTCAAAAATCATGAAAAAAAAGTCATAGTATAGCATGTCGTCCAAAATCATGAAAAATTCATAGTATAGCATGTCGTCCAAAATCATGAAAAAAAGTCATAGTATAGCATGTCGTCCAAGATCATGAGAAAAAGTCATAGTATAGCATGTCGTCAAAAATCATGAAAAAAAGTCATAGTATAGCATGTCGTCCAAAATCATGAAAAAACGTCATAATAATGCATGTCGTCCAAAATCGCGAAAAAACATCATAGTATAGCATGTCGTCCGAAATCATGAAAAAACGTCATAGTATAGCATGTCGTCCAAAATCATGATAAAAAGTCATAGATGTCGTCCAAAATCATGAAAAAACGTCATAGTATAGCATGTCGTCCAAAATCATGAAAAAATGTCATAGTATAGCATGTCGTCCAAAATCATGAAAAAAAAGTCATAGTATAGCATGTCGTCCAAAATCATGAAAAAAAAGTCATAGTATAGCATGTGGTCCAAAATCATGAAAAAATGTCATAGTATAGAATGTCGTCCAAAATCATGAAAAAAAGTCATAGTATAGCATGTCGTCCAAAATCATGAAAAAATGTCATAGTATAGAATGTCGTCCAAAATCATGAAAAAAAGTCATAGTATAGCATGTCGTCCAAAATCATGAAAAAAAAGTCATAGTATAGCATGTCGTCCAAAATCATGAAAAAAAAGTCATAGTATAGCATGTGGTCCAAGATCATGAAAAAAAGTCATAGTATAGCATGTCGTCCAAAATCATGAAAAAAAAGTCATAGTATAGCATGTCGTCCAAAATCATGAAAAAATGTCATAGTATAGCATGTCGTCCAAAATCATGAAAAAACGTCATAGTATAGCATGTCGTCCGAAATCATGAAAAAAAAGTCATAGTATAGCATGTCGTCCAAAATCATGAAAAAACGTCATAGTATAGCATGTCGTCCAAAATCATGAAAAAAAGTCATAGTATAGCATGTCGTCCAAAATCATTAAAAAAAAGTCATAGTATAGCATGTCGTCCAAAATCATGAAAAAATGTCATAGTATAGCATGTCGTCCAAAATCATGAAAAAAAGTCATAGTATAGCATGTCGTCCAAAATCATGAAAAAAAGTCATAGTATAGCATGTCGTCCGAAATCATGAAAAAACGTCATAGTATAGCATGTCGTCCAAAATCATGAAAAAAAAGTCATAGTATAGCATGTCGTCCAAAATCATGAAAAGACGTCATAGTATAGCATGTCGTCCAAAATCATGAAAAAAAACGTCATAGTATAGCATGTCGTCCAAAATCATGAAAAAAAGTCATAGTATAGCATGTCGTCCAAAATCATGAAAAGACGTCATAGTATAGCATGTCGTCCAAAATCACGAAAAAAAGTCATAGTATAGCATGTCGTCCAAAATCATGAAAAGAAGTCATAGTATAGCATGTCGTCCAAACTCATGAAAAAACGTCATAGTATAGCATGTCGTCCAAAATCACGAAAAAAGTCATAGTATAGCATGTCGTCCAAAATCACGAAAAAAAGTCATAGTACAGCATGTCGTCAAAATCATGAAAAAATGTCATAGTATAGCATGTCGTCCAAGATCATGAGAAAAATGTCATAGTATAGCATGTCGTCCAAAATCATGAAAAAAAGTCATAGTATAGCATGTCGTCCAAGATCATGAGAAAAAGTCATAGTATAGCATGTCGTCCAAGATCATGAGAAAAAGTCATAGTATAGCATGTCGTCCAAAATCATGAAAAAAAGTCATAGTATAGCATGTCGTCCAAACTCATGAAAAAAAGTCATAGTATAGCATGTCGTCCAAAATCATGAAAAAATGTCATAGTATAGCATGTCGTCCAAAATCATGAAAAAAAGTCATAGTATAGCATGTCGTCCAAACTCATGAAAAAAAGTCATAGTATAGCATGTCGTCCAAAATCACGAAAAAACGTCATAGTATAGCATGTCGTCCAAAATCACGAAAAAAAGTCATAGTATAGCATGTCGTCCAAAATCATGAGAAAAAGTCATAGTATAGCATGTCGTCCTAAATCACGAAAAAAAGTCATAGTATAGCATGTCGTCCAAAATCATGAGAAAAAGTCATAGTATAGCATGTCGTCCGAAATCATGAAAAAACGTCATAGTATAGCATGTCGTCCAAACTCATGAAAAAAAGTCAGAGTATAGCATGTAGTCCGAAATCATGAAAAAAAAGTCATAGTATAGCATGTCGTCCAAACTCATGAAAAAAAGTCATAGTATAGCATGTCGTCCAAAATCATGAAAAAAAAGTCATAGTATAGCATGTCGTCCAAAATCATGAAAAGACGTCATAGTATAGCATGTCGTCCAAACTCACGAAAAAACGTCATAGTGTAGCATGTCGTCCAAAATCACGAAAAAAAGTCATAGTATAGCATGTCGTCCAAACTCATGAAAAAAATTCATAGTATAGTATGTCGTCCAAAATCATGAAAAAATGTCATAGTATAGCATGTCGTCCAAAATCATGAAAAATTGTCATAATATAGCATGTGGTCCATAATCAGGAAAAAATGTCATAGTGTAGCATGTCGACCAAAGTCATGAAAAAAGTCATAGTATAGCACGTCGTGCAAAATCATGAAAAATTCATAGTATAGCATGTCGTCAAAATACATTAAAAAAAAGTCATAGTATAGCATGTCGTCCAAAATCATGAAAAAAAGTCATAGTATAGCATGTCGTCCAAGATCATGAGAAAAAGTCATAGTATAGCATGTCGTCAAAAAACATTAAAAAAAAGTCATAGTATAGCATGTCGTCCAAAATCATGAAAAAACGTCATAGTATAGCATGTCGTCCAAAATCATGAAAAAAAGTCATAGTATAGCATGTCGTCCAAAATCATGAAAAAAAAGTCATAGTATAGCATGTCGTCCAAAATCATGAAAAAATGTCATAGTATAGCATGTCGTCCAAAATCATGAAAAAAAAGTCATAGTATAGCATGTCGTCCAAAATCATGAAAAAAAAGTCATAGTATAGCATGTCGTCCAAAATCATGAAAAAATGTCATAGTATAGCATGTCGTCCAAAATCATGAAAAAAATTCATAGTATAGCATGTCGTCCAAAATCATGAAAAAAAAGTCATAGTATAGCATGTCGTCCGAATTCATGAAAAGACGTCATAGTATAGCATGTCGTCCAAAATCATGAAAAAAAAGTCATAGTATAGCATGTCGTCCAAAATCATGAAAAGACGTCATAGTATAGCATGTCGTCCAAAATCATGAAAAAAAAGTCATAGTATAGCATGTCGTCCAAAATCATGAAAAGACGTCATAGTATAGCATGTCGTCCAAACTCACGAAAAAACGTCATAGTATAGCATGTCGTCCAAAATCACGAAAAAAGTCATAGTGTAGTATGTCGTCCAAAATCACGAAAAAAAGTCATAGTACAGCATGTCGTAAAAAATCATGAAAAAATGTCATAGTATAGCATGTCGTCCAAAATCATGAAAAAATGTCATAGTATAGCATGTCGTCCAAAATCATGAAAAAAAGTCATAGTATAGCATGTCGTCCAAGATCATGAGAAAAAGTCATAGTATAGCATGTCGTCCAAGATCATGAGAAAAAGTCATAGTATAGCATGTCGTCCAAAATCATGAAAAAAAGTCATAGTATAGCATGTCGTCCAAGATCATGAGAAAAAGTCATAGTATAGCATGTCGTCCAAAATCATGAAAAAATGTCATAGTATAGCATGTCGTCCAAGATCATAAGAAAAAGTCATAGTATAGCATGTCGTCCAAACTCATGAAAAATAGTCATAGTATAGCATGTCGTCCAAAATCACGAAAAAACGTCATAGTATAGCATGTCGTCCAAAATCACGAAAAAAAGTCATAGTATAGCATGTCGTCCTAAATCATGAAAAAAAGTCATAGTACAGCATGTCGTCCTAAATCACGAAAAAAAGTCATAGTATAGCATGTCGTCCAAAATCATGAGAAAAAGTCGTAGTATAGCATGTCGTCCGAAATCATGAGAAAAAGTCGTAGTATAGCATGTCGTCCAAAATCATGAAAAAACGTCATAATAATGCATGTCGTCCAAAATCGCGAAAAAACATCATAGTATAGCATGTCGTCCAAAATCATGAAAAAAAGTCATAATATAGCATGTCGTCCAAGTTCATGAAAGAACATCATAGTATAGCATGTCGTCCAAACTCATGAAAAAAAGTCATAGTATAGCATGTCGTCCGAAATCATGAAAAAAAGTCATAGTATAGCATGTCGTCCAAAATCATGAAAAAACGTCATAATAATGCATGTCGTCCAAAATCGCGAAAAAACATCATAGTATAGCATGTCGTCCAAAATCATGAAAAAAAGTCATAATATAGCATGTCGTCCAAGTTCATGAAAGAACATCATAGTATAGCATGTCGTCCGAAATCATGAAAAAACGTCATAGTATAGCATGTCGTCCAAAATCACGAAACAACGTCATAGTGTAGCATGTCGTCCAAAATCATGAAAAAATGTTAAAGTATAGCATGTCGTCCGAAATCACGAAAAATAGTCATAGTATAGCAAGTCGTCCAAAATCATCAAAAAACGTCATAGTGTAGCATGTCGTCCAAAATCATGAAAAAGAGTCATAGTATAGCATGTCTTCCAAAATAATGAAAAAACGTCATAGTATAGCATGTCGTCCAAAATCATGAAAAAAAGTCATAATATAGCATGTCGTCCAAGTTCATGAAAGAACATCATAGTATAGCATGTCGTCCAAACTCATGAAAAAAAGTCATAGTATAGCATGTCGTCCGAAATCATGAAAAAAAGTCATAGTATAGCATGTCGTCCAAAATCATGAAAAAACGTCATAATAATGCATGTCGTCCACAATCGCGAAAAAACATCATAGTATAGCATGTCGTCCAAAATCATGAAAAAAAGTCATAATATAGCATGTCGTCCAAGTTCATGAAAGAACATCATAGTATAGCATGTCGTCCGAAATCATGAAAAAACGTCATAGTATAGCATGTCGTCCAAAATCACGAAACAACGTCATAGTGTAGCATGTCGTCCAAAATCATGAAAAAATGTTAAAGTATAGCATGTCGTCCGAAATCACGAAAAATAGTCATAGTATAGCAAGTCGTCCAAAATCATCAAAAAACGTCATAGTGTAGCATGTCGTCCAAAATCATGAAAAAGAGTCATAGTATAGCATGTCGTCCAAAATCACGAAAAAAGCCATAGTATAGCATGTCGTCCAAAATCATGAAAAAAAAGTCATAGTATAGCATGTCGTCCAAAATCATGAAAAAAAAGTCATAGTATAGCATGTGGTCCAAAATCATGAAAAAAAGTCATAGTATAGAATGTCGTCCAAAATCATGAAAAAAAGTCATAGTATAGCATGTCGTCCAAAATCATGAAAAAAAAGTCATAGTATAGCATGTCGTCCAAAATCATGAAAAAAAAGTCATAGTATAGCATGTGGTCCAAGATCATGAAAAAAAGTCATAGTATAGCATGTCGTCCAAAATCATGAAAAAAAAGTCATAGTATAGCATGTCGTCCAAAATCATGAAAAAATGTCATAGTATAGCATGTCGTCCAAAATCATGAAAAAACGTCATAGTATAGCATGTCGTCCGAAATCATGAAAAAAAAGTCATAGTATAGCATGTCGTCCAAAATCATGAAAAAACGTCATAGTATAGCATGTCGTCCAAAATCATGAAAAAAAGTCATAGTATAGCATGTCGTCCAAAATCATGAAAAAAAAGTCATAGTATAGCATGTCGTCCAAAATCATGAAAAAATGTCATAGTATAGCATGTCGTCCAAAATCATGAAAAAAATTCATAGTATAGCATGTCGTCCAAAATCATGAAAAAAAAGTCATAGTATAGCATGTCGTCCGAATTCATGAAAAGACGTCATAGTATAGCATGTCGTCCAAAATCATGAAAAAAAAGTCATAGTATAGCATGTCGTCCAAAATCATGAAAAGACGTCATAGTATAGCATGTCGTCCAAAATCATGAAAAAAACGTCATAGTATAGCATGTCGTCCAAAATCATGAAAAAAAAGTCATAGTATAGCATGTCGTCCAAAATCATGAAAAAAAAGTCATAGTATAGCATGTCGTCCAAAATCATGAAAAGACGTCATAGTATAGCATGTCGTCCAAACTCACGAAAAAACGTCATAGTATAGCATGTCGTCCAAAATCACGAAAAAAGTCATAGTGTAGCATGTCGTCCAAAATCACGAAAAAAAGTCATAGTACAGCATGTCGTCAAAAATCATGAAAAAATGTCATAGTATAGCATGTCGTCCAAAATCATGAAAAAATGTCATAGTATAGCATGTCGTCCAAGATCATGAGAAAAAGTCATAGTATAGCATGTCGTCCAAGATCATGAGAAAAAGTCATAGTATAGCATGTCGTCCAAAATCATGAAAAAAAGTCATAGTATAGCATGTCGTCCAAGATCATGAGAAAAAGTCATAGTATAGCATGTCGTCCAAAATCATGAAAAAATGTCATAGTATAGCATGTCGTCCAAAATCATGACAAAAAGTCATAGTATAGCATGTCGTCCAAACTCATGAAAAATAGTCATAGTATAGCATGTCGTCCAAAATCACGAAAAAACGTCATAGTATAGCATGTCGTCCAAAATCACGAAAAAAAGTCATAGTATAGCATGTCGTCCAAAATCATGAGAAAAAGTCATAGTATAGCATGTCGTCCTAAATCATGAAAAAAAGTCATAGTACAGCATGTCGTCCAAAATCACGAAAAAAAGTCATAGTATAGCATGTCGTCCAAAATCATGAGAAAAAGTCATAGTATAGCATGTCGTCCTAAATCACGAAAAAAAGTCATAGTATAGCATGTCGTCCAAAATCATGAGAAAAAGTCATAGTATAGCATGTCGTCCGAAATCATGAAAAAACGTCATAGTATAGCATGTCGTCCAAACTCATGAAAAAAAGTCATAGTATAGCATGTCGTCCGAAATCATGAAAAAAAAGTCATAGTATAGCATGTCGTCCAAACTCATGAAAAAACGTCATAGTATAGCATGTCGTCCAAAATCATGAAAAAAAGTCATAGTATAGCATGTCGTCCAAAATCATGAGAAAAAGTCGTAGTATAGCATGTCGTCCGAAATCATGAAAAAACGTCATAGTATAGCATGTCGTCCAAACTCATGAAAAAAAGTCATAGTATAGCATGTCGTCCGAAATCATGAAAAAACGTCATAGTATAGCATGTCGTCCAAAATCATGAAAAAAAAGTCATAGTATAGCATGTCGTCCAAACTCATGAAAAAAAGTCATAGTATAGCATGTCGTCCAAAATCATGAAAAAAAGTCATAGTATAGCATGTCGTCCAAAATCATGAGAAAAAGTCGTAGTATAGCATGTCGTCCGAAATCATGAAAAAACGTCATAGTATAGCATGTCGTCCAAACTCATGAAAAAAAGTCATAGTATAGCATGTCGTCCGAAATCATGAAAAAAAGTCATAGTATAGCATGTCGTCCAAAATCATGAAAAAACGTCATAATAATGCATGTCGTCCAAAATCGCGAAAAAACATCATAGTATAGCATGTCGTCCAAAATCATGAAAAAAAGTCATAATATAGCATGTCGTCCAAGTTCATGAAAGAACATCATAGTATAGCATGTCGTCCAAACTCATGAAAAAAAGTCATAGTATAGCATGTCGTCCGAAATCATGAAAAAAAGTCATAGTATAGCATGTCGTCCAAAATCATGAAAAAACGTCATAATAATGCATGTCGTCCAAAATCGCGAAAAAACATCATAGTATAGCATGTCGTCCAAAATCATGAAAAAAAGTCATAATATAGCATGTCGTCCAAGTTCATGAAAGAACATCATAGTATAGCATGTCGTCCGAAATCATGAAAAAACGTCATAGTATAGCATGTCGTCCAAAATCATGAAAAATAATTCATAGGATAGCATGTCGTCCAAAATCACGAAACAACGTCATAGTGTAGCATGTCGTCCAAAATCATGAAAAAATGTTAAAGTATAGCATGTCGTCCGAAATCACGAAAAATAGTCATAGTATAGCAAGTCGTCCAAAATCATCAAAAAACGTCATAGTGTAGCATGTCGTCCAAAATCATGAAAAAGAGTCATAGTATAGCATGTCTTCCAAAATAATGAAAAAACGTCATAGTATAGCATGTCGTCCGAAATCATGAAAAAACGTCATAGTGTAGCATGTCGTCCCAAATCATGAAAAGACGTCATAGTATAGCATGTCCTCCAAAATCATGAAAAAAATTCACAGCATAGCATGTCGTCCAAAAACATTAAAAAACGTCATAGTCATAGTATAACATGTCGTCCAAAATCATGAAAAAACATCATAGTATAGCATGTCATCCAAGATCATGAAAAAAAGTCATGGTATAGGATGTCGTCCGAAATCATGAAAAAACGTCATAGTATAGCATGTCGTCCGAAATCATGAAAAAACGTCATAGTATAGCATGACGTCCAAAATCATGAAAAAAAGTCATAGTATAGCATGTCGTCCGAAATCATGAAAAAACGTCATAGTATAGCATGTCGTCCAAAATCATGAAAAAACGTCATAGTATAGCATGTCGTCCAAAATTAGGAAAAAATGTCATAGTATAGCATGTCGTCCAAAAACATTAAAAAACGTGATAGTATAGCATGTCGTCCAAAATCAGAAAAAAATGTCATAGTATAGCATGTCGTCCAAAATCATGAAAAAACGTCATAGTATAGCATGTCGTCCAAAATCAGAAAAAAATGTCATAGTATAGCATGTCGTCCGAAATCATGAAAAAATGTCATAGTATAGCATGTCGTCCAAAATCAGGAAAAAATGTTATATTATAGCATGTCGTCCGAAATCATGAAAAAATGTCATAGTATAGCAAGTCGTCAAAAATCATGAAAAAAAATTCATAGGATAGCATGTCGTCCAAAATCATGAAAAAATTCATAGTATAGCATGTTGTCCAAAATCACGAAACAACATCATATTGTAGCATGTCGTCCAAAATCATGAAAAAATGTTAAAGTATAGCATGTCGTCCGAAATCACGAAAAATAGTCATAGTGTAGCATGTCGTCCAAAATCATGAAAAAGAGTCATAGTATAGCATGTCTTCCAAGTTCATGAAAGAACATCATAGTATAGCATGTCGTCCAAACTCATGAAAAAAAGTCATAGTATAGCATGTCGTCCGAAATCATGAAAAAATGTCATAGTATAGCATGTCGTCCAAAATCATGAAAAAATGTCATAGTATAGCATGTCGTCCGAAACCATGAAAAAAAGTCATAGATGTCGTCCAAAATCATGAAAAAACGTCATAGTATAGCATGTCGTCCAAAAACATTAAAAAATGTCATAGTTTCGCATGTCGTCCAAAATCATGAAAAAAGCCATAGATGTCGTCGAAACTCATGAAAAAAAGTCATAGTATAGCATGTCGTCCAAACTCATGAAAAAAAGTCATAGTATAGCATGTCGTCCAAAATCATGAAAAAAAGTCATAGTATAGCATGTCGTCCAAAATCACGAAAAAACATCATAGTGTAGCATGTCGTCCAAAATCATGAAAAAACGTCATAGTATAGCTTGTCGTCCAAGTTCATGAAAGAACATCATAGTATAGCATGTCGTCCGAAATCATGAAAAAATGTCATAGTATAGCATGTCGTCCAAAATCACGAAAAAACATCATAGTGTAGCATGTCGTCCAAAATCATGAAAAAAAGTCATAGCATAGCATGTCGTCCAAAATCATGAAAAAACATCATAGTATAGCATGTCGTCCGAAATCATGAAAAAATGTCATAGTATAGCATGTCGTCCAAAATCATGAAAAAAAGTCATAGTATAACATGTCGTCCAAGTTCATGAAAGAATGTCATAGTATAGCATGTCGTCCAAGATCATGAGAAAAAAGTAATAGTATAGCATGTCGTCCAAAATCATGAAAAAACGTCATAGTATAGCATGTCATCCAAAATCGCAAAAAAACGTCATAGTATAGCATGTCGTCAAAAATCATGAAAAAAAAGTAATAGTATAGCATGTCGTCCAAAATCATGAAAAAACGTCATAGTATAGCATGTCGTCCAAAATCGCAAAAAAACGTCATAGTATAGCATGTCGTCCAAAATCATGAAAAAACATCATAGTATAGCATGTCGTCCGAAATCATGAAAAAAAGTCATAGTATAGCATGTTGTCCAAGTTCATGAAAGAATGTCATAGTATAGCATGTCGTCCAAGATCATGAGAAAAAGTCATAGTATAGCATGTCGTCAAAAATCATGAAAAAAAAGTCGTAGTATAGCATGTCGTCCAAAATCATGAAAAAATGTCATAGTAGAGCATGTCGTCCAAAATCACGAAAAAATGTCATAGTATAGCATGTCGTCCAAAATCACGAAAAAACGTCATAGTGTAGCATGTCGTCCAAAATCATGAAAAAATGTCATAGTATAGCATGTCGTCCAAGTTCATGAAAGAATGTCATAGTATAGAATGTTGTCCAAAATCATGAAAAAAAGTCATAGTATAGTATGTCGTCCAAAATCATGAAAAAAAAGTCATAGTATAGCATGTCGTCCAAAATCATGAAAAAATGTCATAGTATAGCATGTTGTCCAAACTCATGAAAAAAAGTCATAGTATAGCATGTCGTCCAAAATCATGAAAAAAAAGTCATAGTATAGTATGTCGTCCAAAATCATGAAAAAATGTCATAGTATAGCATGTCGTCCAAACTCATGAAAAAAAGTCATAGTATAGCATGTCGTCCAAAATCATGAAAAAAAAGTCATAGTATAGTATGTCGTCCAAAATCATGAAAAAAAGTCATAGTATAGTATGTCGTCCAAAATCATGAAAAAATGTCATAGTATAGCATGTCGTCCAAAATCATGAAAAAAAGTCATAGTATAGCATGTCGTCCAAAATCATGAAAAAAAAGTCATAGTATAGCATGTCGTCCAAAATCATGAAAAAATGTCATAGTATAGCATGTCGTCCAAACTCATGAAAAAAAGTCATAGTATAGCATGTCGTCCAAAATCATGAAAAAAAAGTCATAGTATAGCATGTCGTCCAAAATCATGAAAAGACGTCATAGTGTAGCATGTCGTCCAAAATCATGAAAAAAAAGTCATAGTATAGCATGTCGTCCAAAATCATGAAAAAAAAGTCATAGTATAGCATGTCGTCCAAAATCATGAAAAAACGTCATAGTATAGCATGTCGTCCAAGTTCATGAAAGAATGTCATAGTATAGAATGTTGTCCAAAATCATGAAAAAAAGTCATAGTATAGCATGTCGTCCAAAATCATGAAAAAACGTCATAGTATAGCATGTCGTCCAAAATCACGAAAAAAGTCATAGTGTAGCATGTCGTCCAAAATCACGAAAAAAAGTCATAGTACAGCATGTCGTAAAAAATCATGAAAAAATGTCATAGTATAGCATGTCGTCCAAAATCATGAAAAAATGTCATAGTATAGCATGTCGTCCAAAATCATGAAAAAAAGTCATAGTATAGCATGTCGTCCAAGATCATGAGAAAAAGTCATAGTATAGCATGTCGTCCAAGATCATGAGAAAAAGTCATAGTATAGCATGTCGTCCAAAATCATGAAAAAAAGTCATAGTATAGCATGTCGTCCAAGATCATGAGAAAAAGTCATAGTATAGCATGTCGTCCAAAATCATGAAAAAATGTCATAGTATAGCATGTCGTCCAAGATCATAAGAAAAAGTCATAGTATAGCATGTCGTCCAAACTCATGAAAAATAGTCATAGTATAGCATGTCGTCCAAAATCACGAAAAAACGTCATAGTATAGCATGTCGTCCAAAATCACGAAAAAAAGTCATAGTATAGCATGTCGTCCTAAATCATGAAAAAAAGTCATAGTACAGCATGTCGTCCTAAATCACGAAAAAAAGTCATAGTATAGCATGTCGTCCAAAATCATGAGAAAAAGTCGTAGTATAGCATGTCGTCCGAAATCATGAAAAAACGTCATAGTATAGCATGTCGTCCAAACTCATGAAAAAAAGTCATAGTATAGCATGTCGTCCGAAATCATGAAAAAAAGTCATAGTATAGCATGTCGTCCAAAATCATGAAAAAACGTCATAATAATGCATGTCGTCCAAAATCGCGAAAAAACATCATAGTATAGCATGTCGTCCAAAATCATGAAAAAAAGTCATAATATAGCATGTCGTCCAAGTTCATGAAAGAACATCATAGTATAGCATGTCGTCCAAACTCATGAAAAAAAGTCATAGTATAGCATGTCGTCCGAAATCATGAAAAAAAGTCATAGTATAGCATGTCGTCCAAAATCATGAAAAAACGTCATAATAATGCATGTCGTCCAAAATCGCGAAAAAACATCATAGTATAGCATGTCGTCCAAAATCATGAAAAAAAGTCATAATATAGCATGTCGTCCAAGTTCATGAAAGAACATCATAGTATAGCATGTCGTCCGAAATCATGAAAAAACGTCATAGTATAGCATGTCGTCCAAAATCATGAAAAATAATTCATAGGATAACATGTCGTCCAAAATCACGAAACAACGTCATAGTGTAGCATGTCGTCCAAAATCATGAAAAAATGTTAAAGTATAGCATGTCGTCCGAAATCACGAAAAATAGTCATAGTATAGCAAGTCGTCCAAAATCATCAAAAAACGTCATAGTGTAGCATGTCGTCCAAAATCATGAAAAAGAGTCATAGTATAGCATGTCTTCCAAAATAATGAAAAAACGTCATAGTATAGCATGTCGTCCGAAATCATGAAAAAACGTCATAGTGTAGCATGTCGTCCCAAATCATGAAAAGACGTCATAGTATAGCATGTCCTCCAAAATCATGAAAAAAATTCACAGCATAGCATGTCGTCCAAAAACATTAAAAAACGTCATAGTCATAGTATAACATGTCGTCCAAAATCATGAAAAAACATCATAGTATAGCATGTCATCCAAGATCATGAAAAAAAGTCATGGTATAGGATGTCGTCCGAAATCATGAAAAAACGTCATAGTATAGCATGACGTCCAAAATCATGAAAAAAAGTCATAGTATAGCATGTCGTCCGAAATCATGAAAAAACGTCATAGTATAGCATGTCGTCCAAAATCATGAAAAAAGCCATAGTATAGCATGTCGTCCAAAATCATGAAAAAACGTCATAGTATAGCATGTCGTCCAAAATTAGGAAAAAATGTCATAGTATAGCATGTCGTCCAAAAACATTAAAAAACGTGATAGTATAGCATGTCGTCCAAAATCAGAAAAAAATGTCATAGTATAGCATGTCGTCCGAAATCATGAAAAAATGTCATAGTATAGCATGTCGTCCAAAATCAGGAAAAAATGTTATATTATAGCATGTCGTCCGAAATCATGAAAAAATGTCATAGTATAGCAAGTCGTCAAAAATCATGAAAAAAAATTCATAGGATAGCATGTCGTCCAAAATCATGAAAAAATTCATAGTATAGCATGTTGTCCAAAATCACGAAACAACATCATATTGTAGCATGTCGTCCAAAATCATGAAAAAATGTTAAAGTATAGCATGTCGTCCGAAATCACGAAAAATAGTCATAGTGTAGCATGTCGTCCAAAATCATGAAAAAGAGTCATAGTATAGCATGTCTTCCAAGTTCATGAAAGAACATCATAGTATAGCATGTCGTCCAAACTCATGAAAAAAAGTCATAGTATAGCATGTCGTCCGAAATCATGAAAAAATGTCATAGTATAGCATGTCGTCCAAAATCATGAAAAAATGTCATAGTATAGCATGTCGTCCAAAATCATGAAAAAAAGTCATAGTATAGCATGTCGTCCAAAATCACGAAAAAACATCATAGTATAGCATGTCGTCCGAAACCATGAAAAAAAGTCATAGATGTCGTCCAAAATCATGAAAAAACGTCATAGTATAGCATGTCGTCCAAAAACATTAAAAAATGTCATAGTTTCGCATGTCGTCCAAAATCATGAAAAAAGCCATAGATGTCGTCGAAACTCATGAAAAAAAGTCATAGTATAGCATGTCGTCCAAACTCATGAAAAAAAGTCATAGTATAGCATGTCGTCCAAAATCATGAAAAAAAGTCATAGTATAGCATGTCGTCCAAAATCACGAAAAAACATCATAGTGTAGCATGTCGTCCAAAATCATGAAAAAACGTCATAGTATAGCATGTCGTCCAAGTTCATGAAAGAACATCATAGTATAGCATGTCGTCCGAAATCATGAAAAAATGTCATAGTATAGCATGTCGTCCAAAATCACGAAAAAACATCATAGTGTAGCATGTCGTCCAAAATCATGAAAAAAAGTCATAGCATAGCATGTCGTCCAAAATCATGAAAAAACATCATAGTATAGCATGTCGTCCGAAATCATGAAAAAATGTCATAGTATAGCATGTCGTCCAAAATCATGAAAAAAAGTCATAGTATAACATGTCGTCCAAGTTCATGAAAGAATGTCATAGTATAGCATGTCGTCCAAGATCATGAGAAAAAAGTAATAGTATAGCATGTCGTCCAAAATCATGAAAAAACGTCATAGTATAGCATGTCATCCAAAATCGCAAAAAAACGTCATAGTATAGCATGTCGTCAAAAATCATGAAAAAAAAGTAATAGTATAGCATGTCGTCCAAAATCATGAAAAAACGTCATAGTATAGCATGTCGTCCAAAATCGCAAAAAAACGTCATAGTATAGCATGTCGTCCAAAATCATGAAAAAACATCATAGTATAGCATGTCGTCCGAAATCATGAAAAAAAGTCATAGTATAGCATGTTGTCCAAGTTCATGAAAGAATGTCATAGTATAGCATGTCGTCCAAGATCATGAGAAAAAGTCATAGTATAGCATGTCGTCCAAAATCATGAAAAAATGTCATAGTAGAGCATGTCGTCCAAAATCACGAAAAAATGTCATAGTATAGCATGTCGTCCAAAATCACGAAAAAACGTCATAGTGTAGCATGTCGTCCAAAATCATGAAAAAATGTCATAGTATAGCATGTCGTCCAAGTTCATGAAAGAATGTCATAGTATAGCATGTCGTCCAAAATCATGAAAAAAAGTCATAGTATAGTATGTCGTCCAAAATCATGAAAAAAAAGTCATAGTATAGCATGTCGTCCAAAATCATGAAAAAATGTCATAGTATAGCATGTCGTCCAAACTCATGAAAAAAAGTCATAGTATAGCATGTCGTCCAAAATCATGAAAAAAAGTCATAGTATAGCATGTCGTCCAAAATCATGAAAAAAAGTCATAGTATAGCATGTCGTCCAAGATCATGAGAAAAAGTCATAGTATAGCATGTCGTCCAAAATCATGAAAAAATGTCATAGTATAGCATGTCGTCCAAGATCATAAGAAAAAGTCATAGTATAGCATGTCGTCCAAACTCATGAAAAATAGTCATAGTATAGCATGTCGTCCAAAATCACGAAAAAACGTCATAGTATAGCATGTCGTCCAAAATCACGAAAAAAAGTCATAGTATAGCATGTCGTCCTAAATCATGAAAAAAAGTCATAGTACAGCATGTCGTCCTAAATCACGAAAAAAAGTCATAGTATAGAATGTCGTCCAAAATCATGAGAAAAAGTCGTAGTATAGCATGTCGTCCGAAATCATGAAAAAACGTCATAGTATAGCATGTCGTCCAAACTCATGAAAAAAAGTCATAGTATAGCATGTCGTCCGAAATCATGAAAAAAAGTCATAGTATAGCATGTCGTCCAAAATCATGAAAAAACGTCATAATAATGCATGTCGTCCAAAATCGCGAAAAAACATCATAGTATAGCATGTCGTCCAAAATCATGAAAAAAAGTCATAATATAGCATGTCGTCCAAGTTCATGAAAGAACATCATAGTATAGCATGTCGTCCAAACTCATGAAAAAAAGTCATAGTATAGCATGTCGTCCGAAATCATGAAAAAAAGTCATAGTATAGCATGTCGTCCAAAATCATGAAAAAACGTCATAATAATGCATGTCGTCCAAAATCGCGAAAAAACATCATAGTATAGCATGTCGTCCAAAATCATGAAAAAAAGTCATAATATAGCATGTCGTCCAAGTTCATGAAAGAACATCATAGTATAGCATGTCGTCCGAAATCATGAAAAAACGTCATAGTATAGCATGTCGTCCAAAATCATGAAAAATAATTCATAGGATAGCATGTCGTCCAAAATCACGAAACAACGTCATAGTGTAGCATGTCGTCCAAAATCATGAAAAAATGTTAAAGTATAGCATGTCGTCCGAAATCACGAAAAATAGTCATAGTATAGCAAGTCGTCCAAAATCATCAAAAAACGTCATAGTGTAGCATGTCGTCCAAAATCATGAAAAAGAGTCATAGTATAGCATGTCTTCCAAAATAATGAAAAAACGTCATAGTATAGCATGTCGTCCAAAATCATGAAAAAAAAGTCATAGTATAGCATGTCGTCCAAAATCATGAAAAAAAAGTCATAGTATAGCATGTGGTCCAAAATCATGAAAAAATGTCATAGTATAGAATGTCGTCCAAAATCATGAAAAAAAGTCATAGTATAGCATGTCGTCCAAAATCATGAAAAAATGTCATAGTATAGAATGTCGTCCAAAATCATGAAAAAATGTCATAGTATAGAATGTCGTCCAAAATCATGAAAAAAAGTCATAGTATAGCATGTCGTCCAAAATCATGAAAAAAAAGTCATAGTATAGCATGTCGTCCAAAATCATGAAAAAAAGTCATAGTATAGCATGTCGTCCAAGATCATGAAAAAAAGTCATAGTATAGCATGTCGTCCAAAATCATGAAAAAATGTCATAGTATAGCATGTCGTCCAAAATCATGAAAAAAAGTCATAGTATAGCATGTCGTCCAAAATCATGAAAAAAAAGTCATAGTATAGTATGTCGTCCAAAATCATGAAAAAAAGTCATAGTATAGCATGTCGTCCAAGATCATGAGAAAAAGTCATAGTATAGCATGTCGTCCAAAATCATGAAAAAATGTCATAGTATAGCATGTCGTCCAAGATCATAAGAAAAAGTCATAGTATAGCATGTCGTCCAAAACTCATGAAAAAATAGTCATAGTATAGCATGTCGTCCAAAATCACGAAAAAACCTCATCGTATAGCATGTCGTCCAAAATCACGAAAAAAAAGTCATAGTATAGCATGTCGTCCTAAATCATGAAAAAAAGTCATAGTACAGCATGTCGTCCTAAATCACGAAAAAAAGTCATAGTATAGCATGTCGTCCAAAATCATGAGAAAAAGTCGTAGTATAGCATGTCGTCCGAAATCATGAAAAAACGTCATAGTATAGCATGTCGTCCAAACTCATGAAAAAAAGTCATAGTATAGCATGTCGTCCGAAATCATGAAAAAAAGTCATAGTATAGCATGTCGTCCAAAATCATGAAAAAACGTCATAATAATGCATGTCGTCCAAAATCGCGAAAAAACATCATAGTATAGCATGTCGTCCAAAATCATGAAAAAAAGTCATAATATAGCATGTCGTCCAAGTTCATGAAAGAACATCATAGTATAGCATGTCGTCCAAACTCATGAAAAAAAGTCATAGTATAGCATGTCGTCCGAAATCATGAAAAAAAGTCATAGTATAGCATGTCGTCCAAATCATGAAAAAACGTCATAATAATGCATGTCGTCCAAAATCGCGAAAAAACATCATAGTATAGGCATGTCGTCCAAAATCATGAAAAAAAGTCATAATATAGCATGTCGTCCAAGTTCATGAAAGAACATCATAGTATAGCATGTCGTCCCGAAATCATGAAAAAACGTCATAGTATAGCATGTCGTCCAAAATCATGAAAAATAATTCATAGGATAGCATGTCGTCCAAATCACGAAACAACGTCATAGTGTAGCATGTCGTCCAAAATCATGAAAAAATGTTAAAGTATAGCATGTCCGTCCGAAATCACGAAAAATAGTCATAGTATAGCAAGGTCGTCCAAAATCATCAAAAAAACGTCATAGTTGTAGCATGTCGTCCAAAATCATGAAAAAAGAGTCATAGTGTAGCATGTCGTCCAAATCATGAAAAAAGTCATAGTATAGCATGTCGTCAAAATCATGAAAAAAAAGTCATTGTATAGCATGTCGTCCAAAATCATGAAAAAACAGTCATAGTATAGCATGTCGTCCAAATCATGAAAAAAAAGGTCATAGTATTGCATGTCGTCCAAAATCATGAAAAAAATGTCATAGTATAGCATGTCGTCCAAAATCATGAAAAAAAGTCATAGTATAGGGCATGTCGTCCAAAATCATGAAAAAAAGTCATAGTATAGCATGTCCGTCCAAAATCATGAAAAAAAGTCATAGTATAAGCATGTCGTCCAGAAATCAAGAAAAAAAGTCAGTAGTATAGCATGTCTCCAAGATCATGAAAAAAACGTCATAGTATAGCATGTCGTTCCAAGATCATAAAAAAAATCATAGTATAGCATGTTCGTCCAAAATCATGAAAAAAAGTCATAGTATAGCATGTCGTCCAAAATCATGAAAAAACGTCATAGTATAGCATGTCGTCCAAAATCATGAAAAAAAAGTCATAGTATAGCATGTCGTCCGAAATCATGAAAAAAAAGTCATAGTATAGCATGTCGTCCAGAAATCATGAAAAAAAGTCATAGTATAGCATGTCGTCCAAAATCATGAAAAAAAAGTCATAGTATAGCATGTCGTCCAAAATCATGAAAAAAAGTCATAGTATAGCATGTCGTCCAAAATCATGAAAAAAAGTCATAGTATAGCATGTCGTCCAAAATCATGAAAAAAAGTCATAGTATAGCATGTCGTCCAAAATCATGAAAAAAAAGTCATAGTATAGCATGTCGTCCAAAATCATGAAAGAAAAAGTCATAGTATAGCATGTCGTCCAAAATCATGAAAAAAAAGTCATAGTATAGCATGTCGTCAAAATCATGAAAAAAAGTCATAGTATAGCATGTCGTCCAAAATCATGTAAAAAAAGTCATAGTATAGCATGTCGTCCAAAATCAGTGAAAAGAAGTCATAAGTATAGCATGTCGTCCTAAATCATGAAAAAAAGTCATAGTATAGCATGTCGTCCAAATCATGGAAAAAAAAGTCAAGTAATAGCATGTCGTCCAAAATCATGAAAAAACGTCATAGTATAGCATTCGTCCAAAATCATGAAAAAAAAGTCATAGTATAGCATGTCGTCCGAAATCATGAAAAAAAGTCATAGTAGGGATGTCGTCCAAATCATGAAAAAAAGTCATAGTATAGCATGTCGTCCAAAATCATCGAAAAAAAGTCATAGTATAGCATGTCGTTCAAATCATGAAAAAAAAGTCATAGTATAGCATGTCGTCCGAAATCATGAAAAAAAAGTCATAGTATAGCATGTCGTCCAAAATCATGAAAAAAGTCATAGTATAGCATGTCGTCCAAATCATGAAAAAAAAGTCATAGTATAGCATGTCGTCCAAAAATCATGAAAAAAAGTCATAGTATAATGCATGTCGTCCAAAATCATGAAAAAAAGTCATAGTATAGCATGTCGTCCAAAATCATGAAAAAATCATAGTATAGCATGTCGTCCAAAATCATGAAAAAAAGTCATAGTATAGCATGTCGTCCAAAATCATGAAAAAAAAGTCATAGTATAAGCATGTCGTCCAAAATCATGAAAAAAAGTCATAGTATAGCATGTCGTCCAAAATCATGAAAAAAAGTCATAGTATAGCATGTCGTCCAAAATCATGAAAAAAGTCATAGTATAGCATGTCGTCCAAAATCATGAAAAAACGTCATAGTATAAGCATGTCGTCCAAAATCATGAAAAAAAGTCATAGTATATGCATGTCGTCCAAAATCATGAAAAAATGTCATAGTATAGCATGTCGTCCAAAAATCAAAGAAAAAAAAGTCATAGTATAGCAATGTCGTTCCAAAATCATGAAAAAACGTCATAGTATAAAGCATGTCGTCCAAAATCATGAAAAAAAGTCATAGTATAGCATGTCGTCCAAAATCATGAAAAAAAAGTCATAGTATAGCCATGTCGTCCTAAAATCATGAAAAAAAGTCATAGTATAGCATCGTCCTAAAATCATGAAAAAAAAAGTCATAGTATAGCATGTCGTCCAAAATCATGAAAAAACGTCATAGTATAGCATGTCTCCAAAATCAATGAAAAAACGTCAAGTATAGCATGTCGTCCAAATCATGAAAAAAACATCATAGTATAGCATGTCGTCCAAAATCATGAAAAAAAGTCATAGTATAGCATGTCGTCCAAAATCATGAAAAAAAGTCATAAAGTATAGCATGTCGTCCCAAAATCATGAAAAAAAAAGTCATATAGTATAGCATGTCGTCCAAAATCATGAAAAATGTCATAGTTATAAAGCATGTCGTCCTAAATCATGAAAAAAAAAGGGGAGTCATAGTATAGCATGTCGTCCAAAATCTCATGAAAAAAAGTCCATAGTATAGCATGTCGTCCAAAATCATGAAAAAAAAAAAAAAGTCATAGTATAGCATGTCGTCCAAAATCATGAAAAAACGTCATAGTATAGCATGTCGTCCAAAAAACTCATGAAAAAAGTCATAGTATAGCATGTCCGTCCAAAATCATGAAAAAAAAGTCATAAGTATAGCATGTCGTCCAAAATCATGAAAAAAAAAACGTCATAGTATAGCATGTCGTCCAAATCATGAAAAAACGAACGTCATAGTATAGCATGTCGTCCAAAATCATGAAAAAAAGTCATAGTATAGCATGTCGTCAAAAAATCATGAAAAAAAGTCATAGTATAGCATGTCGTCCAAAATCAGAAAAAAAAGTTCATAAAGTATATAGCATGTCGTCCAAACATGAAAAAAAGTCCCATAGTATAGCATGTCGTCCAAAATCATGAAAAAAGTCATAGTATAGCATGTCGTCCAAAATCATGAAAAAAAAGTCATAGTATAGCAATGTCGTCCAAAATCATGAAAAAAAATGTCATAGTATAGCATGTCGTCCAAAATCATGAAAAAAACGTCATAGTATAGCATGTCGTCCAAAATCATGAAAAAAAAGTCATAGTATAGCATGTCGTCCAAAATCATGAAAAAAAACGTCATAGTATAGCATGTCGTCCAAAATCATGAAAAAAAAGTCATAGTATAGCATGTCGTCCAAAATCATGAAAAAAAACGTCATAGTATAGCATGTCGTCCAAAATCATGAAAAAAAAGTCATAGTATAGCATGTCGTCCAAAATCATGAAAAAACGTCATAGTATAGCATGTCGTCCAAAATCATGAAAAAAACGTCATAGTATAGCATGTCGTCCAAAATCATGAAAAAAAAGTCATAGTATAGCATGTCGTCCAAAATCATGAAAAAAATGTCATAGTATAGCATGTCGTCCAAAATCATGAAAAAAAGTCATAGTATAGCATGTCGTCCAAAATCATGAAAAAAAATGTCATAGTATAGCATGTCGTCCAAAATCATGAAAAAAAACGTCATAGTATAGCATGTCGTCCAAAATCATGAAAAAAGTCATAGTGTATAGCATGTCGTCCAAATCATGAAAAAAAAATGTCATAGTATAGCATGTCGTCCAAAATCATGAAAAAATGTCATAGTATAGCATGTCGTCCAAAATCATGAAAAAATGTCATAGTATAGCATGTCGTCCAAAATCATGAAAAAAAAGTCATAGTATAGCATGTCGTCCAAATCATGAAAAAAAAGTCATAGTATAGCATGTCGTCCAAAATCATGAAAAAAAGTCATAGTATAGCATGTCGTCCAAAATCATGAAAAAATGTCATAGTATAGCATGTCGTCCAAAATCATGAAAAAAGTCATAGTATAGCATGTCGTCCAAAATCATGAAAAAAAGTCATAGTATAGCATGTCGTCCAAAATCATGAAAAAAAGTCATAGTATAGCATGTCGTCCAAAATCATGAAAAAAAGTCATAGTATAGCATGTCGTCCAAAATCATGAAAAAAAGTCATAGTATAGCATGTCGTCCAAATCATGAAAAAAAAGTCATAGTATAGCATGTCGTCCAAAATCATGAAAAAAAAGTCATAGTATAGCATGTCGTCCAAAATCATGAAAAAACGTCATAGTATAGCATGTCGTCCAAAATCATGAAAAAAGTCATAGTATAGCATGTCGTCCAAAATCATGAAAAAAAAGTCATAGTATAGCATGTCGTCCAAAATCATGAAAAAAGTCATAGTATAGCATGTCGTCCAAAATCATGAAAAAAGTCATAGTATAGCATGTCGTCCAAAATCATGAAAAAAAAGTCATAGTATAGCATGTCGTCCAAAATCATGAAAAAAGTCATAGTATAGCATGTCGTCCAAAATCATGAAAAAAAAGTCATAGTATAGCATGTCGTCCAAAATCATGAAAAAAAGTCATAGTATAGCATGTCGTCCAAAATCATGAAAAAAACGTCATAGTATAGCATGTCGTCCAAAATCATGAAAAAAAAGTCATAGTATAGCATGTCGTCCAAAATCATGAAAAAAAGTCATAGTATAGCATGTCGTCCAAAATCATGAAAAAAGTCATAGTATAGCATGTCGTCCAAAATCATGAAAAAAACGTCATAGTATAGCATGTCGTCCAAAATCATGAAAAAAGTCATAGTATAGCATGTCGTCCAAAATCATGAAAAAAAAGTCATAGTATAGCATGTCGTCCAAAATCATGAAAAAAAGTCATAGTATAGCATGTCGTCCAAAATCATGAAAAAAAAGTCATAGTATAGCATGTCGTCCAAAATCATGAAAAAAACGTCATAGTATAGCATGTCGTCCAAAATCATGAAAAAAGTCATAGTATAGCATGTCGTCCAAAATCATGAAAAAAGTCATAGTATAGCATGTCGTCCAAAATCATGAAAAAAAGTCATAGTATAGCATGTCGTCCAAAATCATGAAAAAAAGTCATAGTATAGCATGTCGTCCAAAAATCATGAAAAAAAGTCATAGTATAGCATGTCGTCCAAAATCATGAAAAAAAGTCATAGTATAGCATGTCGTCCAAAATCATGAAAAAAGTCATAGTATAGCATGTCGTCCAAATCATGAAAAAAAAAGTCATAGTATAGCATGTCGTCCAAAATCATGAAAAAAAAGTCATAGTATAGCATGTCGTCCAAATCATGAAAAAAGTCATAGTATAGCATGTCGTCCAAAATCATGAAAAAAGTCATAGTATAGCATGTCGTCCAAAATCATGAAAAAAAGTCATAGTATAGCATGTCGTCCAAAATCATGAAAAAAAGTCATAGTATAGCATGTCGTCCAAAATCATGAAAAAACGTCATAGTATAGCATGTCGTCCAAAATCATGAAAAAAAGTCATAGTATAGCATGTCGTCCAAAATCATGAAAAAAAAAGTCATAGTATAGCATGTCGTCCAAAATCATGAAAAAAAGTCATAGTAAGCATGTCGTCCAAAATCATGAAAAAAAAGTCATAGTATAGCATGTCGTCCAAAATCATGAAAAAAAGTCATAGTATAGCATGTCGTCCAAAATCATGAAAAAAAGTCATAGTATAGCATGTCGTCCAAAATCATGAAAAAACGTCATAGTATAGCATGTCGTCCAAAATCATGAAAAAAAAGTCATAGTATAGCATGTCGTCCAAAATCATGAAAAAAAGTCATAGTATAGCATGTCGTCCAAAATCATGAAAAAAAGTCATAGTATAGCATGTCGTCCAAAATCATGAAAAAAAGTCATAGTATAGCATGTCGTCCAAAATCATGAAAAAAAGTCATAGTATAGCATGTCGTCCAAAATCATGAAAAAAAGTCATAGTATAGCATGTCGTCCAAAATCATGAAAAAACGTCATAGTATAGATGTCGTCCAAAATCATGAAAAAAAGTCATAGTATAGCATGTCGTCCAAAATCATGAAAAAAAAGTCATAGTATAGCATGTCGTCCAAAATCATGAAAAAAGTCATAGTATAGCATGTCGTCCAAAATCATGAAAAAAAAAGTCATAGTATAGCATGTCGTCCAAAATCATGAAAAAAAGTCATAGTATAGCATGTCGTCCAAAATCATGAAAAAATGTCATATAGTATAGCATGTCGTCCAAAATCATGAAAAAAAGTCATAGTATAGCATGTCGTCCAAAATCATGAAAAAAAAGTCATAGTATAGCATGTCGTCCAAAATCATGAAAAAAACGTCATAGTATGCATGTCGTCCAAAATCATGAAAAAACGTCATAGTATAGCATGTCGTCCAAAATCATGAAAAAAAGTCATAGTATAGCATGTCGTCCAAAATCATGAAAAAAAGTCATAGTATAGCATGTCGTCCAAATCATGAAAAAAAGTCATAGTATAGCATGTCGTCCAAAATCATGAAAAAAAATGTCATAGTATAGCATGTCGTCCAAAATCATGAAAAAGTCATAGTATAGCATGTCGTCCAAAATCATGAAAAAAACGTCATAGTATAGCATGTCGTCCAAAATCATGAAAAAACGTCATAGTATAGCATGTTCCAAAATCATGAAAAAAAGTCATAGTATAGCATGTCGTCCAAAATCATGAAAAAAGTCATAGTATAGCATGTCGTCCAAAATCATGAAAAAAAGTCATAGTATAGCATGTCGTCCAAAATCATGAAAAAACGTCATAGTATAGCATGTCGTCCAAAATCATGAAAAAACGTCATAGTATAGCATGTCGTCCAAAATCATGAAAAAAAGTCATAGTATAGCATGTCGTCCAAAAATCATGAAAAAAGTCATAGTATAGTATAGCATGTCGTCCAAAATCATGAAAAAATGTCATAGTATAGCATGTCGTCCAAATCATGAAAAAAGTCATAGTATAGCATGTCGTCCAAAATCATGAAAAAATGTCATAGTATAGCATGTCGTCCAAAAATCATGAAAAAACGTCATAGTATAGCATGTCGTCCAAAATCATGAAAAAAAGTCATAGTATAGCATGTCGTCCAAAATCATGAAAAAAAGTCATAGTATAGCATGTCGTCCAAAATCATGAAAAAAGTCATAGTATAGCATGTCGTCCAAAATCATGAAAAAAGTCATAGTATAGCATGTCGTCCAAAATCATCATGAAAAAAAGTCATAGTATAGCATGTCGTCCAAAAAATTGAAAAAAAACGTCATAGTATAGCATGTCGTCCAAAATCATGAAAAAAAGTCATAGTATAGCATGTCGTCCAAAATCATGAAAAAAGTCATAGTATAGCATGTCGTCCAAAATCATGAAAAAAAAGTCATAGTATAGCATGTCGTCCAAAATCATGAAAAAAAGTCATAGTATAGCATGTCGTCCAAAATCATGAAAAAAAGTCATAGTATAGCATGTCGTCCAAAAATCATGAAAAAAGTCATAGTATAGCATGTCGTCCAAAATCATGAAAAAAAAGTCATAGTATAGCATGTCGTCCAAAATCATGAAAAAAAGTCATAGTATAGCATGTCGTCCAAAATCATGAAAAAAGTCATAGTATAGCATGTCGTCCAAAATCATGAAAAAATGTCATCATAGTATAGCATGTCGTCCAAAATCATGAAAAAAGTCATAGTATAGCATGTCGTCCAAAATCATGAAAAAGTCATAGTATAGCATGTCGGTCCAAAATCATGAAAAAATGTCATAGTATAGCATGTCGTCCAAAATCATGAAAAAAAGTCATAGTATAGCATGTCGTCCAAAATCATGAAAAAAAAAGTCATAGTATAGCATGTCGTCCAAAATCATGAAAAAAATCATCATAGTATAGCATGTCGTCCAAAATCATGAAAAAAAGTCATAGTATAGCATGTCGTCCAAAATCATGAAAAAAAGTCATAGTAGCATGTCGTCCAAAATCATGAAAAAAAAGTCATAGTATAGCATGTCGTCCAAAATCATGAAAAAAGTCATAGTATAGCATGTCGTCCAAAAAAAAAAAGTCATAGTATAGCATGTCGTCCAAAATCATGAAAAAAAGTCATAGTATAGCATGTCGTCCACAAATCATGAAAAAAAGTCATAGTATAGCATGTCGTCCAAAATCATGAAAAAAAGTCATAGTATAGCATGTCGTCCAAAATCATGAAAAAAAGTCATAGTATAGCATGTCGTCCAAAATCATGAAAAAAAAGTCATAGTATAGCATGTCGTCCAAAATCATGAAAAAAGTCATAGTATAGCATGTCGTCCAAAATCATGAAAAAAAGTCATAGTATAGCATGTCGTCCAAAATCATGAAAAAAGTCATAGTATAGCATGTCGTCCAAAATCATGAAAAAAAAGTCATAGTATAGCATGTCGTCCAAAATCATGAAAAAAAGTCATAGTATAGCATGTCGTCCAAAATCATGAAAAAAAAGTCATAGTATAGCATGTCGTCCAAAATCATGAAAAAAGTCATAGTATAGCATGTCGTCCAAAATCATGAAAAAAGTCATAGTATAGCATGTCGTCCAAAATCATGAAAAAAGTCATAGTATAGCATGTCGTCCAAATCATGAAAAAAGTCATAGTATAGCATGTCGTCCAAAATCATGAAAAAAACGTCATAGTATAGCATGTCGTCCAAAAACATGAAAAAAACGTCATAGTATAGCATGTGTCGTCCAAAATCATGAAAAAAAGTCATAGATATAGCATGTCGTCCAAAATCATGAAAAAAGTCATAGTATAGCATGTCGTCCAAAATCATAAAAAAAACGTCATAGTATAGCATGTCGTCCAAAATCATGAAAAAAACGTCATAGTATAGCATGTCGTCCAAAATCATGAAAAAAAGTCATAGTATAGCATGATCGTCCAAAATCATGAAAAAAGTCATAGTATAGCATGTCGTCCAAAATCATGAAAAAAGTCATAGTATAGCATGTCGTCCAAAATCATGAAAAAAAGTCATAGTATAGCATGTCGTCCAAAATCATGAAAAAAGTCATAGTATAGCATGTCGTCCAAAATCATGAAAAAATGTCAAATAGTATAGCATGTCGTCCAAAATCATGAAAAAAGTCATAGTATAGCATGTCGTCCAAAAATCATGAAAAAAGTCATAGTATAGCATGTCGTCCAAAATCATGAAAAAAAAGTCATAGTATAGCATGTCGTCCAAAATCATGAAAAAAAGTCATAGTATAGCATGTCGTCCAAAATCAATGAAAAAAAGTCATAGTATAGCATGTCGTCCAAAATCATGAAAAAAATGTCATAGTATAGCATGTCGTCCAAAAAATCATGAAAAAAAGTCATAGTATAGCATGTCGTCCAAAAATCATGAAAAAAAGTCATAGTATAGCATGTCGTCCAAAATCATGAAAAAAATGTCATAGTATAGCATGTCGTCCAAAATCATGAAAAAAGTCATAGTATAGCATGTCGTCCAAAATCATGAAAAAAAGTCATAGTATGGCATGTCGTCCAAAATCATGAAAAAAAGTCATAGTATAGCATGTCGTCCAAAATCATGAAAAAAGTCATAGTATAGCATGTCGTCCAAAATCATGAAAAAAAGTCATAGTATAGCATGTCGTCCAAAATCATGAAAAAAAGTCATAGTATAGCATGTCGTCCAAAATCATGAAAAAAGTCATAGTATAGCATGTCGTCCAAAATCATGAAAAAAAAGTCATAGTATAGCATGTCGTCCAAAATCATGAAAAAAAAGTCATAGTATAGCATGTCGTCGTCCAAAATCATGAAAAAAAGTCATAGTATAGCATGTCGTCCAAAATCATGAAAAAAAAAGTCATAGTATAGCATGTCGTCCAAAATCATGAAAAAAGTCATAGTATAGCATGTCATCCAAAATCATGAAAAAAAGTCATAGTATAGCATGTCGTCCAAAATCATGAAAAAAGTCATAGTATAGCATGTCGTCCAAAATCATGAAAAAAGTCATAGTATAGCATGTCGTCCAAAATCATGAAAAAAAACGTCATAGTATAGCATGTCGTCCAAAATCATGAAAAAATGTCATAGTATAGCATGTCGTCCAAATCATGAAAAAAAGTCATAGTATAGCATGTCGTCCAAAATCATGAAAAAAAGTCATAGTATAGCATGTCGTCCAAAATCATGAAAAAAAGTCATAGTATAGCATGTCGTCCAAAATCATGAAAAAACGTCATATAGCATGTCGTCCAAAATCATGAAAAAAAAGTCATAGTATAGCATGTCGTCCAAAATCATGAAAAAAAGTCATAGTATAGCATGTCGTCCAAAATCATGAAAAAAAGTCATAGTATAGCATGTCGTCCAAAATCATGAAAAAAGTCATAGTATAGCATGTCGTCCAAAATCATGAAAAAACAGTCATAGTATAGCATGTCGTCCAAAATCATGAAAAAAAAGTCATAGTATAGCATGTCGTCCAAAATCATGAAAAAAGTCATAGTATAGCATGTCGTCCAAAATCATGAAAAAAGTCATAGTATAGCATGTCGTCCAAAATCATGAAAAAAAGTCATAGTATAGCATGTCGTCCAAAATCATGAAAAAAGTCATAGTATAGCATGTCGTCCAAAATCATGAAAAAACGTCATAGTATAGCATGTCGTCCAAAATCATGAAAAAAAAGTCATAGTATAGCATGTCGTCCAAAATCATGAAAAAAAAAGTCATAGTATAGCATGTCGTCCAAAATCATGAAAAAAAGTCATAGTATAGCATGTCGTCCAAAATCATGAAAAAAAGTCATAGTATAGCATGTCGTCCAAAATCATGAAAAAAATGTCATAGTATAGCATGTCGTCCAAAATCATGAAAAAAAAAGTCATAGTATAGCATGTCATCCAAAATCATGAAAAAAACGTCATAGTATAGCATGTCGTCCAAAATCATGAAAAAAAAAGTCATAGTATAGCATGTCGTCCAAAATCATGAAAAAAAAGTCATAGTATAGCATGTCGTCCAAAATCATGAAAAAAGTCAATAGTATAGCATGTCGTCCAAAATCATGAAAAAAAGTCATAGTATAGCATGTCGTCCAAAATCATGAAAAAAGTCTATAGTATAGCATGTCGTCCAAAATCATGAAAAAATGTCATAGTATAGCATGTCGTCCAAAATCATGAAAAAAAAGTCATAGTAGTATAGCATGTCGTCCAAAATCATGAAAAAAAGTCATAGTATAGCATGTCGTCCAAAAATCATGAAAAAAGTCATAGTATAGCATGTCGTCCAAAATCATGAAAAAACGTCATAGTATAGCATGTCGTCCAAAATCATGAAAAAAAAAGTCATAGTATAGCATGTCGTCCAAAATCATGAAAAAAAGTCATAGTATAGCATGTCGTCCAAAATCATGAAAAAAATCATCATAGTATAGCATGTCGTCCAAAATCATGAAAAAAAGTCATAGTATAGCATGTCGTCCAAAATCATGAAAAAAAGTCATAGTATAGCATGTCGTCCAAAATCATGAAAAAAAGTCATAGTATAGCATGTCGTCCAAAACCATGAAAAAAGTCATAGTATAGCATGTCGTCCAAAATCATGAAAAAAAACGTCATAGTATAGCATGTCGTCCAAAATCATGAAAAAAAGTCATAGTATAGCATGTCGTCCAAAATCATGAAAAAAAGTCATAGTATAGCATGTCGTCCAAATCATGAAAAAAAGTCATAGTATAGCATGTCGTCCAAAATCATGAAAAAAACGTCATAGTATAGCATGTCGTCCAAAATCATGAAAAAAGTCATAGTATAGCATGTCGTCCAAAATCATGAAAAAAAGTCATAGTATAGCATGTCGTCCAAAATCATGAAAAAAAGTCATAGTATAGCATGTCGTCCAAAATCATGAAAAAAAAGTCATAGTATAGCATGTCGTCCAAAATCATGAAAAAAAAGTCATATATAGTATGTCGTCCAAAATCATGAAAAAAAACAGTCATAGTATAGCATGTCGTCCAAAATCATGAAAAAAAGTCATAGTATAGCATGTCGTCCAAAATCATGAAAAAAAAGTCATAGTATAGCCATGTCGTCCAAAATCATGAAAAAAGTCATAGTATAGCATGTCGTCCAAAATCATGAAAAAAAGTCATAGTATAGCATGTCGTCCAAAATCATGAAAAAACGTCATAGTATAGCATGTCGTCCAAAATCATGAAAAAAAAGTCATAGTATAGCATGTCGTCCAAAATCATGAAAAAATAGTATAGCATGTGTCCAATGAAAAAATAGTATAGTATAGTAGCAAAATCATGAAAAAAAATATAGTATAGCATGTCGTCCATCAAATCATGAAAAAAGTCATAGTATAGCATGTCGTCCAAAAATCATGAAAAAAGTCATAGTATAGCATGTCGTCCAAAATCATGAAAAAAAGTCATAGTATAGCATGTCGTCCAAAATCATGAAAAAAAGTCATAGTATAGCATGTCGTCCAAAATCATGAAAAAAAGTCATAGTATAGCATGTCGTCCAAAATCATGAAAAAAACGTCATAGTATAGCATGTCGTCCAAAATCATGAAAAAATGTCATAGTGTAGCATGTCGTCCAAAATCATGAAAAAAAGTCATAGTATAGCATGTCGTCCAAAATCATGAAAAAAAGTCATAGTATAGCATGTCGTCCAAAATCATGAAAAAAAGTCATAGTATAGCATGTCGTCCAAAATCATGAAAAAAGTCATAGTATAGCATGTCGTCCAAAATCATGAAAAAAAGTCATAGTATAGCATGTCGTCCAAAATCATGAAAAAACGTCATAGTATAGCATGTCGTCCAAAATCATGAAAAAAAGTCATAGTATAGCATGTCGTCCAAATCATGAAAAAAAAAGTCATAGTATAGCATGTCGTCCAAAATCCATGAAAAAAAGTCATAGTATAGCATGTCGTCCAAAATCATGAAAAAAACAGTCATAGTATAGCATGTCGTCCAAAATCATGAAAAAAAAAAGTCATAGTATAGCATGTCGTCCAAATCATGAAAAAAACGTCATAGTATAGCATGTCGTCCAAAATCATGAAAAAAAATCATAGTATAGCATGTCGTCCAAAATCATGAAAAAACGTCATAGTATAGCATGTCGTCCAAAATCATGAAAAAAGTCATAGTATAGCATGTCGTCCAAAAATCATGAAAAAAACGTCATAGTATAGCATGTCGGTCCAAAATCATGAAAAAAAGTCATAGTATAGCATGTCGTCCAAAATCATGAAAAAAGTCATAGTATAGCATGTCGTCCAAAATCATGAAAAAATGTCATAGTATAGCATGTCGTCCAAAATCATGAAAAAAAATCATAGTATAGCATGTCGTCTAAAATCATGAAAAAAACGTCATAGTATAGCATGTCGTCCAAAATCATGAAAAAACGGTCATAGTATATAGCATGTCGTCCAAAATCATGAAAAAAAGTCATAGTATAGCATGTCGTCCAAAATCATGAAAAAAAAAGTCATAGTATAGCATGTCGTCCAAAAATCATTGAAAAAAAAAACGTCATAGTATAGCATGTCGTCCAAAATCATTGAAAAAAAAAGTCATAGTATAGCATGTCGTCCAAAATCATGAAAAAAAGTCATAAGTATAGCCATGTCGTCCAAAATCATGAAAAAAAGTCATAGTATAGCATGTCGTCCAAATCATGAAAAAAAAGTCATAGTATAGCATGTCGTCCAAAAATCATGAAAAAAAAAAGTCATAGGTATAGCATGTCGTCCAAAATCATGAAAAAAAGTCATAGTATAGCATGTCGTCCAAAAATCATGAAAAAAAGTCATAGTATAGCATGTCGTCCAAAATCATGAAAAAAAGTCATAGTATAGCATGTCGTCCAAAATCATGAAAAAACGAGTCATAGTATAGCATGTCGTCCAAAATCATGAAAAAAAGTCATAATAGTATGTCGTCCAAATCATGAAAAAATCATAGTATAGCATGTCGTCCAAAATCATGAAAAAACGTGTCATAGTATAGCATGTCGTCCAAAATCATGAAAAAAGTCATAGTATAGCATGTCGTCCAAAATCATGAAAAAAGTCATAGTATAGCATGTCGTCCAAAATCATGAAAAAAAGTCATAGTATAGCATGTCGTCCAAAATCATGAAAAAAGTCATAGTATAGCATGTCGTCAAAATCATGAAAAAAAAGTCATAGTATAGCATGTCGTCCAAAAATCATGAAAAAAAAATCATAGTATAGCATGTCGTCCAAAATCATGAAAAAAAGTCATAGTATAGCATGTCGTCCAAAATCATGAAAAAAAAAAGTCATAGAATAGCATGTCGTCCAAAAATCATGAAAAAAAGTCATAGTATAGCATGTCGTCCAAAATCATGAAAAAAGTCATAGTATAGCATGTCGTCCAAAATCATGAAAAAAAGTCATAGTATAGCATGTCGTCCAAAAATCATGAAAAAAAAGTCATAGTATAGCATGTCGTCCAAAATCATGAAAAAAAGTCATAGTATAGCATGTCGTCCAAAATCATGAAAAAAATGTCATAGTATAGCATGTCGTCCAAAATCATGAAAAAAACGTCATAGTATAGCATGTCGTCCAAAATCATGAAAAAAGTCATAGTATAGCATGTCGTCCAAATCATGAAAAAAAATGTCATAGTATAGCATGTCGTCCAAAATCATGAAAAAAAAGTCATAGTATAGCATGTCGTCCAAAATCATGAAAAAAAGTCATAGTATAGCATGTCGTCCAAAATCATGAAAAAAAAAGTCATAGTATAGCATGTCGTCCAAAATCATGAAAAAAAGTCATAGTATAGCATGTCGTCCAAAATCATGAAAAAAAAGTCATAGTATAGCATGTCGTCCAAAATCATGAAAAAAAGTCATAGTATAGCATGTCGTCCAAAAATCATGAAAAAAAAGTCATAGTATAGCATGTCGTCCAAAATCATGAAAAAAAGTCATAGTATAGCATGTCGGTCCAAAATCATGAAAAAAAAAGTCATAGTATAGCATGTCGTCCAAAATCATGAAAAAAAAGTCATAGTATAGCATGTCGTCCAAAATCATGAAAAAAAGTCATAGTATAGCATGTCGTCCAAAAATCATGAAAAAAGTCATAGTATAGCATGTCGTCCAAAATCATGAAAAAAAGTCATAGTATAGCATGTCGTCCAAAATCATGAAAAAAAGTCATAGTATAGCATGTCGTCCAAAATCATGAAAAAAAGTCATAGTATAGCATGTCGTCCAAATCATGAAAAAAAAGTCATAGTATAGCATGTCGTCCAAAATCATGAAAAAAGTCATAGTATAGCATGTCGTCCAAAATCATGAAAAAAAGTCATAGTATAGCATGTCGTCCGAAATCATGAAAAAAGCCATAGTATAGCATGTCGTGCAAAATCATGAAAAAAGTCATAGTATAGCATGTCGTCCAAAATCATGAAAAAAACTCATAGTATAGCATGTCGTCCAAAATCATGAAAAAAATGTCATAGTATAGCATGTCGTCCAAAATCATGAAAAAAAAGTCATAGTATAGCATGTCGTCCAAAATCATGAAAAAAGTCATAGTATAGCATGTCGTCCAAAATCATGAAAAAAGTCATAGTATAGCATGTCGTCAAAAATCATGAAAAAAACGTCATAGTATAGCATGTCGTCCAAAAATCATGAAAAAAAAGTCATAGTATAGCATGTCGTCCAAAATCATGAAAAAAAGTCATAGTATAGCATGTCGTCCAAAAATCATGAAAAAAAGTCATAGTATAGCATGTCGTCCAAAATCATGAAAAAAAAGTCATAGTATAGCATGTCGTCCAAAATCATGAAAAAAAGTCATAGTATAGCATGTCGTCCAAAATCATGAAAAAAAGTCATAGTATAGCATGTCGTCCAAAATCATGAAAAAAAGTCATAGTATAGCATGTCGTCCAAAATCATGAAAAAAAAGTCATAGTATAGCATGTCGTCCAAAATCATGAAAAAAAGTCATAGTATAGCATGTCGTCCAAAATCGTGAAAAAAAGTCATAGTATAGCATGTCGTCCAATATCGTGAAAAAAAGTCATTGTATAGCATGTGGTCTAAAAATCATGAAAAAAGTCATAGTATAGCATGTCGTCCAAAAATCATGAAAAAAAAGTCATAGTATAGCATGTCGTCCAAAAATCATGAAAAAAAAGTCATAGTATAGCATGTCGTCCAAAATCATGAAAAAAGTCATAGTATAGCATGTCGTCCAAAATCATGAAAAAAGTCATAGTATAGCATGTCGTCCAAAATCATGAAAAAACATCATAGTATAGCATGTCGTCCAAAATCATGAAAAAAAAGTCATAGTATAGCATGTCGTCCAAAATCATGAAAAAAGTCATAGTATAGCATGTCGTCCAAAATCATGAAAAAAAGTCATAGTATAGCATGTCGTCCAAAATCATGAAAAAAAGTCATAGTATAGCATGTCGTCCAAAATCATGAAAAAAAGTCATAGTATAGCATGTCGTCCAAAATCATGAAAAAAAGTCATAGTATAGCATGTCGTCCAAAATCATGAAAAAAGTCATAGTATAGCATGTCGTCCAAAATCATGAAAAAAGTCATAGTATAGCATGTCGTCCAAAATCATGAAAAAAGTCATAGTATAGCATGTCGTCCAAAATCATGAAAAAAGTCATAGTATAGCATGTCGTCCAAAATCATGAAAAAACGTCATAGTATAGCATGTCGTCCAAAATCATGAAAAAAATCATAGTATAGCATGTCGTCCAAAATCATGAAAAAAAAGTCATAGTATAGCATGTCGTCCAAAATCATGAAAAAACATCATAGTATAGCATGTCGTCCAAAATCATGAAAAAAAAGTCATAGTATAGCATGTCGTCCAAAATCATGAAAAAAAAGTCATAGTATAGCATGTCGTCCAAAATCATGAAAAAAAAGTCATAGTATAGCATGTCGTCCAAAATCATGAAAAAAAAGTCATAGTGTAGCATGTCGTCCAAAATCATGAAAAAAGTCATAGTATAGCATGTCGTCCAAAATCATGAAAAAAAGTCATAGTATAGCATGTCGTCCAAAATCATGAAAAAAAAAGTCATAGTATAGCATGTCGTCCAAAATCATGAAAAAAGTCATAGTATAGCATGTCGTCCAAAATCATGAAAAAAAGTCATAGTATAGCATGTCGTCCAAACTCATGAAAAAAAAAGTCATAGTATAGCATGTCATCCAAAATCATGAAAAAAAGTCATAGTATAGCATGTCGTCCAAAATCATGAAAAAAAAGTCATAGTATAGCATGTCGTCCAAAATCATGAAAAAAAGTCATAGTATAGCATGTCGTCCAAAAATCATGAAAAAACATAGTCATAGTATAGCATGTCGTCCAAAATCATGAAAAAACGTCATAGTATAGCATGTCGTCCAAAATCATGAAAAAAGTCATAGTATAGCATGTCGTCCAAAATCATGAAAAAAAGTCATAGTATAGCATGTCGTCCAAAATCATGAAAAAAAAGTCATAGTATAGCATGTCGTCCAAAAATCATGAAAAAAGTCATAGTATAGCATGTCGTCCAAAATCATGAAAAAAAGTCATAGTATAGCATGTCGTCCAAAATCATGAAAAAAAGTCATAGTATAGCATGTCGTCCAAAATCATGAAAAAAAGTCATAGTATAGCATGTCGTCCAAAATCATGAAAAAAAAGTCATAGTATAGCATGTCGTCCAAAATCATGAAAAAAAGTCATAGTATAGCATGTCGTCCAAAAATCATGAAAAAAAGTCATAGTATAGCATGTCGTCCAAAATCATGAAAAAAAGTCATAGTATAGCATGTCGTCCAAAATCATGAAAAAAAAGTCATAGTATAGCATGTCGTCCAAAATCATGAAAAAAAGTCATAGTATAGCATGTCGTCCAAAATCATGAAAAAAAAAAGTCATAGTATAGCATGTCGTCCAAAATCATGAAAAAAAAGTCATAGTATAGCATGTCGTCCAAAATCATGAAAAAAAGTCATAGTATAGCATGTCGTCCAAAATCATGAAAAAAAAGTCATAGTGTAGCATGTCGTCCAAAATCATGAAAAAAAGTCATAGTATAGCATGTCGTCCAAAATCATGAAAAAAAGTCATAGTATAGCATGTCGTCCAAAATCATGAAAAAATGTCATAGTATAGCATGTCGTCCAAAATCATGAAAAAAAGTCATATAGTATAGCATGTCGTCCAAAATCATGAAAAAAGTCATAGTATAGCATGTCGTCCAAAATCATGAAAAAAACGTCATAGTATAGCATGTCGTCCAAAATCATGAAAAAAAGTCATAGTATAGCATGTCGTCCAAAATCATGAAAAAAAGTCATAGTATAGCATGTCGTCCAAAATCATGAAAAAAATCATAGTATAGCATGTCGTCCAAAATCATGAAAAAAAGTCATAGTATAGCATGTCGTCCAAAATCATGAAAAAAACGTCATAGTATAGCATGTCGTCCAAAATCATGAAAAAAAGTCATAGTATAGCATGTCGTCCAAAATCATGAAAAAAGTCATAGTATAGCATGTCGTCAAAAAATCATGAAAAAAGTCATAGTATAGCATGTCGTCCAAAATCATGAAAAAAAAGTCATAGTATAGCATGTCGTCCAAAATCATGAAAAAAAAGTCATAGTATAGCATGTCGTCCAAAATCATGAAAAAAAGTCATAGTATAGCATGTCGTCCAAAATCATGAAAAAAAGTCATAGTATAGCATGTCGTCCAAAAATCATGAAAAAAAGTCATAGTATAGCATGTCGTCCAAAATCATGAAAAAAGTCATAGTATAGCATGTCGTCCAAAATCATGAAAAAAAGTCATAGTATATAGCATGTCGTCCAAAATCATGAAAAAAAACGTCATAGTATAGCATGTCGTCCAAAATCATGAAAAAAAGTCATAGTATAGCATGTCGTCCAAAATCATGAAAAAAAGTCATAGTATAGCATGTCGTCCAAAATCATGAAAAAAAAGTCATAGTATAGCATGTCATTAAAAATCATGAAAAAAAGTCATAGTATAGCATGTCGTCCAAAATCATGAAAAAAAGTCATAGTATAGCATGTCGTCCAAAATCATGAAAAAAAAGTCATAGTATAGCATGTCGTCCAAAATCATGAAAAAACATCAGTATAGCATGTCGTCCAAAATCATGAAAAAAAGTCATAGTATAGCATGTCGTCCAAAATCATGAAAAAAAGTCATAGTATAGCATGTCGTCTAAAAATCATGAAAAAAGTCATAGTATAGCATGTCGTCCAAAATCATGAAAAAAAAGTCATAGTATAGTATGTCGTCCAAAATCATGAAAAAACAGTCATAGTATAGCATGTCGTCCAAAATCATGAAAAAAGTCATAGTATAGCATGTCGTCCAAAATCATGAAAAAAAAAGTCATAGTATAGCATGTCGTCCAAAAATCATGAAAAAAAGTCATAGTATAGCATGTCGTCCAAAATCATGAAAAAAGTCATAGTATAGCATGTCGTCCAAAATCATGAAAAAAAGTCATAGTATAGCATGTCGTCCAAAATCATGAAAAAAGCATAGTATAGCATGTCGTCCAAAAATCATGAAAAAAAGTCATAGTATAGCATGTCGTCCAAAATCATGAAAAAAGTCATAGTATAGCATGTCGTCCAAAATCATGAAAAAAAAGTCATAGTATAGCATGTCGTCCAAAAATCATGAAAAAAAAATGTCATAGTATAGCATGTCGTCCAAAATCATGAAAAAAACGTCATAGTATAGCATGTCGTCCAAAATCATGAAAAAAAAGTCATAGTATAGCATGTCGTCCAAAATCATGAAAAAAAGTCATAGTATAGCATGTCGTCCAAAATCATGAAAAAAAAAGTCATAGTATAGCATGTCGTCCAAAATCATGAAAAAAGTCATAGTATAGTATGTCGTCCAAAATCATGAAAAAAGTCATAGTATAGCATGTCGTCCAAAATCATGAAAAAAAGTCATAGTATAGCATGTCGTCCAAAATCATGAAAAAAGTCATAGTATAGCATGTCGTCCAAAATCATGAAAAAAAGTCATAGTATAGCATGTCGTCCAAAATCATGAAAAAAAGTCATAGTATAGCATGTCGTCCAAAATCATGAAAAAAAGTTCATAGTATAGCATGTCGTCCAAAATCATGAAAAAAAAGTCATAGTATAGCATGTCGTCAAAAACAAAATCATGAAAAAAAGTCATAGTATAGCATGTCGTCCAAAATCATGAAAAAAAGTCATAGTATAGCATGTCGTCCAAAAATCATGAAAAAAAAGTCATAGTATAGCATGTCGTCCAAAATCATGAAAAAAAGTCATAGTATAGCATGTCGTCCGAAATCATGAAAAAAAAGTCATAGTATAGCATGTCGTCCAAAATCATGAAAAAAAAAGTCATAGTATAGCATGTCGTCCGAAATCATGAAAAAAAGTCATAGTATAGCATGTCGTCCGAAATCATGAAAAAAGTCATAGTATAGCATGTCGTCCAAAATCATGAAAAAAGTCATAGTTATAGCATGTCGTCCAAAATCATGAAAAAAGTCATAGTATAGCATGTCGTCCAAAATCATGAAAAAAAGTCATAGTATAGCATGTCGTCCAAAATCATGAAAAAAAGTCATAGTATAGCATGTCGTCCAAAATCATGAAAAAAAAGTCATAGTATAGCATGTCGTCCAAAATCATGAAAAAAAAAGTCATAATATAGCATGTCGTCCAAAATCATGAAAAAAAAGTCATAGTATTAGCATGTCGTCCAAAATCATGAAAAAAAAAGTCATAGTATAGCATGTCGTCCAAAATAATGAAAAAAAGTCATAGTATAGCATGTCGTCCAAAATCATGAAAAAACGTCATAGTATAGCATGTCGTCCAAAATCATGAAAAAAAGTCATAGTATAGCATGTCGTCCAAAATCATGAAAAAAAGTCATAGTATAGCATGTCGTCCAAAATCATGAAAAAAGTCATAGTATAGCATGTCGTCCAAAAATCATGAAAAAAAAGTCATAGTATAGCATGTCGTCCAAAATCATGAAAAAAAGTCATAGTATAGCATGTCGTCCAAAATCATGAAAAAAAAGTCATAGTATAGCATGTCGTCCAAAATCATGAAAAAACGTCATAGTATAGCATGTCGTCCAAAAATCATGAAAAAAAAGTCATAGTATAGCATGTCGTCCAAAATCATGAAAAAAAAAGTCATAGTATAGCATGTCGTCCAAAATCATGAAAAAAAGTCATAGTATAGCATGTCGTCCAAAATCATGAAAAAAAATGTCATAGTATAGCATGTCGTCCAAAATCATGAAAAAAAGTCATAGTATAGCATGTCGTCCAAAATCATGAAAAAAGTCATAGTATAGCATGTCGTCCAAAATCATGAAAAAAAGTCATAGTATAGCATGTCGTCCAAAATCATGAAAAAAAAAGTCATAGTATAGCATGTCGTCCAAAATCATGAAAAAAAAGTCATAGTATAGCATGTCGTCCAAAATCATGAAAAAAAGTCATAGTATAGCATGTCGTCCAAAATCATGAAAAAAGTCATAGTATAGCATGTCGTCCAAAATCATGAAAAAAAGTCATAGTATAGCATGTCGTCCAAAATCATGAAAAAAAGTCATAGTATAGCATGTCGTCCAAAATCATGAAAAAAAGTCATAGTATAGCATGTCGTCCAAAATCATGAAAAAAGGTCATAGTATAGCATGTCGTCCAAAATCATGAAAAAAAAAAGTCATAGTATAGCATGTCGTCCAAAATCATGAAAAAAGTCATAGTATAGCATGTCGTCCAAAATCATGAAAAAATGTCATAGTATAGCATGTCGTCCAAAAACATGAAAAAAAGTCATAGTATAGCATGTCGTCCAAAATCATGAAAAAAAAGTCATAGTATAGCATGTCGTCCAAAATCATGAAAAAAATAGTCATTATAGCATGTCGTCCAAAATCATGAAAAAAAAGTCATAGTATAGCATGTCGTCCAAAAATCATGAAAAAACGTCATAGTATAGCATGTCGTCCAAAATCATGAAAAAACGTCATAGTATAGCATGTCGTCCAAAATCATGAAAAAAGTCATAGTATAGCATGTCGTCCAAAAATATGAAAAAAAGTCATAGTATAGCATGTCGTCCAAAATCATGAAAAAACGTCATAGTATAGCATGTCGTCCAAAATCATGAAAAAAAGTCATAGTATAGCATGTCGTCCAAAATCATGAAAAAAATGTCATAGTATAGCATGTCGTCCAAAATCATGAAAAAAAAGTCATAGTTATAGCATGTCGTCCAAAAATCATGAAAAAAAAGTCATAGTATAGCATGTCGTCCAAAATCATGAAAAAAGTCATAGTATAGCATGTCGTCCAAAAATCATGAAAAAAAAAGTCATAGTATAGCATGTCGTCCAAAATCATGAAAAAAGTCATAGTATAGCATGTCGTCCAAAATCATGAAAAAAAATTCATAGTATAGCATGTCGTCCAAAATCATGAAAAAAATAGTCATAGTATAGCATGTCGTCCAAAATCATGAAAAAACGTCATAGTATAGCATGTCGTCCAAAATCATGAAAAAAAGTCATAGTATAGCATGTCGTCCAAAATCATGAAAAAAGTCATAGTATAGCATGTCGTCCAAAATCATGAAAAAAAAGTCATAGTATAGCATGTCGTCCAAAATCATGAAAAAAAAGTCATAGTATAGCATGTCGTCCAAAATCATGAAAAAAAGTCATAGTATAGCATGTCGTCCAAAATCATGAAAAAAAAGTCATAGTATAGCATGTCGTCCAAAATCATGAAAAAAAAGTCATAGTATAGCATGTCGTCCAAAATCATGAAAAAAGTCATAGTATAGCATGTCGTCCAAAATCATGAAAAAAACGTCATAGTATAGCATGTCGTCCAAAATCATGAAAAAAGTCATAGTATAGCATGTCGTCCAAAATCATGAAAAAAACGTCATAGTATAGCATGTCGTCCAAAATCATGAAAAAAAGTCATAGTATAGCATGTCGTCCAAAATCATGAAAAAAATGTCATAGTATAGCATGTCGTCCAAATCATGAAAAAAAGTCATAGTATAGCATGTCGTCCAAAATCATGAAAAAAACGTCATAGTATAGCATTGTCGTCCAAAATCATGAAAAAAAGTCATAGTATAGCATGTCGTCCAAAATCATGAAAAAAGTCATAGTATAGCATGTCGTCCAAAATCATGAAAAAAATCATAGTATAGCATGTCGTCCAAAATCATGAAAAAACGTCATAGTATAGCATGTCGTCCAAAATCATGAAAAAAAGTCATAGTATAGCATGTCGTCCGAAAATCATGAAAAAAGTCATAGTATAGCATGTCGTCCAAAATCATGAAAAAAAAAGTCATAGTATAGCATGTCGTCCAAAATCATGAAAAAAAGTCATAGTATAGCATGTCGTCCAAAATCATGAAAAAAAGTCATAGTATAGCATGTCGTCCAAAATCATGAAAAAAAGTCATAGTATTAGCATGTCGTCCAAAATCATGAAAAAAAAGTCATAGTATAGCATGTCGTCCAAAATCATGAAAAAATCATAGTATAGCATGTCGTCCAAAATCATGAAAAAAAGTCATAGTATAGCATGTCGTCCAAAATCATGAAAAAAAGTCATAGTATAGCATGTCGTCCAAAATCATGAAAAAAGTCATAGTATAGCATGTCGTCCAAAATCATGAAAAAAAGTCATAGTATAGCATGTAGTCCAAAATCATGAAAAAAAGTCATAGTATAGCATGTCGTCCAAAATCATGAAAAAAAGTCATAGTATAGCATGTCGTCCAAAATCATGAAAAAAAGTCATAGTATAGCATGTCGTCCAAAATCATGAAAAAAGTCATAGTATAGCATGTCGTCCAAAATCATGAAAAAAAGTCATAGTATAGCATGTCGTCCAAAATCATGAAAAAATCATAGTATAGCATGTCGTCCAAAATCATGAAAAAAAAGTCATAGTATAGCATGTCGTCCAAAATCATGAAAAAAGTCATAGTATAGCATGTCGTCCAAAATCATGAAAAAAAGTCATAGTATAGCATGTCGTCCAAAATCATGAAAAAAAGTCATAGTATAGCATGTCGTCCAAAATCATGAAAAAAAATCATAGTATAGCATGTCGTCCAAAATCATGAAAAAAAGTCATAGTATAGCATGTCGTCCAAAATCATGAAAAAAAGTCATAGTATAGCATGTCGTCCAAAATCATGAAAAAAAGTCATAGTATAGCATGTCGTCCAAAATCATGAAAAAACGTCATAGTATAGCATGTCGTCCAAAATCATGAAAAAAGTCATAGTATAGCATGTCGTCCAAAATCATGAAAAAAAAGTCATAGTATAGCATGTCGTCCAAAATCATGAAAAAACGTCATAGTATAGCATGTCGTCCAAAATCATGAAAAAAAGTCATAGTATAGCATGTCGTCCAAAATCATGAAAAAAGTCATAGTATAGCATGTCGTCCAAAATCATGAAAAAAAAGTCATAGTATAGCATGTCGTCCAAAATCATGAAAAAAAGTCATAGTATAGCATGTCGTCCAAAATCATGAAAAAAAGTCATAGTATAGCATGTCGTCCAAAATCATGAAAAAAAGTCATAGTATAGCATGTCGTCCAAAATCATGAAAAAAAGTCATAGTATAGCATGTCGTCCAAAATCATGAAAAAAAGTCATAGTATAGCATGTCGTCCAAAATCATGAAAAAAAGTCATAGTATAGCATGTCGTCCAAAATCATGAAAAAAAGTCATAGTATAGCATGTCGTCCAAAATCATGAAAAAAAGTCATAGTATAGCATGTCGTCCAAAATCATGAAAAAAAGTCATAGTATAGCATGTCGTCCAAAATCATGAAAAAAGTCATAGTATAGCATGTCGTCCAAAATCATGAAAAAAAAGTCATAGTATAGCATGTCGTCCAAAATCATGAAAAAAAGTCATAGTATAGCATGTCGTCCAAAATCATGAAAAAAAGTCATAGTATAGCATGTCGTCCAAAATCATGAAAAAAAGTCATAGTATAGCATGTCGTCCAAAATCATGAAAAAAAGTCATAGTATAGCATGTCGTCCAAAATCATGAAAAAAAGTCATAGTATAGCATGTGTCGTCCAAAATCATGAAAAAAAGTCATAGTATAGCATGTCGTCCAAAATCATGAAAAAAAGTCATAGTATAGCATGTCGTCCAAAATCATGAAAAAAAGTCATAGTATAGCATGTCGTCCAAAATCATGAAAAAAAGTCATAGTATAGCATGTCGTCCAAAATCATGAAAAAAAGTCATAGTATAGCATGTCGTCCAAAATCATGAAAAAACGTCATAGTATAGCATGTCGTCCAAAATCATGAAAAAAGTCATAGTATAGCATGTCGTCCAAAATCATGAAAAAAGTCATAGTATAGCATGTCGTCCAAAATCATGAAAAAAAGTCATAGTATAGCATGTCGTCCAAAATCATGAAAAAAAAGTCATAGTATAGCATGTCGTCCAAAATCATGAAAAAAAGTCATAGTATAGCATGTCGTCCAAAATCATGAAAAAAAGTCATAGTATAGCATGTCGTCCAAAATCATGAAAAAAAGTCATAGTATAGCATGTCGTCCAAAATCATGAAAAAAGTCATAGTATAGCATGTCGTCCAAAATCATGAAAAAAAAGTCATAGTATAGCATGTCGTCCAAAATCATGAAAAAAAGTCATAGTATAGCATGTCGTCCAAAATCATGAAAAAAAGTCATAGTATAGCATGTCGTCCAAAATCATGAAAAAAAGTCATAGTATAGCATGTCGTCCAAAATCATGAAAAAAAGTCATAGTATAGCATGTCGTCCAAAATCATGAAAAAAAAGTCATAGTATAGCATGTCGTCCAAAATCATGAAAAAAAGTCATAGTATAGCATGTCGTCCAAAATCATGAAAAAAGTCATAGTATAGCATGTCGTCCAAAATCATGAAAAAAAGTCATAGTATAGCATGTCGTCCAAAATCATGAAAAAAAGTCATAGTATAGCATGTCGTCCAAAATCATGAAAAAAAGTCATAGTATAGCATGTCGTCCAAAATCATGAAAAAAGTCATAGTATAGCATGTCGTCCAAAATCATGAAAAAAGTCATAGTATAGCATGTCGTCCAAAATCATGAAAAAAAGTCATAGTATAGCATGTCGTCCAAAATCATGAAAAAAAGTCATAGTATAGCATGTCGTCCAAAATCATGAAAAAAAGTCATAGTATAGCATGTCGTCCAAAATCATGAAAAAAAGTCATAGTATAGCATGTCGTCCAAAATCATGAAAAAAAGTCATAGTATAGCATGTCGTCCAAAATCATGAAAAAAAGTCATAGTATAGCATGTCGTCCAAAATCATGAAAAAAAGTCATAGTATAGCATGTCGTCCAAATCATGAAAAAAAGTCATAGTATAGCATGTCGTCCAAAATCATGAAAAAAAAGTCATAGTATAGCATGTCGTCCAAATCATGAAAAAAAGTCATAGTATAGCATGTCGTCCAAAATCATGAAAAAAAGTCATAGTATAGCATGTCGTCCAAAATCATGAAAAAAAGTCATAGTATAGCATGTCGTCCAAAATCATGAAAAAATCATAGTATAGCATGTCGTCCAAAATCATGAAAAAAAGTCATAGTATAGCATGTCGTCCAAAATCATGAAAAAAACGTCATAGTATAGCATGTCGTCCAAAATCATGAAAAAAGTCATAGTATAGCATGTCGTCCAAAATCATGAAAAAACGTCATAGTATAGCATGTCGTCCAAAATCATGAAAAAAAGTCATAGTATAGCATGTCGTCCAAAATCATGAAAAAAAGTCATAGTATAGCATGTCGTCCAAAATCATGAAAAAAAGTCATAGTATAGCATGTCGTCCAAAATCATGAAAAAAAGTCATAGTATAGCATGTCGTCCAAAATCATGAAAAAAAGTCATAGTATAGCATGTCGTCCAAAATCATGAAAAAAAGTCATAGTATAGCATGTCGTCCAAAATCATGAAAAAAAGTCATAGTATAGCATGTCGTCCAAAATCATGAAAAAAAGTCATAGTATAGCATGTCGTCCAAAATCATGAAAAAAAGTCATAGTATAGCATGTCGTCCAAAATCATGAAAAAAAGTCATAGTATAGCATGTCGTCCAAAATCATGAAAAAAAGTCATAGTATAGCATGTCGTCCAAAATCATGAAAAAAAGTCATAGTATAGCATGTCGTCCAAAATCATGAAAAAAAGTCATAGTATAGCATGTCGTCAAAAATCATGAAAAAAGTCATAGTATAGCATGTCGTCCAAAATCATGAAAAAAAGTCATAGTATAGCATGTCGTCCAAAATCATGAAAAAAAGTCATAGTATAGCATGTCGTCCAAAATCATGAAAAAAAGTCATAGTATAGCATGTCGTCCAAAATCATGAAAAAAAGTCATAGTATAGCATGTCGTCCAAAATCATGAAAAAAAGTCATAGTATAGCATGTCGTCCAAAATCATGAAAAAAAGTCATAGTATAGCATGTCGTCCAAAATCATGAAAAAATAGTCATAGTATAGCATGTCGTCCAAAATCATGAAAAAAAACTCATAGTATAGCATGTCGTCCAAAATCATGAAAAAAAGTCATAGTATAGCATGTCGTCCAAAATCATGAAAAAAAGTCATAGTATAGCATGTCGTCCAAAATCATGAAAAAAAGTCATAGTATAGCATGTCGTCCAAAATCATGAAAAAAAGTCATAGTATAGCATGTCGTCCAAAATCATGAAAAAAAGTCATAGTATAGCATGTCGTCCAAAATCATGAAAAAAAGTCATAGTATAGCATGTCGTCCAAAATCATGAAAAAAAGTCATAGTATAGCATGTCGTCCAAAATCATGAAAAAAAGTCATAGTATAGCATGTCGTCCAAAATCATGAAAAAAAGTCATAGTATAGCATGTCGTCCAAAATCATGAAAAAAACAAAGTCATAGTATAGCATGTCGTCCAAAATCATGAAAAAAAGTCATAGTATAGCATGTCGTCCAAAATCATGACAAAATTTCATAGTATAGCATGTCGTCCAAAATCATGAAAAAAAGTCATAGTATAGCATGTCGTCCAAAATCATGAAAAAAAGTCATAGTATAGCATGTCGTCCAAAATCATGAAAAAAAGTCATAGTATAGCATGTCGTCCAAAATCATGAAAAAAAGTCATAGTATAGCATGTCGTCCAAAATCATGAAAAAAAGTCATAGTATAGCATGTCGTCCAAAATCATGAAAAAAAAGTCATAGTATAGCATGTCGTCCAAAATCATGAAAAAAAGTCATAGTATAGTATGTCGTCCAAAATCATGAAAAAATCATAGTATAGCATGTCGTCCAAAATCATGAAAAAAAAGTCATAGTATAGCATGTCGTCCAAAATCATGAAAAAAAGTCATAGTATAGCATGTCGTCCAAAATCATGAAAAAAAGTCATAGTATAGCATGTCGTCCAAAATCATGAAAAAAAGTCATAGTATAGCATGTCGTCCAAAATCATGAAAAAAAGTCATAGTATAGCATGTCGTCCAAAATCATGAAAAAAAGTCATAGTATAGCATGTCGTCCAAAATCATGAAAAAAAGTCATAGTATAGCATGTCGGTCCAAAATCATGAAAAAAAAGTCATAGTATAGCATGTCGTCCAAAATCATGAAAAAAAAGTCATAGTATAGCATGTCGTCCAAAATCATGAAAAAAAGTCATAGTATAGCATAGCATGTGTCCAAAATCATGAAAAAACGTCATAGTATAGCATGTCGTCCAAAATCATGAAAAAAAGTCATAGTATAGCATGTCGTCCAAAATCATGAAAAAAAGTCATAGTATAGCATGTCGTCCAAAATCATGAAAAAAAGTCATAGTATAGCATGTCGTCCAAAATCATGAAAAAAAGTCATAGTATAGCATGTCGTCCAAAATCATGAAAAAAAGTCATAGTATAGCATGTCGTCCAAAATCATGAAAAAAAGTCATAGTATAGCATGTCGTCCAAAATCATGAAAAAAAGTCATAGTATAGCATGTCGTCCAAAATCATGAAAAAAAGTCATAGTATAGCATGTCGTCCCAAAATCATGAAAAAAAGTCATAGTATAGCATGTCGTCCAAAATCATGAAAAAAAGCATAGTATAGCATGTCGTCCAAAATCATGAAAAAAAGTCATAGTATAGCATGTCGTCCAAAATCATGAAAAAAAGTCATAGTATAGCATGTGTCGTCCAAAATCATGAAAAAAAGTCATAGTATAGCATGTCGTCCAAAATCATGAAAAAAAGTCATAGTATAGCATGTCGTCCAAAATCATGAAAAAACGTCATAGTATAGCATGTCGTCCAAATCATGAAAAAAAGTCATAGTATAGCATGTCGTCCAAAATCATGAAAAAAAGTCATAGTATAGCATGTCGTCCAAAATCATGAAAAAAAGTCATAGTATAGCATGTCGTCCAAAATCATGAAAAAAAGTCATAGTATAGCATGTGTCCAAAATCATGAAAAAAAGTCATAGTATAGCATGTCGTCCAAAATCATGAAAAAAAGTCATAGTATAGCATGTCGAAAATCATGAAAAAAAGTCATAGTATAGCATGTCGTCCAAAATCATGAAAAAAAGTCATAGTATAGCATGTCGTCCAAAATCATGAAAAAAAGTCATAGTATAGCATGTCGTCCAAAATCATGAAAAAAAGTCATAGTATAGCATGTCGTCCAAAATCATGAAAAAAAGTCATAGTATAGCATGTCGTCCAAAATCATGAAAAAAAAGTCATAGTATAGCATGTCGTCCAAAATCATGAAAAAAAGTCATAGTATAGCATGTCGTCCAAAATCATGAAAAAAGTCATAGTATAGCATGTCGTCCAAAATCATGAAAAAAAGTCATAGTATAGCATGTCGTCCAAAATCATGAAAAAAAGTCATAGTATAGCATGTCGTCCAAAATCATGAAAAAAAGTCATAGTATAGCATGTCGTCCAAAATCATGAAAAAAAAGTCATAGTATAGCATGTCGTCCAAAATCATGAAAAAAAGTCATAGTATAGCATGTCGTCCAAAATCATGAAAAAAAGTCATAGTATAGCATGTCGTCCAAAATCATGAAAAAACGTCATAGTATAGCATGTCGTCCAAAATCATGAAAAAAAGTCATAGTATAGCATGTCGTCCAAAATCATGAAAAAAAGTCATAGTATAGCATGTCGTCCAAAATCATGAAAAAAAAGTCATAGTATAGCATGTCGTCCAAAATCATGAAAAAAAGTCATAGTATAGCATGTCGTCCAAAATCATGAAAAAAAGTCATAGTATAGCATGTCGTCCAAAATCATGAAAAAAAGTCATAGTATAGCATGTCGTCCAAAATCATGAAAAAAGTCATAGTATAGCATGTCGTCCAAAATCATGAAAAAAAGTCATAGTATAGCATGTCGTCCAAAATCATGAAAAAAAGTCATAGTATATAGCATGTCGTCCAAAATCATGAAAAAAGTCATAGTATAGCATGTCGTCCAAAATCATGAAAAAAAGTCATAGTATAGCATGTCGTCCAAAATCATGAAAAAAAGTCATAGTATAGCATGTCGTCCGAAAATCATGAAAAAAAGTCATAGTATAGCATGTCGTCCAAAATCATGAAAAACGTCATAGTATAGCATGTCGGTCCAAAATCATGAAAAAAGTCATAGTATAGCATGTCGTCCAAAATCATGAAAAAAAAGTCATAGTATAGCATGTCGTCCAAAATCATGAAAAAAAAGTCATAGTATAGCATGTCGTCCAAAATCATGAAAAAAGTCATAGTATAGCATGTCGTCCAAAATCATGAAAAAAAAGTCATAGTAATAGCATGTCGTCCAAAATCATGAAAAAAAGTCATAGTATAGCATGTCGTCCGAAATCATGAAAAAAAGTCATAGTATAGCATGTCGTCCAAAATCATGAAAAAAGTCATAGTATAGCATGTCGTCCAAAATCATGAAAAAAAGTCATAGTATAGCATGTCGTCCAAAATCATGAAAAAAAGTCATAGTATAGCATGTCGTCCAAAATCATGAAAAAAAGTCATAGTATAGCATGTCGTCCAAAATCATGAAAAAACGTCATAGTATAGCATGTCGTCCAAAATCATGAAAAAAAGTCATAGTATAGCATGTCGTCCAAAATCATGAAAAAACAAAAAGTCATAGTATAGCATGTCGTCCAAAATCATGAAAAAACGTCATAGTATAGCATGTCGGTCCAAAATCATGAAAAAAAGTCATAGTATAGCATGTGTCCAAAATCATGAAAAAAAGTCATAGTATAGCATGTCGTCCAAAATCATGAAAAAAAGTCATAGTATAGCATGTCGTCCAAAATCATGAAAAAAAAGTCATAGTATAGCATGTCGTCCAAAATCATGAAAAAAAGTCATAGTATAGCATGTCGTCCGAAATCATGAAAAAAAGTCATAGTATAGCATGTCGTCCAAAATCATGAAAAAAAAGTCATAGTATAGCATGTGGTCCAAAATCATGAAAAAAAGTCATAGTATAGCATGTCGTCCAAAATCATGAAAAAAAGTCATAGTATAGCATGTCGTCCAAAATCATGAAAAAAAGTCATAGTATAGCATGTCGTCCAAAATCATGAAAAAACGTCATAGTATAGCATGTCGTCCAAAATCATGAAAAAAAGTCATAGTATAGCATGTCGTCCAAAATCATGAAAAAAAGTCATAGTATAGCATGTCGTCCAAAATCATGAAAAAAAGTCATAGTATAGCATGTCGTCCAAAATCATGAAAAAAAGTCATAGTATAGCATGTCGTCCAAAATCATGAAAAAAAACGTCATAGTATAGCATGTCGTCCAAAATCATGAAAAAAAGTCATAGTATAGCATGTCGTCCAAAATCATGAAAAAAAGTCATAGTATAGCATGTCGTCCAAAATCATGAAAAAAAGTCATAGTATAGCATGTCGTCCAAAATCATGAAAAAAAGTCATAGCATAGCATCTCGTCCAAAATAACGAAAAAAAGTCATAGCATAGCATGTCGTCCAAAATCATGAAAAAAAAGTCATAGTATAGCAGGTCGTCCAAAATCATGAAAAAAAGTCATAGTATAGCATGTCGTCCAAAATCATGAAAAAAAGTCATAGTATAGCATGTCGTCCAAAATCATGAAAAAAAGTCATAGTATAGCATGTCGTCCAAAATCATGAAAAAAAGTCATAGTATAGCATGTCGTCCAAATCATGAAAAAAAGTCATAGTATAGCATGTCGTCCAAAATCATGAAAAAAAAAGTCATAGTATAGCATGTCGTCCAAAATCATGAAAAAAATCATAGTATAGCATGTCGTCCAAAATCATGAAAAAAAGTCATAGTATAGCATGTCGTCCGAAAATCATGAAAAAAAGTCATAGTATAGCATGTCGTCCAAAATCATGAAAAAAGTCATAGTATAGCATGTCGTCCAAAATCATGAAAAAAAGTCATAGTATAGCATGTCGTCCAAAATCATGAAAAAAAAGTCATAGTATAGCATGTCGTCCAAAATCATGAAAAAAAGTCATAGTATAGCATGTCGTCCAAAATCATGAAAAAAAGTCATAGTATAGCATGTCGTCCAAAATCATGAAAAAAAAGTCATAGTATAGCATGTCGTCCAAAATCATGAAAAAAAGTCATAGTATAGCATGTCGTCCAAAATCATGAAAAAAAGTCATAGTATAGCATGTCGTCCAAAATCATGAAAAAAAAGTCATAGTATAGCATGTCGTCCAAAATCATGAAAAAAGGTGTCATAGTATAGCATGTCGTCCAAAATCATGAAAAAAAGTCATAGTATAGCATGTCGTCCAAAATCATGAAAAAAAGTCATAGTATAGCATGTCGTCCAAAATCATGAAAAAACGTCATAGTATAGCATGTCGTCCAAAATCATGAAAAAAAGTCATAGTATAGCATGTCGTCCAAAATCATGAAAAAAAGTCATAGTATAGCATGTGGTCGTCCAAAATCATGAAAAAAAAGTCATAGTATAGCATGTCCGTCCAAAATCATGAAAAAACGTCATAGTATAGCATGTCGTCCAAAATCATGAAAAAAAGTCATAGTATAGCATGTCGTCCAAAATCATGAAAAAAAGTCATAGTATAGCATGTCGTCCGAAATCATGAAAAAAAACGTCATAGTATAGCATGTCGTCCAAAATCATGAAAAAAAAGTCATAGTATAGCATGTCGTCCAAAATCATGAAAAAAAGTCATAGTATAGCATGTCGTCCAAAATCATGAAAAAAAGTCATAGTATAGCATGTCGTCCAAAATCATGAAAAAAAAGTCATAGTATAGCATGTCGTCCAAAATCATGAAAAAACGTCATAGTATAGCATGTCGTCCAAAATCATGAAAAAAGTCATAGTATAGCATGTCGTCCAAAATCATGAAAAAAAGTCATAGTATAGCATGTCGTCCAAAATCATGAAAAAATGTCATAGTATAGCATGTCGTCCAAAATCATGAAAAAAAGTCATAGTATAGCATGTCGTCCAAAATCATGAAAAAAGTCATAGTATAGCATGTCGTCCAAAATCATGAAAAAAAGTCATAGTATAGCATGTCGTCCAAAATCATGAAAAAACGTCATAGTATAGCATGTCGTCCAAAATCATGAAAAAAATGTCATAGTATAGCATGTCGTCCAAAATCATGAAAAAAAGTCATAGTATAGCATGTCGTCCAAAATCATGAAAAAAAAGTCATAGTATAGCATGTCGTCCAAAATCATGAAAAAACGTCATAGTATAGCATGTCGTCCAAAATCATGAAAAAAATCATAGTATAGCATGTCGTCCCAAATCATGAAAAAAAGTCATAGTATAGCATGTCGTCCAAAATCATGAAAAAAGTCATAGTATAGCATGTCGTCCAAAATCATGAAAAAAGTCATAGTATAGCATGTCGTCCAAAATCATGAAAAAAAGTCATAGTATAGCATGTCGTCCAAAATCATGAAAAAAAGTCATAGTATAGCATGTCGTCCAAAATCATGAAAAAACGTCATAGTATAGCATGTCGTCCAAAATCATGAAAAAAAGTCATAGTATAGCATGTCGTCCAAAATCATGAAAAAAAGTCATAGTATAGCATGTCGTCCAAAATCATGAAAAAAACGTCATAGTATAGCATGTCGTCCAAAATCATGAAAAAAAGTCATAGTATAGCATGTCGTCCAAAATCATGAAAAAAAGTCATAGTATAGCATGTCGTCCAAAATCATGAAAAAAAAGTCATAGTATAGCATGTCGTCCAAAATCATGAAAAAAAGTCATAGTATAGCATGTCGTCCAAAATCATGAAAAAAAAGTCATAGTATAGCATGTCGTCCAAAATCATGAAAAAAGTCATAGTATAGCATGTCGTCCAAAATCATGAAAAAAAGTCATAGTATAGCATGTCGTCCAAAATCATGAAAAAAAGTCATAGTATAGCATGTCGTCCAAAAATCATGAAAAAACGTCATAGTATAGCATGTCGTCCAAAATCATGAAAAAAGTCATAGTATAGCATGTCGTCCAAAATCATGAAAAAAAGTCATAGTATAGCATGTCGTCCAAAATCATGAAAAAACGTCATAGTATAGCATGTCGTCCCAAAATCATGAAAAAAAGTCATAGTATAGCATGTCGTCCAAAATCATGAAAAAAAGTCATAGTATAGCATGTCGTCCAAAATCATGAAAAAAAAGTCATAGTATAGCATGTCGTCCAAAATCATGAAAAAAAGTCATAGTATAGCATGTCGTCCAAAATCATGAAAAAAATCATAGTATAGCATGTCGTCCAAAATCATGAAAAAAAGTCATAGTATAGCATGTCGTCCAAAATCATGAAAAAATGTCATAGTATAGCATGTCGTCCAAATCATGAAAAAAAAGTCATAGTATAGCATGTCGTCCGAAATCATGAAAAAAAGTCATAGTATAGCATGTCGTCCAAAATCATGAAAAAACGTCATAGTATAGCATGTCGTCCAAAATCATGAAAAAAAAGTCATAGTATAGCATGTGTCCAAAATCATGAAAAAAAGTCATAGTATAGCATGTCGTCCAAAATCATGAAAAAAAGTCATAGTATAGCATGTCGTCCAAAATCATGAAAAAAAAGTCATAGTATAGCATGTCGTCCAAAATCATGAAAAAAAGTCATAGTATAGCATGTCGTCCAAAATCATGAAAAAAAGTCATAGTATAGCATGTCGTCCAAAATCATGAAAAAAGTCATAGTATAGCATGTCGTCCAAAATCATGAAAAAAAGTCATAGTATAGCATGTCGTCCAAATCATGAAAAAAAGTCATAGTATAGCATGTCGTCCAAAATCATGAAAAAAAGTCATAGTATAGCATGTCGTCCAAAATCATGAAAAAAAGTCATAGTATAGCATGTCGTCCAAAATCATGAAAAAAAGTCATAGTATAGCATGTCGTCCAAAATCATGAAAAAAAGTCATAGTATAGCATGTCGTCAAAAATCATGAAAAAAACGTCATAGTATAGCATGTCGTCCAAAATCATGAAAAAAAGTCATAGTATAGCATGTCGTCCAAAATCATGAAAAAAAGTCATAGTATAGCATGTCGTCCCAAGTCATGAAAAAAAAAGTCATAGTGTAGCATGTCGTCCAAAATCATGAAAAAAGTCATAGTATAGCATGTCGTCCAAAATCATGAAAAAAAGTCATAGTATAGCATGTCGTCCAAATCATGAAAAAAAGTCATAGTATAGCATGTCGTCCAAAATCATGAAAAAAAGTCATAGTATAGCATGTCGGTCCAAAATCATGAAAAAAAGTCATAGTATAGCATGTCGTCCAAAATCATGAAAAAAAGTCATAGTATAGCATGTCGTCCAAAATCATGAAAAAAA